>JAMXBD010000594.1:0-600000 GCA_024138025.1 Combretum micranthum
TCACTTACCCAATTTAGAGAGAAGTTACATATGTGCAGTTCACATTTAAGGAACCAAAGGTGATGGACCAATAAATGGGGGCCACTAAAGTGGCATTAACATGTATAAGGTAAACATGCCTAGACATTTAAATGGGCTAAGAAGTTCATAAATAATTACCAAAGTTGAAAGTTTCAATAACAAGCCCAGTTAAAATAGGTGAGTTATAGGATTAATTATTATTTATCTTCATTAATTAATCTCTTATTGAAAAGTGATAACTATAAGCACTTGTCACCTTTTGTGGTGCATGGTATAATGCCATGAATTAACTGCCAATGATTGACATTAGCTGAGGTTTCAGTGAGGAACAATCAATAGGTTGCTTATTTAGTATGAATAATTTAGAATGGCATGATAAATGGAGTTAATAACTGGTTGTTAATTAAATTAGGCTAAAAATATAAGAATACTTAAATATGGGGTGTAATTAATAATCGATTTAAGGCAAATGTCAAATTTAGTTTTTTTTTTTTCCATCAACATAAACCTTTATTGAAAAACTTCATTAGTTTGGAGGTGTAGGCTCCATATCCTCATACAAAAAATAATATAAAGGAGATGAGAGCTAAATAACCCTAACAGACAAGCACATCCTCTTTTTGCCTTAGGTCGCTACCTAATCGACACAAGCATTAGCATTGCATTTAATATAAAAAAGAGAAAATAAGTCAAAACCAAAAACAAGGTTGGATCTTTTAATGGCATTGTTGAGGCTTCTTGAAATTGTGAGAGACGATTTGAGAATCGATCTCAAAGATCACTTTCTTCCACGTTTAGTTTATTATAAATTCAATTACTTTTGTGACCGCTATTGCTTTTGCTTTAAGCACATCTATTGACTAAATTGGAGAGGCTTTAGCTGCTAATAACTTGCCACTACTGTCTCATGTGACCCAACCGATACCTCCTACATTGTCAAAGCGACTAACAACACCATCACAATTAGCATAATTAACATAGCATAGAGGTGGAGACCATTTTTCTTTCGCTTCTTTACATAACATAACTGTAACATTCATTTGAGAGGTAGGACACGACCATTGCTACACTAAATTATAACCTGCCATATCAGAATCAGGCCCCACCCATCATCCCTAAGATCCTAGACTAGCCATCTCAATTCTATACAATTGCTTCATGTTGATGGGGTAAGGATTCAATCCTTGCATTTGTCTGCTATTTTGAGTGTATGTGTCTTCTTAAGGAGAATGAGGCCTATGTTGGATCCTTAAGGCTGTGTGTTGTGATGTGACTTTACCATAAACTATTTAGCTTTATCGCCTTTTGCCAAATAAAACTCTTGTATTACTCTCTACACGAGGCTTGTTATGTAGTGATGATTAAGAAAAATTCCATTAAAAGAATAATCATTTATACTTTTCCAAATATACCAAAGAGTAATAATAATTTAAGAAATCCAATATTTTCCTTCTACCCTTGTTGATAAGAATAAATCCATGACAGTAGAAAACCGTACTTCAAAACGAACTAAAGGGCGTTCATTAATATGATAACAAAAAATACCAAACAAAACAAGATGAGTCCATAGGCAATGGAAAAACACATGTTCAATTGACTTGGTTTGATAACAAATATGGCATACCGGGGAACGACGACATTTCCTTTTGAATATATTTTCATTATAAGCCAAGGAGTTGCTACAAATTCGCCCCATAAAAAGCAATTTTGGCATCATCAATACTCCAAATCACTTTCCATATCCTCTCATCCACCCGAAAAGACAAAGAAGCACTACCATAATTATGTTGTGGTTTAGTTTTACATGGATGTAAATATCTTAATTTTACTAAATTATTCTCCATTTATATTGTAAGGCCATACCAACATATCTTCTTTACCTAGCTTCATAATGACTATCTACCTAATAGTAGCTTTTTACTCACTCGGATCAAATAGACTGCTTTCTATAGCATCTAATTTCTATCCTCTACCATTATCCTCTTTAAGGTCAAATACTTTTAAAGAGATAAGTGAGTTATTATATGGCTCATAATACAATTTAAAGTCTGATAGGTCAAAAATCCAGGGATCGTTCCTCACTTTTACTTGATCTCCTTCCCTACTTTTCCATAACATATTATTCTTTACATCCTCTTTACTAGTTAAGACACCATTCCATCCCCATAATGGTCTACTCCCTTTCTTAGTTTGTAAAAAAATCAAAATTTAGGAAGTAAGTATTTTTTTAGAACTTGTACCTAAAGCTTACTTGGCCATCCAAAATTCTCCCATGCCAGCTTTCTTAGTAAAGCGTTAGTAAAATCAACAAGGTCTCTAAATCCTAATCTCCCTACTCATTTCTAGCAAAGTGAAATCATTCCATCTTTTCTAGTGGATAATTATTTTCTACCCATTATCCTACCAAAATCTAGAGATCATACTAGTAAATCCCTTTTCCTCCTTGAGATAAAAGACGACCTTTCTAACCTTGTAATTTTTTAGGCTAATCTAGTTTTAATTGAGGCATGTGTTTCCATCTTTGATGTACCCCAACCAAAAGGAAGACCAAGATATTTACTAGGTTGGTTTTCCAAAATAATCCCAAAGATATCAATAAAAGTTTTCCTAGGTGAAGTATCCGCTTTCCTACTAAAAGAAATTGATGATTTTTTAAAATTAATTAGTTTGACCAAAACATTACAATATATATCCAAAATTCTTATTAGTTGTTTAAGATCAGAAGGGGAGGCCTCCATAAAAAAACAAGGAATTGTTAGCAAAAAACAAATGAATAAGTTCTAGACTGTTTTTCCTAATACTGACACTTTTAAGCCTACACAATTCTTTCTCCTTATGATCCATTTTAGATGAAGTATCTACATCTGAAATATATATAGGTATGGAGATATTGGATCTCCCTAGCGAATATTCCTTTAATGTAATAGTTTCCCACTCTCTTGTCGTTCACTATTAAATTATAAGATATAGAGATATACAACTCATAACCCATTTAATCCATTTCTCATGAAATCCTAATCTCCTAAGGATCTTTTCTAAAAAGGACCACTCTACTTTGCTATTTGCCTTTGTCATATCTATTTTATTCACATAATTATGTTTTTTAATAGAAGATTTAATTTTCAAGTGATGAAAAATTTTGTGGGTGACTATTACATTATATTGGATTTTATGTTCAGGTTAAAGGCACTTTGAAGAGGAGATATGATAGAGTCAAGCAATGGTTGTAATCTATTAACTAGATTTTTTAGATAATTTTATAAGAGAAATTACAAAGACTAATGAGCTTAAATTGAAAAAATACCTCCAGTGTGCACTTTTTAATTAAAACAATGCAAGACTCGTTAAAATCATGTGGACAATAACCAATAGTAAGGAAATTACGAATTATCTCATGTAAGAAAGAGTTGATGGTGCTCTAATGAGTTTGATAGAAGAATCCCTTGAATCTATCTGGACTTTGAGCTTTTATGGAACCCAATTGGAACAAGCCACCTTAACCTCTTCTACCATCACATCTTTTATTAATTCCTTATCTTGATTTGCCAAAGTAACATGACCTAAACAACCCAAAACTTCATCAAGTTGCTTGGTCTATTGTTGAGGTTACTACGACAAGAATAGAGCTTTATAGAGACTCAACAACTCATGCACAATCTCATCTTCATTCATAAGCCGTCAATCTCTCTCTCATTGTTTTTTTTTTATTTTAAAATTTTATGTCTAGCTCTTCGATTTAGTGCTACTTGATAAAACAACTTTGTATTCCGATCAACCCATGATAACTAGTTAATTTGATATCTTTGATGTTAGTACATCTGCTCCTGACATAAGGCTTTATCTAGTTCTCCATCAATTCTAATCTACTCTTCCATGTTAGTTTCAAACTTTCCACTGCTTCATGGTTTTGGATAACCCCTAGCTGCTTCATTAAGTCTTCAATGCATACAGGCCCTATCTTCTAATTTCCTTACTTCACCTAATCAAATGATGGCTATAACATCTAAACTTCTGCATTAGCCCTTCTAAGTCTGGATAACCTAGTGTGTGAGTAGGAACATGCAGTGAGTTGATACTTATTCTTATAAACTTCACCACAGTACCAAAGAGCCCTGACTCATTTTCTAAATCAGTAGAATCACAAAGTCTTCTTGCATGAATACTATATTGCTATAAAATTAAAATATTGCTTGTATTATTGACTTAAATATCTTAAATAATAATACAAACTATAATAATATAACATCGAAATTAATCATATGCATACCATTCTATTTCACATACCAATGCAGAGTTCAGTTCATAGTGGAAAAACAAAAAGAAATCATAAGAAAACATACGAAAAAAAAAATAAAATTCATGGAAAATAAGAGAAAAGGAAACAAGAAACGAGATTTGCATCTCTTCCTCTCCGCTCTTGAGTCTTTCAAAAGTTATAAATGTGGTATATATGTGTGACCCTTTATTTTCTTTGTTCATTTTTCCCCCTTCTAAAGATCGCGCAACCATGTCAGATTCAGAACACGTATATTTTGTTTCACTAACATGCCTACTCTTTTTAACAGAAAAATAAAAAATAAAAGTAAAAAAGCCTACTCTAACCCTTTTGTGTGTCCTATGCTTTCTTCCATCAAATCGCATATTAGTAGAGGTGTGCAAGTTGGTTAAACGGGCCCATCTGGATTGGTCCATTTTCGCTCGTGGGTTAAACAAGGCAAAAAAATTTGGTCCACTTTGAAAATGGGTTAAAATTTTTTAACTCTAACCCAACCTACTTTGGCCCATGGGTTAAACAGGCCAGTCCGCATCGTGACTTATTTGACCCGTATAACCCATTTATGTTAATTTAACAAGATGTACATGATAAAAAAAATTAACTTTTAAAAAGTTTTAAATGTATTAATGATTAATTTTCATAATTATTATGATTAGTTATATATTGGAATAAGTATTTTAAAATAATTTATTTGATATTATATTTTGTTTGAAACAATAAATATGTACTTAAAAATATTATGATGCATGTACATTAATTTTTCATTTTTTATTACTGAACTTAAGTATAAAAATCTCAAGAATAATATTATATTAATAATCATTTCTCTTATGATTTTTATTATTTTTTTATACAAGTGGGTTACCAGTCCATTTTGACTCATGGGTTAAACAAGCTAGGTTAAATTGGCCGATTTTAAAAGTACTGAAAAATATTGGCCCTAATTAGTTTTCAAAATGGGTTAAATATCCCACCGATTGGTTAAAGCCGACAGCTCTACATTTTAGTACCCGATTCCTTGTATTGTGAATTCACCTGGGCCTTTGTTTTTCATTTTCAGTATTCAAAGGAGTTGCCATTAGCTCAGCTCGTTGTTGACTTGATATGTCCAATCCAAGGATCGGTCATTCATTCATTGATCTTTCATTGGACCTAAAATTAATATTACATGGCCCACCATTTTATAATGTACTTTTTCTTTTCTAGGAACAAAGTCCAATTGCTTTCGATCCTTCAATTACAAACTAAGCCGATTAAATGACTAGCCCTTACTGGCCAAAAAAATTGACTGGCCGTTCTTCATTCTAAAACTCACTTCGATCCCAATCATTCAACAATATCAATGTGGAACCAGTTTCATCAAGGATATAAACTTCCATTTAGCAAGTTTTCTTGAATTGTGATACAATCAAGTTAAATAGAGTTAACAAGGTAAAGTCCTTTTCTTTTTCCTTTTAATTTTTCCCCTTTTTTTTTTTAAACCTTGTCCCTATTGAGATGTTATCCGCTTAAAGTCTAATTCTCATTAAATAATAAATTGGAGGCTTGATTAAGCGTATTTCCTTTATATTCGTTTGCAAATGGCCATGAGCTATATAAGCTATCACAAGTATTTATTGTGAAATCTTTTCCACCGGGCAAAACTACCCATTCATCATGGGACCAATCAAAATTCTTTTTGAAGGGATGTAAGCATTAACTAATTGTTAGTACTTTTTTCTTTTTTGCCAAATCTTTTTTCTATTCATTAGTGCATCAAGATCTACACTCAATCTAGAATATCACATTTACCCAAAAAAAAAAAAAAAAGAAAAACTAAAATATCACCTTATTAATTATTGATATACTACTTGAAGTCCGCACCCCTTCTTTTCTGTCTTTTTATATTATATCATAAATAATACAACAATTTTCTTAATCTATGAATTTTCACAAAGAGTTTAATTAGGTATCTAAAGTTTGATTTTTAAATAACTTGGTATCTGAAATAAATTTTTGCAAATATTTTTCATACCAAAAGTTTGGTTTTGACAATTTTGGTACCTGAATAAAGTTTTAATAGACTTTTTTCAACATAAACATGTGTTCTTCTTCTTCTTCTTCTTCTTAACAAACAAGTCACTTGATTTCACTATTGGGTGTTAGCACTACTTAAGATAGCAACCCATTGTAAGAACTGGCTAAGATAAGAGAAACCAGATAACATGATATGAAAAATACTGGATGGCAAGATTCACACATACGATAGTGGATAAAGGTTTTCATGCTGTCAGTTATTTGACATGCACAAAAACCACACGAATATTATATAACGTTTGAGTTGTCCAATAAAAAGAGCATTTGTCTCATCGTCTACATGGTACTATTTTTCTTTAAATTGATCTAGTTTTTTTAAGGTATGTTATCTAGTACAAAAGCTCATGAAAGTAACTAAACAAGGTACTAAATATAATGATTGGCCCCACAAATTTAAAAAATCAAATGCCATAAGGAAGGGATAATTTATGATTGGTTCACAGTTATTCATTTAATATAATAATAAATTAATTTAATTAAAAATGTACAATATGAATAATGAAAAAATTACCAAAAATTAACGCAAAAAGAAAAACACCCAAACCCATACCCATACAAAAACTCAACTTTCTTTTTTGTTACATGAATTTCTCGATGAAAATATTCATCACACCTCATCCCCAATCCAACAATTTGTGATTAGCATCAAAGGAGGTTGATTTTCACATATGCACTTTACAGTTTATATTATTAAAGAATATAACAAAATATGAGCCAATTATAAAAACAATATAGAGTTTAATTAAAAGGTAAAGGGATAAAGGCACCACAGATATCTCAACTTTGTAATTTAGACAAATTAGTGTCCGAACTTTCGAACTTTTTTTTTTTAGTCTCTAAAGACACCAATACTACCAAAAAAGTAAAAACAGAGACAAAAAATATGAAGTTTGAAAGTTAAAACATTAATTTATCCAAATTGCAAAGTTGAGATACTTGTGCTACCTTTTATCCAAAGGTAAGTGAAGTGAATATGCATAATAACATATAACCTACCTATGGACATGGAGGAAATGGAACGAAGGGCTTGAAGAAGTGCGTCTAGGTAGGAGAGTAAGTATTACGCATATGTTTTTATTCGGAGCACAAAAGTTATTAGCATAGGGATTTTGTTTTTCATAGTTTGTCATAAGAAATTATGGTCATGTCTTATCCTTTCTTAGTTTATCACTAGACATTAAATGAGTCGAGTCAAGACACTATAGTGCTAAACTCGAATTCGACTCAAATGAAAAACTCAAAGCTCAATCTTAACTCAAACTCAATTAAGCATTATTGTTTTAAGCTCAAACTTGAGTTAAATTAATAATCAATAAGCTTAAACTTGACTCAATTAGGCTTGATGTCACGCCCTAGAGGGTGCCTTAAACGTAACAGTCCGCCGCACACAATATTAAAGCTAGAGAATGACTACCTCAGTCATGCAAAAATTTTGATATTATGCGCAAGACGTACTTTTGAGATAGTAGGAAACTCAAATGAGGTATTACATTTTAAGCAAATATCAATAAATAGCATTTAAGAATTTCTGAACATAAATACATAATCATCAGGATCACGTCTTACGTATTTTAGGGGTCCGCCTCTGTTAACTTAAAGGGTTACAAATCTTAAAAGTCAAAGTACTCTAAGTCCAAAAGATAAAACAAAACCTACTATAGAGATTTTTCTTAGAAGTTTACGCCAAAACTTCCTTGCGCAAACTTCCATCAAAAGCTCTTAGTAGTCTTGATTTGTACCTGACATATTGGTCTCCTTGAGGCCATCCATAAGTAGTCCAACTGCAACAAAAAACTAAAGGGGTATAAGCAACACTAACTTAGTGAAATAATTCCTTTCTTAAAAAATATTCCCATAATTCATACAAGTATTTAGTAGGCATTTGCGTATGGAATATTCATATGAACAAATAAGTATACATGACTAACGGAAATCATGTGCAGAATGGATTTGTGCCCTCCATGTCGAGGGTTAGGTGGTTGCTGGCCTATATGACCATCATATTTTTGTAGATTTTTCGGCTACTACATACTCAAGCAAAATTATTGACTTCTACTAGCCACTACTACAACTCCTCATTTCCCCACACGAAGAATCGTAGCAAGATGCATAATAAAACTCATTCATGTCATGCATGATTTATTTTAGTAATTAATTTCCAAATAATATTAGTTTCCAAGTTAAGGGTGACTAAACAATTTTCCATACACACAATCAAAATAAAACATGAATTTAATCAACAATCTAGGTTTCGATATGCTCATTCTTTATCCATCGAATACACATGTTTCATACATACTCCACATGCAAAACCCCATTTTCATCTTTTTCTATCGCTAATGCATCTAACTTACAAGCACGAGCAAGGAAATGTAATGGATAGAGGAATATCTCACTCCATTTCGATCATGCTTAATCGAAGTAATCTTCAGGGAATGGAAGATTGAGTCCTTCGTCAGCTAAACAAAAGAAATACTTGAAATGAGTATTTCATAAAGGTCTATTTAAAATTCTAAATCTAATAATACTGTTTTCGTCATTTTTCTTGGCAATGGAGGTTTTAATTTAGAACAGCCATAACTTGCTCATTTTAAGTCAGAATTTCACACATAAGTAGTTATTGTCTACTTACTTTGGATGCTTTTATCCATTTCTAATGTTATTTTAAACATTTAAGGTCATTAAGGGTTCAAAAAATCTAGGAACATATTGCATTCCAGAATTTCTAGATTTTGTAGTTTTCATCTTTTGAAATTTTTACTCCATTTGGACTCGATAAGTATAAAATATATATATTTTGTGTTCTAATCTTTGAAACCCATATAATTACAAAATAACTCATATCCCATGCATGATCCTAGCGATGTTGTTAAAAAATAAGACATCGTAAAACAATCTTTCATGGAAAGTAACAAAGTTGAGTTTAAGGAAAACCTTCCTTTTAGTTTTCAAGGCAAAGCCTTAAATTTTTGTCACCATGAAATTTAACTAAAATTTATGGTTTCATGTTCATTTTGAATTCATGAGTGTCTTATATCTTGAATTTCTTCCCACTTATTATTTTTCTGAAACATAAATCTACACATGTTTGTGGTGCAAAAATGGTTTAAGTTTTGGTATATGAGAAAACTCGAGTAATTAACTTGTTCTAAAATTTTTATCTTTGAAGAAAAGTTTGTACATGCATTATAGTTTAGATTTCTTAGAAAATTTTGCACAACAAAAATTGTCAACATTTATATTTTTGAAAATATTTACCTTACCATGCTAACACCAACATTTATGTTTTAGAAAATACATGTTTTAGGCATAGTAACAACATCACTATGACTTATATGATCATGAGTATATGAGTCATTATATAGTAAATCAATATCAAAGAAAACAAGATTATGTAAACAATAAGGAAAATAAGTAAGAACATAAATAAAACATGGGAGTCTTAGCTTGTTATGAAGATTTCCCCAGGACTTGGAATAATTCCAGTTACCAAGACGAATAAACAAAGCAAGCATAAGGAAATAAAATATAAAAGTCTTAGATTATTTAAGGCTTCTCGAGACTCGAAATATATCTAGTCAAAAAAAATCAAGAATAGCAAAGAAATAAATGTAGGAGTCTTAGACCTTATCAAGACTCCCCGAGACTTGAATATTTCCGATCTCATTCAGACTTGGAGTTGGATAACTCTAAGACTAGAAATGACTAGTCTTGTAAAATAGCATGAAATAAAAAATTTATGTTAGTGAGCATTTTAGGCTCTAGGGATATAGATATTACTTACACATAATGACATATAAGAAGTTAGATTAGCAACACAATTAACATGGTCATAATACAAGTATAAACATAGTGATATGAAAATGTGTTATGTTGTATTTTCTCATTCCGTAGCACTTGCATCATAGGGAAAAATTTTATGGAAAAATAGTTTATGAACAACACATGCACGCATTAACAGCACAATATACATGAGGGGGTTTAGTCTATACCTAAAGCGAGGGATGGAAGAAGAAAATTTTTGAGAGAGGGAGAATGGAGAGTTTGTGAAGAAATTAAAAGAGTTTTGAGAGAGGAAGGAGTTATGTAAAGTGTCAAAATGAGAATGAGGGAAAGGGTATTTATAGGGAAAAGTTAGAGGGAATTAAAGATGATAAAATAAATGAAAAAGAAAAGAAAATATGAGTGAAAGAGAAAGAGAGGAGGGGTGCCAGCTAGAAGAAGAGGAAAAGGGGGGGAGGGGGGGGAGAAACTTAGTGTAATGTAATAAAAAAATTTTATGGAAAAGAAAATTGTAAGAAGTAGGTTATAAGAAAAAGTAAGAAATAGATGAATAGCAGTGAATAGTTACAAGATAATTAAATTACCGATAGTGATAAAAATAAGCGTAAATAAGTTATATATGATATTTTTATAAGCCTTAAAAATTGTATCTGACGTTTTTATGAATTCCTATTACATTACAAGTCTAAATTGTTTGTCAGGATATTTTGCCTATTTTGTATGTCGGTGTCCTAATTTGGAAAATGATCCCGTACGAGTTCGAAATAATTGAAATTTTAGTGAATTTGATTTTTTTAGGGTATATGACATTTCTTTGAATCATAATCTAGGATTATCTTAGTTTTATTATTTCAAGGTCTCAGGGGCAATCTTGCTGGACCTAGGGCTTCTACAACTCATTGTTTGGCATAATTAGCTTTTAGGTTTCCAGTTTTGAGAAATTCTTGTACAGCTATCGTACAATCCAAGAGTTTGCACTTGATATTTTCCACAAAAATCAACTAGATTAACAAAATAAATTGGGATTTGAAAATATAATAGAGTTTTTAGTTTGTTTGGTCTTAAATATAATAAATGTAAACCATTAAACATTAGATATAAAGGAAAAATTAAAGGAATAAAATTTGACTTTAAAAATGGGAAAAACATAAGTTTTATAATTTTTTTATTAAAAAAAAATCAAATAGACCTACTTGAGTCAAGTATTTTAAAATTTAAACTTGATTGCTATTCAAGTAACTCAAACTTGAACTCGATTTCATTGCAATCGAGCTAAATTCACATTATCACAAGGTAGAATTCAATTAGCTTGCGAATAGTCTAGATTCACTTATGGTTCTGTCTACCATTAAAATATTAGTATTTGATTAAGTTGCCAAAGGGGCTAAGGGTTTGGGTGTTTTTACTTTTTTTTTTTTTCAAAATTTGTGTAGTTTTTTTTTCCTAATAAATATATTATGTTATTTATTGTTATTATTCAAACCAATTATAAAAACACCACATGTTCTTTAAGTAGTACTAACACAAATGATGAATTAGAGTCATTTGTGAGAATAACATGGGTTATGAGATTGTAAAATGATCAAAATACAAGTCATGTGTTATTATAATTATAATACAATCATGATAAGTTTATCCAAATGTGGTAAATTCTTTCAATTGTTTTAAGTTTGTCCAATTGTAACGAATTTGTTTATATATAGATAAGTCCTTATTTTAAGTTGTCATATTGCGACTTATCGTTATAACATCTAAAGAGCATTCTCTATGTCAAGTATTATGTATGTAAAATGACATTAACCCTCCTCCTCTTCCCTCTTCCCTCTACCCTCTTCCTAACTATTGATATTCATACTTGCATATATACTTTTATCATCTTAAATATGGATTTTCCTATAATATCAATCCATTGATATTACTTTTCCACCTTCACGATCTCATATTTGCAAATATAATTAGGTTAAAGTCGTAACGATCGTGCCGATATTGGAGTTTCGATAGTTTTAAAAATAAGTGGGTTTTTTTTTCTTTCCTTTTTATTTAGTTGTTTTTCATTTCTTTATGGGATGTTGCCGAGCAGAGTGTTGAGTGTTCTTTCTCTTTGTAGAATACACATCATAAAAGAGATATTTCAACCCTTAGTTATAGAAGAGATGTGTCCATTTTGAATTAAGTCTTTAGACCCGTCTCTTTAATTGTTTTACTAGGATTTTGTATGTTGTATATTGGATCTTGATGTACTTAATGGAATGGATTTCTATTTTCTGAAAGAAAAAAAAATTGATAAAAGTTAAATTGAGAACGTTGTACTTTGTACCTCATTTTCGATACATAAAATAATTGCTTCAAATCTTCATGATCAACATTGCATAAACACAAATCTTTGAAATTAAGATTAGTGAATCATTAATTAAAAATTAAATTAAAACAAAATAAAATATTTTTTATATTATAAATGTGAAAAAAAATCATAGATTTTTTTTACATTTTTTTAATTTAGTTTAATTCCTTTAAATGATTAATTATTATTTTTTATTTCATTTTTGCAAAATCAAGTCTTACGCATTGTTGATCAAGAAGATATGAGGCAAATATTCTATTGATTCAAAATGATCCGCAAAATTATAACAAAACTATTAATACGTTGCTCTTTAATGGCTTAATTTGTACCATTTCATTGATTAATTGAGGAATTTTGTGAGTAATTGCGAACCTCATTCCATATGCACAACATTAAAGGAAACTCGTGTATCCACAAAACAAGTGAACTCTATTAATTTCATTTCATCCATTTGAGTGAAATGATGGAAACTCCTGATCTACCATTTTGATCGCATAAGTGGAGATCGTGAAAGATTAATGTCGATGATAGACAATAATGTGATAATTAATCTCAACAAGTGGAATAGAGTTGTATCAATTCCTAAATAAATGGTTATAACATTATTTATTTGTCTGAAGAGAAATTAATTAATAAAACTTTATTTAATTGGCATAACAGATTAAGGAATAGGACGAATAATTGATAGAACAGAAATACTAAACTGTGCCCCTTATTTATAATTATGTAATAAAAAATCATTTTGATTAAACATATATTAATAAAAAAGACAGGTATTATTAACACCCAATTAGTTAATATTAAAAAATAACTATTGATTATTATTAAATTAGATATATTTATGAAATGTCACCGATATCCATACCACGTCACACACATATCATCACATAACTAAGTTAAGTTATGCTGTTGATCGATTCATTAAAGGAATTTTAGTTAATAGTAAATGAAAATTATATCAAGGTCATTGGACTATAAAACAAAGAGGAGAAATAACAAATTATCCCTTAAACTTTTACTTAGATGTGATTCACCCCAAATTTTTAAAGTGGGTTTTTTTAACCCTTTAAACTTTTAGAATTTAACATAATTAAGGACACTAAACATTTTATGTTAAAACAAAATGGGGGAGAGTTATAATTTATAAAATACCTCTCGAACTTTCACCTATGTGTAAATTTATCTTCTAAATTTTTATTTATATGCAGACTTCTCCCATCAATTTCAAAGAAACTGTTAAATATCCTTAACTATGCTAATCTTTTAAAGTTTAAAAGGTTAAAAAGCTCACTTCGAAAGTTAAGAGGATGAATCCGCACTTTAGTGAAAGTTTAGAGAGTAGTTTGCAAATTCCTTAAATTCAAATTAAAAATATTTTCTTACAAAGTTGACACATGATAAAATAGGGAGAGCATTAGGAGCTTCCTCGTTTAATTCCTATTGATAAAAAATGCAAAATTCAATTCAATTTTTTTTAATTTGTGCTTTTTCAACTAATTTACAAATTTTAAATAAAAGTATGATCAAAACTCTTGAAAATAATTTTTCGCATTCTTTTACATATAACAACATAATACTACCAATAAAACAAAAACATTGAAATTGTAAAGAAACATATTTTATATAGACCATCAACATATTTCAAAGGAAACTTAATTTGCATGTACGCTCGCAGGCAAGAAACGAGTGGATTTGCTGGACTGAGCATGTGATGATGCACAATTTTTAGATACATCATCTATCGCCCCGATCATAATTTAGCAAATTTAGCTAGTATAATGAATTCTATCTCTTCCTTTCTCGGGAATTTTTTCAATTAGATGACCTTAGTAGGGGCTGAATTAATTAAAATAAATTAAAACAAAATGTAAGGGTAGGAAAGTAAATTTAGATTTTTTAAACAAAACAAAGTTATTCATTACTATTAAAAAAAAATTCAAAAAATATGTTGGTTTAACTAATGTATACATCACCACGGGGCGGTTCCGAACCGTGAACCACTCTGAACAGTCCCTGACGGTTCCGTACCCGGGAACAGTCCCTGACGGTTCCGTACCCGGGAACAGTCCCGTCGGGGATGGTAATGAACCGCCAAAAGACCCGCCGGAACCGGCCGGTCTTAGCGGTTTTTCCATGCGGAACGGTTCCGACCCGCCATAAAAAAAAAAAAAAAAAAAAAAAAAAAAAAAAAACCAGAAACGCACACACACAGAATGATTTGGTGTTTTGTTTGGGAGGGGGTTGGGGGAAGGAAGAGGGGGAGTGGTAGGGGCAAATCACAATGATCTTATTTGTAATATAATTATATATAACAAAGAACTAGAAAATCTCCCACTGCCTAGCCAAAACAGAATGTTTTAAGGATCAAATTTTAAAAATATGAACAAATACTTGGGAAATTGCAGCATATCGTGCAAGTCCCCATGCAGCCTCCTTCACAGCTAGAGCAGAAGGACCCTCAAGGCAGGTCTGTTTTATTATTTAAAAAAAAAAAAACTTGGTTCACAGTTCACGTGGAACTTGTACCGGAACCATCAGAATCGGCGGTTCCATGGAACCGAGAACTGCCCCGGCTCTGGCGGTTCCGATTCCACGAAATGTGTAACAGTGAACAGGTGGTTTCGGTTTAGGTCCGGAACCAACCCGAATCGTGCCGATATCTAAACTAACGTATAAGTATATTAAAACAATAACTACCATTCATTTTCTCTATATTATGCAGAAATTCTCTTTTCTTCTCCAAACCTTATTAATAGTTCTTGAAGATTTTTTATAGAAATTTCCAGCAAGTAAAAATTCTCCATTTTCTGGTTGATTACAACAAGTTTAACTAGTGAGAAATAAAGATATTGGTCACTCGGTATAGAACAACAATATCCAAAGGAAAGAACATAAAGTCTTAGAAAGATTATGTGAGAAGTCTTGAAAAATGCGAATTAAAAGGATTAAAGAAGGAGAAAGATTGAAGAACTTCAAAAGGTAAGACAATACAATTTGAGTCGAAAATTGATCTTTGACTGTTGCTCTTGTGAAGAATGGATAGAAGTGTGGCAAGGTAATGTTAAAAACGTGTAATTACCACATAAAAGTGGTTTAAAACGTTTTAAGATTAAAATAAAAAAGAAAGAACACTTAACAAAGGGGGCCGATTCTAGAAGTATAGGACCAATGCATAGCTTGCACACTGAGTCATGTATCTCTCGAAAACACAAATACAGTAAATTCTAGAAGTACACAACCAATGCACGAGCTTCTGTATCGGGTGGTGAGTATCCCTTTGTTAAACGACGAAAATTACACTTTAGAAGTGCATGACCTATACACGAGCTCATACATTAGGTCATGTAACTTTTTATGGTACGAAATATTTTTCCTTTAAGAATACATGACCATGTACATGGTCATATACTTTTTTTGTGCACAAGTACACAACTAATAACACGACTGTACACTTTGCCTATGCACTTTGTAATTCCTTCTCACTTTTTTCTACACTAAAATAATCAAAATATATTTAATAGCTTCCTTTAAGGATTGCCTATATTCCAATACCTTAATATTACATTCTAGTGGGGTGTAGATAAGAACTATACAAATCTAGAAAGTAGATGAGTGTAGATTAATAAGTTTTCTAAATGACTTAATTGGTTTGTAGACTCTAGAACTTGACATAGATCGACATTCCAAGTACGTACATACCATGTTTGCTATTTGTGGTTGTCAAAAGCAGAACATATAAATTGACCAATTGTATATTTGACCTAAAGTGTAGTTGTTTCGTGTCTGACTGCTAAAAATGGGTGAGAAGTACCCACACTACTATTATGGAAACCCGATGATTCATATGTGATATTGTCCCAAATTGGATTCATACACAAAAAGGATCTAGGCAGATCTAGGAAGTGTCAATGTTGTAGCTATTAGGGAAACCTAATGATCGATAAATATGTATATATACTATGATGTGTTGGGATGCTGAGTTATCCTTTGTTGGTTATTGGGATAAAATATGCAAATAATTAAACGAATGTCTCTTGCATTTATAACATGTAATTTGCATGTGAGTTTGATCATGTTTGTTCATGCGCATTGGTTATTGGTGTATCATATTAGGCTCTGGCTCACTTCTTTTCTTTTTTTTTTTTTCCAAGTACAAATGTGACTCTTATAGCATTTGACTTGTCTAAATACAATGTTATTATAGACTATAAGGAGAACACAAGCGAGAGGATTATCTAGTTGATATCTATACTTGGTTTGCTAATGCCAAAAGACAGAACTCTTACAATATACATGTTTTAGTGTGTAAAAATTAGTATGAACCTCTAGTGATAATGTTATTAGTTAAGTTGATGGACTCTCTAAGCCATCTAATGTATATTATGTAAGCTATAATTTCTCATTTGTTTGGTGGAGTTCATCATTTTTATTTATTGGTCTAGATTTAATATATTATACGTGTGTGTTAGAAGATTAAAGATAATCAAATGTAGACTTATTTAAAATGATCTTAAATTTATGGCGTAAGTTTACAATAATGTACGCAAACTTTGATTCGCATAAGAAATTGTACATGATTACTCTAAATTTTAATGCAAATGTGAATATACCTTTTGCACTTTTAAGTAAGGCAAATAACCTCTTAAGTTTTAAATTTTAATAGATCAACAATAAAAAACTTTTAATAGTTTATTTTAATAGAAACATATTAAGATAAAAGTTTAATGAAATATTAAAACACAACTTGATAAGTTTGAGAGATGCTTTCTTATCTAAGTTAAAGTTTTTCTTTCCCTTAATAATTATTTATTAAAACATTAGGGGGGCAGGGAGTTGAATTTAAGTTAATTCTTCTGGGAATATGGTATTATATTACTCGACTATAAGACTTTCACATGCAAAGGGTAGAGGCTATTTCTTTTTTCTTATTTATTTTTTTTTATTGCCTTTGTTATGAGGATATTCCTTTTGAGCCTGTAACAAGATTGGAAATACCCTCTTATTGAAGTTGGCATGGGTACATTCAGGTTAAGAATCGTGAATTTTGAAGTGATGAGTAAAAAAATCTCACTTACCTCTCTCTCTCTCTCTCATTTTTTGTGAAATGCCATGCCATTTATCATCATTGTTAGCCAAACTTTTTAAGGCTTGGGTTCAACTCTTTTAAAAATTATTGAACTTATGCTCGAGTAAGTTTTTTATCAAGACTGAAAAATTAGGCTTGAGATCGGCTCATTTAAGCTAAATAAACTTTATTTCGAAATGAACTCAGCTCGCTTATAAATCAAGCTCAAGTGAATCGAGCTTTTTATCAAGTTTAATAAGCTTTTAACGCTTGAAATCAAGGCTCAAGCTTAACTCATTTAAATAGCCCATTTTTTTTTTTTTTTTCAAACCTAAAAGTAATATGATAAGTTTATTTACTCTATCATTTCATGGGAATTTGGATTAATTTTGCTCTGATTTTAAGTAAATTCCCATAAAACCTGTGCTTTTAATAAAAATTATTGTTTTGTAGCTCCTTGAATCCAAAGAAGTAGAATTTGAGTGATAATTAGATTTGGAGCAAAAACAACAAAAAAGTCAAAGAAGAACAAAATCAAGCTCTGCATATCACTATCGAGGCCAAACAAAGGAACAAAAAAAAAAAAAGGAAAAATGGTCTATCGCGCCTCAACTTCGAGCTCTTGACATGACCCTCGACTTTTGTTTGAGGAGATCGAGCACCAATACAGAAAAGCTTCTATCGAGCCTCATATTCGACCCTCAATTGCTTTTTGAAGATAATTTTTCTATCCATTTTTACCTTGGGCCTTAGCCATATGAGCCTCGACTACCTAATTCACCATCGATAGAGCAATGGACAAAAATCTTAAGCGTTTTAAGTGTAAACCTGATTTCTTCCTTCTATAAGCACTCGACCACACTCCCATGTGACCCACGACAATTAAGTACACGATTTAGACGCTCGCGTGAATAAAGAATTTGCTTTTTATTATACAGAATCTACCACGTCAACAATAAAATATTCATGATTTTGTACCCTGAGACTATAAATAAGGTGCAAAGGCGCGTGATATAGTGTACAATGTATATATGATAGAATAGTACTAACCTAGTATAGAGAAAAATTTCTGGAGCGAAAGAATTTTATTTCTTCTTACTTTGGATATCTTTTAGTTTTCTGGGTAAAAACATTTTAACCTTGTTTGTAATTTCTGTAAGACCAATCTCAAATTGTAATATCCTTGATTAATCTCATATTATTTCTTTAGATAATGTTCTTAAGTTTTAAATCCATGAAGAAATAATCTCCTACTTAGGATTTGAAAATCTAAATCATGATTCATGTGAAATCAAATGCGCTTTCAAGACAATTGACTGAGTATTTGTGACTAGTAGCTTGAATTTTTTGTGTGGGTTTGACCATGTGGTGTGCACCTATTAGGACATGTTTGATTTCAACTGAATAGGCTAAGAGGTCGTTATTTTGGATAGATCTTTGGCTGCTAGTAGAGTTATTCATAATAGCCTTGAGAGAGGGGTTGTGAGGCTTTTTGTCTCTGTTTTTATAATACATTAAGTTAATTTTTTTTTAAACCAAAGGATTCTTAAACTTTATGTGGTCTATACATTGGTAGTTTGAGAAGAGATTCCGATGGTTTGATCTAAATCTAGAACTAATGACTGCGAGAGAAGTTTTAGTTTAACTCAATGAATCCAATAGTACAAATACATCAGCAACAATTCTCTTAGAGTTTTGATTTGGATTTACATGATAAGGAATTGATAAAGCAAACACTGGACTATCGTCTTGCATTTTTACAAACCGATCTTAAGTTTTTTCCCTATAAACTTTGTGAATATCTTTAACCTAGCATAACTTCTTTTCTTTTATCATGTCTTTCTGACTTCTTTTCTTGGCTAGATAATGAATGGAATGTGAGTATAATAGTTGCCACTATGCCCTTGGGATCCGACCTAATTCTTTCTATACTACTTCGGTAGGTGCTTGCCATGAATGTTGGAAGTTGTCAACCTGAAGTTGAAAAGAACCAATTAGCTTTATAAATTTTGAAAACTTCAACCAACCCCAACAAATTTCAAACCATAATATATACGAGTGCTAAATATATATATATATATATATATAAAGTAGAAATTAGTTTTTATTATTTTAATTATATATTGGTCCCAAAAGAATAACCAAGAGGGGGGAGTTAATTGGTTATTTAATAAAAGTTTTTCCTTTTAGAAAACTTAACAAATTCACACCACTTAGTTAATCAAATTACAATGGCTTATAAACTCATAAACAATCAAACTTGATCACAATATAGATAATATTAATTGTAATTCGAATAAACTCAGGTTCAATCGAGTTCACAAAGAGTTAAGCAATTGTTTAAAAGTTTAGCTCCCAGTTACTCTTTAACTAATCTTCTAAGTTTAATGTTCAACAGAAGCAAACAAGTAAATATGCACGAAATTAAAAAGATAAAGGTAGAAGAGAATGCAAAAACGATTTATAGAGGTTTCTCCTCAAGCGTCAATCCTCTCTTCCAATACCAAGTCAGGGACCTAGTATTCTATACCGATATGTTCCACAATATCCAAAAGAAATGAAAGTGTAAACTTATCCAAATATAATGGAATTCAATCACTCTGCTTAGCCTATCTAGCTTCACCTAAGCTATTTGCTGATCTGTAGAGAAAGATATGCCACTCTCACTCTTCTAGGATCTCTCACAAGATTATCAAAAGCAGATGAGGAATAAATAATGTAAGTTTCCTTCTCAAATTTCATGCCAAAAAAATATAACAGTATTTGCACAATAGGAAGTTGAAGTAGATAGTTTTTTGCTCTCTTTTTCACATGTCTTTTTTTATTGTCTTCTTTTTCTTGAACTTCTATTCCATTTTTATACCTTCACATCGCCAACGAATAAAATAAAATTTGAAAATTTGTGATGAGATTTGTTTCAGATTTTTTGTCTTTAACATAATCTGTTGTAGATTATAGATGAGGTTATTATTGAACAATTGTTGACCGAAACAAGATGATAAGCCTTTTGGTACGTTGATCAAATTGTATCCCTTTAAAATAGCATAATATCTTTCTTCTACTATCCATATTGATCCTAGTTTGAGAAGGTTGACAACTTCTGCTATAAACACGTTTGGAACTTCAAATAATTGTATTCTCATTAACTAACTCGAGCTTAATTCATAAAAACTTGAAATAATCTAATCGGAATGATCTGATTTTTTATCATATGTTCTTGAATTTCTCCATAAGCTTTAATTTAAGAAAAATCATGACTTTTAATCCAAATGACATGACTTTGTGATGGGATATCTTCATAGAAGACATCAATTACTATTCGTGAAAAGATATAGTCATCTCTCTGCCTTTTATATATAAGCGAAAATTAAAGGAAAAGATAGACTTCTCACTTTTTTTTTCACATTTACTCCATCATAAAGTAAAAGGTAAAGAGAGAGAAATTATTTTCTTAGAGAAATAAGGTTGGATTGAGAGATAAAGTGTCTATTAAAGAATTTTATTCATCGAAATTCAATACGATATTATGTCATGGAGAAATGTACGCATCATTTATTCATTGTGAAAATCATGAAGCTCGAAGATCCTTAATTGATGTTGATGAAAGAATCATATCATGTAAATTATAAAATTATCTTACATGTGGTATAGAGCATGGTTTAACAATACATGATTTTTCAACTACAATTGAATTTCGTTTGCAATAAAGGATTTGCCATGATATACTTAATCAATTGTGAAATTCATTTAGGGCATGATATGTAAAATGTTATTAATGTTTGTCGAAATAGTGTAGTAATGAAAGGAACATTGATTCCTGTATGCATAAATGGTGAAAAGGTGGATCCTATTTTAAATTTGATAAAACGCATTAATTAAACGCTAGAAAGATGAAACAAGAATAGCGAAAAGTCATGAATTTATATTTTCAGACTGCCTCAAACAATGACTTATGAACAATTACGTTACAGTAATGTACCATTTCAATAAAAGAAGAATTTTCTCGTCTCGTCACTTTCGTCCAATTTTTACTTGATGAAATGATAGGCATTTATACTGTCCGCAAATTTAACTGTTGAATTAATAACAGCAATGAGGAAATTTTGAAATTAAAAGATAATCACTAAATGAATTATTAATGGTGATTTGAAAAATCCATTTCAAAATACTTTAAGTTATTAATTTATTCTGTTGATATTTTATTTCATATGAATGTGTTTAGATGAAATTTTAATATCATTATAGGTGAAATTTATATGATAAATGATTTGTTAGTCACCAAAGTGACCAAATCATTAAATCTATATATTTCATTTCTTTATAATATTTTTAGATTTATCCATAAATTTTATTTGAATAGGATACAATAGACAAGATTTGGATAAATGAAAGGTTATTATTATAAGATATTAGAAATCCTCCAAAGATGGTTTTGTTCTTATAATACATAATGCAAGTGTTTATAATAAGTATATTTTATTTGATTTATTTGTATATCCAAAGATAGCAAATATATCAAGCTATATGTATACTTGTTTGTTATGATTAATGTTTATATATATTTTAGTATCACCAAAAGGTGGACTTTGATATATATAATAATGTTATTCTATGAGTTGATTGAATCTGAATTTGTATGATTGTTCGAAGTATTAATGTACATTGTTTCTTTAATTGTTGTAGTATTTGTTCTTATTTCTCTGCATTCTCATGCTTAATCTATTCCGATATTCATGGATTAAATTTCTTAGAGTGGTATGAGCATATCCAATTTCACTTAGGTGTTTTAGATCTTGACTCATCTCTTCAAATCGAGAACCCACTGCTACCATTGATGAAAGCAATAATGAGGAAAAATGACTCCATAAAATTTAGGAGAGGTCGAACAGATTAAGCTTAATGTTTATGAGAATGATAGTAGCAAACAACATTAAAGCTACTCTTCCCCAAGCTGATAATGTTAAAGAATTTATTAAATTTGTGAAAGAGCGTTCTCAAACTGCTGATAAGTCTCTTGCCAATACATTGATGGCACTTTGCCCAATATGAAGTTTGATGGGTCTCGTACTATGCATGAGTATATTCTTGAAATGACGAATATATCAGCAAAATTAAAGACTTAATGACTGTGGATGAGTTCTTTTTAGTACAATTCATTTTGAACTCCTTACCTCCTGAACAGTATAGGCCTTTTCAAATGAATTATAACAATAAAGGATAATTGGAATATCAATGAATTGACCAGTATGCTAATTCAAGAGGAAGCAAGATTAAAGAAACAAAAGACTCATTCTATTCATTTTACAAGTCATCAAGAAGTCGCATGAGTTAAAAGAAAAAGGCTAGAAAAGGCAAGAAGAAATGTTTACACAACCTGAATGAATCTTCTAAAGATGCACAAATCCACAAAAGGGAAATCAGTGCCATTTCTGTAGAAAGGTTAGACACTGGAAGAAAGACGGCTTGAAACACAAGGCTTGGTTTGAAAAGACAGGCAAGCCTTATGTTTTTGTTTGTTTTGAATCAAACCTTACATAAGTTCTTATAATACTTGGTGGATTGATTCTGGCTTAATAACTCATATTTCCAATACGATGCAGGGATTCCTTACGATCTAAACTATAAAGCCAAATGAGAATTTTGTGTTCATGGGAAATGAAAACAAAGCTTCAGTTGAAGGAATCGGGACTTATCGCTTGATTTTGCATACTGAGCATCCCACATTTTCTCACAATTTAGTTTCTTTGTCAAAACTTGATGTATTAGGTTTTTCTTTTAAGTTTGGATTTGAATCTTTCAGTTGTGTAAGGACAATAAATTGTATGGTTCAGGACTTTTACGTGATGGTCCTTTAAATTTAAACTTGATGATTATTTTGCTGGAACTTAATGACCTTGCATCATAATATTGGAACTAAACATAGTTTGATTAATGATAACTTGCTTACATGTGGCATAAACACTTAGGTCACATATCAAAGAAAGATTTCAAGGATTAGTAAAGAATGAAATTCTTCCTACTTTGGATTTTACTGACCTTGGAATGTGTGTTGATTTATTAAAGAAAAACAAACTCGACACACTAAGAAAGGATCCACAAAAAGCACATAACTTCTTGAAATTATACATATAGATATATGCAGACCTTTTGATGCTCCATCTTTGGTGGAGAAAAGTATTTTATCACTTTATTGATGATTTTTCATGTTATACTTATGTTATCTTTTACATGAAAAATCTAGTCTGCTAATGCCCTTGAGGTGTACATTAATGAGGTTAAGAGACAATTAGATAGAAAAGTGAAAATTGTAAGATCCAATAGGGGTGGTGAATACTATGGGACGTATGATGAATCAGGGTAATGCCCAGGTCTGTTTGCCAAATTTCTTGAAAAGCATGACATATGTGCTCAATACACTATGCCAGGCATACCGAAACGGAATGGTGTTGCGGAGAGGCGAAATCATACATTATTGAGCATAGTTAGGAGTATATTAAGTCATTGATTATTACTTATATCCATGTGGGTTTATGCATTAAAAACTGCAGTATATTTGTTAAACAAGGTTCCTAGTAAAGCAGTTAAAGACCCTTTCGAACTATGGACGATAGGAAACCTAATTTACGACACCTACATGTGTGGGATTGTCCTACAAAAGTAAGGATTTATAATCCAATAGAAAAGAAATTAGATTTTCGAACAATTAGTGGATTCTTATAGGATATCTTAAAAAGTCCAAATGATTTAGGTTTCACTATCTTAACATAGTACAAGAATCGTTTGAAACTGTAAATGCTAAGTTTATTGAAAATGGTGAAATTGGTGGAGTAAAGAACGACATGATGTGTATATTAAAGAAGTTGGGGTAGAAGTTCCTATACTTTCACCTTCTAAGCCAATTGATCCTAATATTATAGAAATTCACCAAAGTAAAGAACAATAAGTAACGGATCAAACACATCGTAAAGTTGTAAACGATACCCCTATAGTGGAGGAACCACATGAAACGACATTAAGAAGATCTTAAAGAGAGAGAAGATCTGATATTCCTAATGATTATGTGGTCTATCTACAAGAGTCAAAACTTGACATAGGAATTGACAATGATTCAGTTTCATTCTCATAACCCATTGAATGTAAAGATTCTATTAAGTGGGTAAATGCCATGATAGATGAGTTGAAATCTATGGATCAAAATCAAGTCTGGGAACTTGTTGAATTGCCAAAAGAATGTAAAAGAGTTAACTGTAAATGGGTCTTTAAGACAAAACAGGACTCAAATGGCAATGTTGAATGACATAAAGCCAGACTTGTTGCCAAAGGCTTCACTCAAAAGGATGGCATTGGATATAAAGAGACTTTTTCACCGGTTTCAAAGAAAGACTCACTTAGGATCATGTTGGCTTTGGTTGCTCATTATCTTCTAGAGTTACACCAAGTGGATGTTAAGACCGCTTTTCTTAATGGAGATTTGGAAGAAGAAGTTTATATGGACCAATTTGAAGGCTTCTCAATTAAAGGAAAGGAGCATATGGTATGAAAACTTAAGAAATCAATATATGGACTTAAACAAGCTTCTCGCCAATGGTATCTTAAGTTCAATGATGCCATAACTTCTTTTTGTTTTAAAGAAAATATTGTTGATCGGTGTACATACATTAAGGTTAGTGGGAGCAATTTTTTTTTCTTAGTACTATATGTTGATGATATCCTGATTGTTGCTAATGATCTTGGTTTACTACAAGAATCCAAAAAAAATTCTTTTAAAGAGCTATGAAATGAAAGATATGGGAGAGGCAACATATGTTAGAGGAATTGAAATATTCCGTGAGAGATCACAAGGATTGTTAGACTTATCCCAAAAGGTTTATATCAGTAAAGCTCTAGAAAGATTTAAGATGGACAAATGTTCAATAGGTATAGTTTCAATACAGAAAGGAGATAAATTTGGTAGTATGTAGTGTCCAAAGAATGATTTAGAACGAGAACGAATGGCGACAATTCCTTATGCATTTTTGTTGGGAGTTTGATGTATCTTAAAACTTGTACTTGACCTGACATCAGTTTCAGTGTTGGAATGTTGGGCAGATATCAAAGTAATCCAGGATTAAATCATTGGAAGGCTACCAAGAAAGTTTTGAGATACTTGCAAGGAACGAAGGATCACATACTCACTTAAAAGGTCTGATCAATTAGAGGTGGTTGGTTATTCATATTCGGATTATGCTAGATATGTTAATATAAGAAAATCCACATTTGGTTACCTATTCCTATTAGCTGGAGAGGCAATCTCATGGAAAAATGCGAAGCAGTCTGTCAATGATGCATTAACATGGAAACAGAATTTGTGGCTTGCTTTGGGCCACAATTCATGGCTTATGGCTGCAGAATTTTATTTCAGGGCTCTAAGTTGTTGACACTATTAGTAGGCGCTGAAAATTTACTGTGACAACTCTGCAACAGTCTTCTTCTCAAAGAACAACAAGTATTCAAAGGGTGCAAAACGCATGGAGATCAAATATTTGGCCATGAAAGAAGAAGTTCAGAAACAAAGGGTGTCAATTGAACATATTAGTACAAAACTGATAGTTGCAATCTATTGACAAAAGGATTACACTCGATACTTTTAAAGAGCATGTTGAAAGAATAGGATGTCCTGATTAAGATTATTGTATTTGTTTGTCGGGCACTCTCAAGCTCAATTTAATGTTTCTAATATTTCATGTTTTCTATATTGTATACATGATTGAAGTAGAATTATGTTAACATGAATTGTCTTTTATAAAGACATTAAGTAAGACTTTATTTATCTCTTCATTAAATTATGTTTAAATTATGAATTAATTGTGTAGTACATGGAAGGAAATGTCGAGATGATGACGTACAACCGTCATGACTCTAATTAATTATTATTTAAGTAATGTGATATAACGGTACAATCAACATAATGAAGACTTAGAATAATGTTATCATGCACATTATGTTTATTCTAAATTATTAAGAAACATATATGGGCCAAGTGGGATAATGTTAGAATTTGTGGCACATTATGTAAGTTTATTTAAGAAGAGTCGTGACTTTTAATCTAAATGACATGACTTTTCGTGATGGGATATCTTGATAGGAGATATCCATTAACTGTTCATAAAAAGGTATAGTCTTCTCTCTGCCTTTTTATATATATAAGTAAAAATTAAAGGAAAAGATAGATTTCTCACATTTTTTTTTCACATTTACTTCATCATAAAGTTAAAGATCAAGAAAGAGAAATTATATTCTTTTTGAGAAATAAGGTTAGATTGGAGGGATAAGATGTCTATCAAAGAATCTTATTCATTGGAATTCAATACGATATTATTGCCATAGAGAAAGATACAAATCATTTATTCATTATGAAAATCATGAAGTTCAAAGATCCTGAAATTGATGTCGATGAAAGAATCATATCATGTAAATTATAAAATTATCTTACAAAAACAAGATGATAAGTCTTCTGTACTATTGAACAAATCGAATCCCTTTAAAATAGCATAATATCTTTCTTCTACTTATCCATATTGATCTGAATTTGAGAAGGTTGACAACTTCTGCTATAAACATGTTTGGAGCTTCAAATAATTGTATTCTCATTAAATAACTCAAGCTTAATTCATAAAAACTTGAAATAATTTGATTTGGATTGAATCTGATTTTTCTGTCATGTGTTCTTGAATTTCTCCACAAGCTTTAATTTAAAATAATTCAAATCCCCTTTGATATGTTAACCAACTTTATGGAACATTTGAATGTATTATCCAAATACATTCAACTTTGGAGCTGGGTTTTCAAAATGATGAAAAATTTTAAGAAAATTCGATCTGCAAAATTTTGTTCATAATCTGTAAATTTTTTTGTGTAGCAGGTTTTACTCTCTGATTTAGCAGCTTTTGATGTATTGTAGATCAACTTTTTGAGTTACCTTCTAAGTACTATATTTTCTTCAAAAACTTGCTAGATTGTTTCTAAGTTATTCTCTGAGTTGGATCTCCTTGTGAAAAAGATTTCTATAGAAATTCAAATCCACTTCTAATCATACTTGATTGCAATATTTATAACTTGATAACTGCATACTTAATAAATTTGTTAGTAAATACTTATACATACTTTGTTATCATCAAATCAAACTAGGAGACTTAACATATATTAATATATTATAAATATAGAACTTATAAATTCGCTAATGAGCTTATTAACAAGTTTATCAACAAACTTGTTCATGAGCTAGTACATGGACCTGAATGAAAGCTTGAGCTCAGCTTGTTTAGATAAACGAGCTTTATCTTAAGCTTAGGCTCGGCTCGTTTACTAATCGAGCTTGAGTAGCTCATGATTAGTGCAACTTGTTAGCAGTATTAATCATTGCTAAAAGAAGCAACTTGACTTGATCATTCTCATCTTTTTGCATTTGTTCTTTAGCATAACCAAACCTTTGCAATTCATTTTATGCTGACATGTACAATGGAGGTTGGCATGTGATAATGCTGCTGCATTTGCAAATGTGGAATTCAAATTCCTAAGATATGTCACATCCTTACTATGTTGCATTCACTTCTTTAGTGAGCTTTTAAGTTTTTCTTTTTCCTTTTTCTTTTTCTCGTTTATCAAAAGTTGGCAAATTGGGTTAGAATTGTCAGTTCCACAAGTCAACCATCGATTCTCTACTTAGTCGTTTAAGATCCACTTGGACCAGTGGTCTCCATTCTACCCTTCAGAATCGATAGGTCAGTTGGCAATTCAGACCCATCACTCATAGGTAGGTTCTTGGTTTAGGAATCAATGAGGATGAGTTGGGTCAATTCCAAATTGAAATCGAACAATGATGATGTCTAATTATTTGTAAAAGTATTCCTTTTTTGAGCCTTTAAACTTTGGTATCGGTATTAATACATCCTTTAAAAAAATAAATAAATAAATTCCAAAAGTGAAAAATGGCCACTTTAAACTCTAATTCTCCTAAAACTTTTGAAGTCGACTTTATCTTTAAGGGAATTTTCGGTCTTGTTAAAGGCTCAACTTAAAAGGGATACCCTTTCTAAAGTCGTAACTTAGCAAGAAAAAAAAAGACTACAACTTTAGCACGTTAAAATCTTTATGAATAACCATTAACAAAAATCTGTAACTCCTTATGTTTTAATAAATAATCATTAGCAAAAATTTTTATCCCCTCCTAATGTTTTAATAAATAATTGTTAGCAAAACAAGAACTTTAACATTGGTATGAAAATTGTTGCATAATGTGATTGATATTATTTATTTTTACATGTGTTTGTGTACACGTGTCAATTATGTATACACCTTAGCTTAATTTGTACATGCCGACTAATGTATATATGGCCTCTATACTACAACAATCAGTAATCGAAAAACAAACTTTTCATTTCTTCATTTTGACTACATTTCCTTATTATTTGCACTCTCTGTTGGTGAGCTCTCTTGGAGTTCAGGTTTTCTTTTTTGATTTCCAAATATTGAAGTAAGCACGGTATTATAATCTTTTGATTTTTGTTTCTAGATGGTATTAGCACTCAGGCTAGGGTGTTACTTCTAGTTTTAATTGTCAATTCATATATCGTTTGAATAAAAAATCTAGAAATCATCAATGTGAATATGAATTTAGATCAAATTTCCAGCGGTTCTCTAATCGTTTGGTTCAGTTTAAGAACAAGAATTTTTCAAACATGTTCGACCTTAATTTCCTTACATGCAAGGCTATGGAGAATTTAGCGTTAACTTCACCGTCCTCCCTTAGAACATCTTTAGTATCGGTACTTGAAGACACTACGATCCACAAAACAAGAGACATGTGACGAGACATTGGAATAGCTGATTATATGAGTTACTATTCCATCCATGGTATTGGACCATCAATAAGCCTGTTTCACCCCAAACATAATGGAGCACTTGGTTGTATGTATGTTTATCCTTCACGCTTGCATTTTAAAGAATCAATGGAGGATCTTGTAGATTATGAGCTCTCTATGTAGAAGTATACACATATATTATAATTTGTTCATGGCTCATGGAACATGGTTTCAAGATTTGTAGTAGTTGTTATAATCTAGTAAAAGTATTACATTGGTTCTGTACTGACGATTATCAATGTTGTCGAAACCAGATAGGACTAGCCAGTTTGATCTAATCCAACTAGAGCAAGCCTTAAATGTGGACCAATTACGTTTGGCAAATTATTTTTAAGTTGAATTGGCCATACTTGGATGGCCCATCCAGTTCAATCGAGACCCCGTTGACCTAGCTGGTCAACTAGATCGGAATGCACCTATTAAAAAAAAAAAGAACACAATAGAAAAGAGAAGACAAGAATGCTAAAAAAGCAAAACGTAAAACTGAAAAGCAAAAAAGGTAAAAACAAAACCTAGACTCTCAAATTTGCCTACTTTCACATGAGCTAAAGACTAAACTACAACAACCTATAGCTCCTTCTTCTCAATCACTTTCTGCTATTGTCGACTTCTTGTTGGCTAGCTGCACTAAACTCTAGTTTGTTTCCACAGTCCAAACAGCTTTATTAAAGCATTCTGTGTGTTTCGAGCTTAGTAAATTTTTGTGCGTGCAATTAAACTTTTTAATTTAGAGAGAGAATGTCTTATAAGTGACAATTTTTGAAAGGGTTTGAGTTTTTTAAAGTAAGGAAAGGACATTGAAACTTGAAAGGGAAAAGAATATACATGTTTGATGCTGAAGGATGGCAAAATATGAGATTACGTTTGTTTTTTTGGGGGTAATGGGGTATGTGGTGCAGGGGCAGCAAGTATTATATCAAAAGTATTATTTTTACCTTTCTTACATTAATTTTAGGGAGCAAGTAGGGCTACTACCTACTAGCATTAAAGAGCAGTACTACTAATTACTATACGTGTTCCATGAGATATGCCACATAGCAATTAGTTGTTGTGTAAGCTAGGGATTATTCATTTGTAGGTGAGATTATAATATTGTGTTGTTGTTGTGGTTCGACATATATTTTGAGGACAAGCCAATTTCCAACACATTTTCCGAGGAATGAAAGGGATGGACTCAGAGTTGGATGAACTCCCATTCTAGGCCGAGCTTGATTTAGAAGAATTTTAAGATGCTTTGTTAATTTAATAAATTGTTTTGTCCACATGGCAATTAATTGTGTTGTGAGGCTTCGTAAGGAAGTAAGTAGAAAATGATTTTCATGTTGTTTGCAAGACCAAAAATTTAATGTATTTATTTATTTTTCCCTGAAAATATGTTTATGGTCTTAGATACATTAATATAAATATTAATACATTATTGTACTTAACATTAATACGTTATTATATTTTCCCTTCCATGATTTATCCAGAATAAGTGTGAGAAGAATTTGGTTAATCATAGTCCATTACTTGGTACTTGAAATTTCATTTTCATTAACTCTGGCTTAACCCCCGATTGAACCTGATTTGACCTTTCGACCCCTGACCTCCTAGCATGGCCGTGTATACCCCTGATCCAAGTCTAACAACATTGATGATTATAGTTTTGTATCAATTTAGGATTTCTCTAACGATTAGGGTTTTGCTACAAGAGGAGATGTTCTCTAAATTAGGGTTAGGGATAACTTTTAACGCATAAAGCTTCTAACTATTAAGTCTTTAAACTAACCTGATTTGGCTTAACTCTAGTCAAGTTTAATTATATGGGTAACTCAAGCAAAAATTTAGGAATGAAATTTCAAAAAATTTAAACTAAAATACTCGTAGGTTAAACCACAACTATTGCACAAGTAACACGTGTTGATTGCTCATTCACTATGTTGTCCAACAAGACAAATGGACTTGACGGAATGGACAAAGGCATGATATAAGAGAGCAAAAACTTTAAACAAGCACCAAATTAAACAAATTTAGAGACCATATATCTAATTGTGCGTTTCATCAAAGCTCAAGTATCATTTAGGACATTTACCCTTTATTAAATTTATCTAGTATAACAAATTCTATCTCTTTCTTTTTAAGAATTTTCCCAATTAAATGACATTAGTAGGGGGCCTATCATCTTGATTGGTTTGGATTACAATAATGTATTCAAGCTCAAATTTGCATAAATATTGAAAAAATTGTGAACAATTCCTCTAAATTTTGATGTAAATGTGAATATACCTTTTACACTTTCAAATAATGCTAATGACCTCTTGAATTTCTATAAATTAAAAATATAAAATACATTTTAATTTTTTATTTTTATAGAAACATAAGAAGATGAAAGCTTAATGAGATATTATATCACAATTTGATATATTTGAAAGATGTTTTCCTGTCTAAGTTAAAGTTTTTTTTACTAATAATTTATTTATTAAAACATTATGGATGGAGCAAATCAAATTCAAGTTAATCTCACTAGGAATATGATATTTATATTACTCAACTATAAGAATTTTAACTTACCAAGGGCATAGGCTATTTCCTTTTTTTTTTTTTCAATTTTCTTGTACTAACTTTCTTAAGTATGATATTCCTTTTGAGCCTTTAACAAGATCAAGGGATTCCCCTCAAAGATAAAGCTAACTTCAAAAGTTTTACAAGATAAAAGTTTAAACCATTAATTTTTTACTTTTGAGAATTATTTATTAATTTACCAGATTTTTTGTATAGCGGGGTGGTTGGTGTTATGTGGATTTGGCTTTTAAAAACAAACATGAAGTTAAAGTTTCCCAAAATATTATAAAAATGCCAATAGGTTTTGTTCAACTTCATTCACAATCATCAAGATAAGCAAGTGCATCTACTGAAACAGTATAGAAAGTATTAGGTCGTATTCCTTGTTATTATCTAGCCAAAGAAACATTTAGAAGAACATGGTAAATAGTAAAAAGCTAAACTAAAGTTAAAACTAATTATATACGCGTTTTCAAGGTAAATTAACGATATAAGTTTATTGCTACAAGATAGGACTTGATTTGCTTTACCAAGTCTTTATCATGTGATTTCATAACAAACTTAAATAGTTATTTATTGGGTATAAGAAGTGTGGTGGAATTCAACAAAAAAATGTAATGAGATTGAACTAAAAATAATACAACAATCTATCAAAATCTTAGCTCGAATACAAGCTAGGGTTGCTCGAATACAAGCAATTTGGATTTTCGAATACAGAAAACCAATATACAATTTGGATAAATTTTTCTTCTCACTTTTTAGAATAAGCTATACTTGAATATATAGCCATATCAAGGCCTAATAAGAAAGATACTAAAAAACTCTAGAATATTCTAAAACTATTTACATGTGCAAGCATATGTGTTCTTATTTTTTTTATTTTCTATTTTCTTTTTTTCTATTTTTTATAATATTCCTAAATATAAATTCTATAATTTCTACCCTACAACAATTTCCACCCCTTCAAAACCCTTGTCCTCAAGGGTAAATTAATTAAGCTGGATCTAAAACACATACTCCACAAATAAACTAAACGCTCACCAATCCAAATCAATCTATTTGGTCTAATTCTAACCATCTTATCCAGCTCTATTCTACCATTATTTTCAATGGAAAATCCTGCCCATATTATTATAACAATTAACTCAAGTCTGATACGGTTGTATTTGTCACATAGACAACTCAATACCTCAAGCCCTACAATTTGATCATGTGTCAGTTCATACAATGCATTGTCGTGTCCTTTTTCCTTTTCATTATACAAATAGAACCATTGGAAGTTTCACTCGTAAACTTCCATTTATTTTTTGTACACACTCTCTTTCCTTGTTCATCTTCTAACTTTTTCTTGCTGTTCACAATTCCTCTTATGATCTTAAGCAAACCATCATCACCCCAACTTCTTTTCCACTGTTTGCAATAAGCCAGTAATCCCCTCTGTCTTCAAAAGTTTCCCGATTAGTTAACTTAACAAAATGACCACCCATTACGTCACTGGTAATATGTTTGTAGACTGCTGACTTGTAATGAGCAAAATTCTCATAGAAAGAAAAATACACCTTACCTGGTCCATACTTACACACTTCCGCAATGATGTTGTGGGAATCAAAATTTACCCTACATATACTAAGACTGTAGTGTTTTGAGGCCTCCTACCTCTGCTTTACATCAACACACTGCCATACACCCTTCAAAATCGGATATGCAGAGTCACAACCAGGGTATGTGTCATACCCCAAGGGGTACCTAAACGTGGCAGTCGCCGTATACAATACTAAAGCCTAGGAATGACTATCTTAGTCACGCAAAGGCTTCCATATCATGTACGAGGCGTACATCACAACTAAGGGAACGCATCGGAGTAGCGCAATTTATATTGATAATAAATAAGTAACAAGGCAAAGAGAATACTTATCATAAAACATAAACATATTGCATTGCAATTCTTAGGGGCATGTCCATCTATTATCTTCAAATAAATATACATCACTAATCATATAAGTCATTATATATAAAGAACCTTACAAAATTACTTATCTTATGATTCTATTTCCTTCATAGAAGCTTAACCATCCTTCCATGACTTCCTCAATGTCATGATCCTCAATTTAAGCCACGGGTATACCTGTTTCATCAAAATCTATAGGGGTATAAGCTACAACTAGCTTAGTGAGATATTCCTTTTCATTCGCACCATATATTCAAACAAGTTTATTTAGATTTTCACTCATATGCTATGCAAGCAATGCAACAATCACATGATTACGCAAATATATATAGTTATCCGGAAACCATATATAGAACGGATTTACCCCTCCGTATCAAAGGTTAGGGAATCGGGGTTGAAGGTCCTCGACCTTCTACTGCTAGTCCCAGGTCCTCACCCACAGCGTTCGGTTGGCTCGGCTCGAACCTAGAGTGCTTTCCCCGAGCGATTTGGATTCTCCAGGAAGGAACATGGCCCGTGGCACCGCACGATCACAGCCAATCCAACTCTACGCGTAGGAGTAGCAGCCTTCGAAAAGATGTGACTCGATGGATGCTATGCGTGAGCGTTTTAGTTTTCTTAAGCCAAACCTTATTAAGGTTTATTAGGGCGATCAATCAATTTAGCAAACAATAAACAGACATACAAGTAAGTAAACAAAATTATTTAAGCAAACAGTTCGAAGTTGCGATATTCTTAATTCTTATTTCACATATAAACATAGAATCACATATACATAATCCCGAATTCCCCAAATATATCCATTTTTATCTTTTCTTAGTATACTAATGCCACTACTTTACAAGCACAAGCAAGGTAACGAATTTAGGAGGAATAACTCACTCGTCCATTTTGCGATCTTCTTAGTCGTAGTAATCTCGGGTAGGGTAATCTCGTATCTTTCGTCACCTAGACAAAAGAAATACCCGGGATAAGTCTTTCATGAAATTTCTATTCTTGGAGATTCTAATCTTTTCTTAAAATCGCGGTAAAATCGTATAAGAGGAAATTCCAACTTAAAATGGCCATAACTTGCTCATTTTAACTCGGAATTTCGCATATAATATACCGTTTTCTACCTATTCGAAAAGATCTATCCATTTCTAAGGTTATCTTTGTCATAAAAGGTCATTTGGGTTCCGAAAACGTCAGGTACAGATTTAAAACGAATTTTCTAAACTTTTGCAAAAATCCATTTTCTAACTCAACTCCTTTTTAAAGAAAATCCTTTTGTAACAATATAAGTATAAAATATATATTCGATAAACACTTTTGAATATATAGGTAAGCTCACTTTGTATGCAAAAATCCTAATGGTAGTGTCTCAACAATTTATTTCATAAAACAATTCATTTAAACTTTAACTTCGAAAATTTCTTTTCAAGTATTTAAAGAAACTTTATATTTTCCTAGGTTGTTATAAATGAGTATATTCTTATTTTATTTTCTTCATTTTTTTCCATGGACAATTAAATCTTCTTTTAACCTTAGTTTTTCATAAATTTCACTCCTAGTGATAAAAGATCAATTTTATCGAAAGTATATTAAGTTGATGAAAAACCCTTTTTCATAATTTTGTATTTAGGATAATTTTAGAAAATGAGTCTTGTCTTCTTATGTTCATTTCTAAAATATAAGCTTTTGCTTTCTAAAACTTGTTCTTTCATTTCTTTTGAAAAGGATTATTTTTATTGATAAAATCATTTGTTTCTAATCTTATTTATATTCTTTGAAATTAGTTTCTCTTTTAGGAATTTGAAAATCATTGTTTTTCCTAAATGGGTTTTAACTTTATGGATTAAATTCATCTTATCTTTGAAAACTAGTTTGTTTCCTTAGTTTTGTTATGAAGTTAAAAGAGTTTAAATCTTAAGCTTTTGTAAACTATTTTACTAAAACTTAGGTCACCGCATTATTCAAAGAAAATATTTATTCCTTATGTTTCCTTAGTAAACTATCTTTGTTATTTAAGAAAACTTTGAGAAAACTTGTGTTACTTTAGTCTTATGTTGTTGATAATAACTTCTTTATTTTGTGACAAATCACATAATAGAAAATCTAGTTTTGAGTTCCTTTAATAAAATGAAATTCTACTTTTAGATTAGTTGAGACATTAACATTATGTAGATGCAAGTATCATGAGCATATAAAATAATAAGAACATAAGAAAATACTAGTAACAAATAATAAGCAAGAAAATAAAATATCAAGTATTGGGAACCTTAGCTTCATCAAGGTATCCCGGTCAAGTATTGGAGCCTTAGCTTCATCAAGGCATCCCGGGACTAAGAATGGACTAGTCCCGTAAGAAAATAAATAAAAGATTGTTTTGACTTGATATGGACAAGTCTAAGACTAGAAAGACTAGTCTTAATAATAACATGAAATAAATAAATTGCATAACTTGAAAGTAAATAAATAACAAATGAGCTTATATGCTCTAAATATATAATATACATATATATATATATATATTTATAAGCAAGTTATAGCAAAAGATCAAAATATAAACAAGTAATAAATGACAAAGTATATATATGCATGAAAGTAGTTCCATGAACAAGAACCAAACATGATCTTAATGTGGTTTTCTTTAGTTTTTCAACCTAAGAAACAACATCAAAACCATATAAGGTTACTTGACATAGGAAGAATAAAACATGAGTTCTTCATTACCTAAATGGGTAAGAAGAAAGAATTGTTTTCTTGAAGGCTTTTGTTTTAGAAATGGGTTTTTGGAAATAAGAGAGTTTTGGTAGGAGAGGTTTTCTTCTTACAAGAAGAGAGTTCTTGTAAGAGTATGGAGAGAGTGTTTAGAGAGAATTTTTGCATAAATTCTCTACTTTGAGAAAGGTGTGAAGAAATGAGAGAGGAGAGGTGGTATTTATAGAATTTTGTGGAGGGAATTAAGAGGTAATTAAATAGAAAAATAAATTAAAATAGAGAAAGAGGGAGGTTTTGGTAGTGTAGGGGTCCTTTTGTACAATTTTCAATTAATTTGTGTAAGAAGAAGTGATATTTTGTAAGAAAGGTATGAGTAGATTTTTATGGGGAAAGAAAATATGAATAGTGTGAATTGTGTCATTTGTAAGAGTGATTAGAAATAAAGTAGAGAGAGTGAATAGTATAGAATAGTGTACTAATGTACTTTAAATAGTGTAGAAGATAAATTAATTACCGGTAGTAAGTAAAATACGAATAAAACCGTTATATCAGATATTTTTAGTTACCGAAAAATTCTAAAACTGATATTTTTGGAATCCTTATATTTTTACGAGTCTATTGGTATAAACGGAATATTTTTAATATTCCAAGCTCCGGGACACGCTTTTCGAGCACTGATCCCGTTTGAGTCCGAAGGACACTCGAAATTCGCGAATCTGATATTTTTATGTTACCCTATATTATTACGAACTATTTTAAGCTATTGGCTTAATTTCGTTTTCTAGGGTTTGAAAATGCGGGATTGCCGGATCTTAAACACTAGGGTTCGTTATAGGCTTCGTTGACCTTAGGGTTCCTGGTTTGATTTCCGGTTTCGTCGAGATGTTCGTAAGATCGTATAATTTTTCGAGTTTTGATTGTTTTATATTTTTAGCGCGACGTCTATGTTTTATCTTTATAATTGTGATTATTTAATAGTTTTTAGTTCTGGATCGTTTAACCGAGTCTAGGGTTATGAGTTGACTCAGTTTGTCTTTTGGCGAAAATTGAAATTTCTGATTCTGAAATTTATCGAGGGTTTTAAGATTTTGTTGTTGATCGTTACTTGGATATATTGTCTTGATTTGCGTGTTAGGAAACGGTTAGGTGATTTGATTGATGTGAATGTTGTTTCGACCGATAGTTGGATTTTTCCATTTTGTTCTTGAGGGTTCCTATTTCTCAAATTAAGAAATCTCGTTTTTATCTTTATTTAGAATTAGGTTTTAACTTGGTTTGCGTTTTAGGGTTTCGTTTCTGGTGTCTGTCTTGATTTAGAATTTGGTTTTAATTTGAGTTGATTTTTGGGATTTAAATTTTAAACTTTTAGAATTATTTTCTATGAATTATGAAAATTTTGGGGGGGGGTTTACACCATGATCACTTGCATTGATCTTAGTTTTTATGAACATCAAACTTAGACAATTATATCATTTCCAACATTCATATAAAAGCGATTTTTTAGTTGAAGTGCTAGCACTAGTAATAGCAGGTGGTTCATCTTTCTAAATAGTAGAGTTAATGTCTAAGTGCCCCAAATGAATGAGAACTCTCTCTCCATATCTTAGAGTTTTCACTCGTTAATTCATGAACATTATCAATAAAAATAATATTTTGTGTAGTTGCAAAATAAAATAATATATATGTTTACATATATCAATAATAGAGGCTAATAAACAAGCATATGAAATTTAACGATGTAAAGCATATAAGAACATAAATCAATGATATAAAATTGCATGTGGGCTAAATTTTACTCAAAGAGATTTATGTTAATCTTTATGATAAAAACATCAATCTATATTAACCTCTCTTATTACAATTGGGCAAAATAAGAAAGAAAAGATTGATATTTTATAATAGTTGATGATATGAAATGCAATAAAAACTCATGTGGGATAGATTTCATTTGATTTAACATAACAAATTACAATTGATATCTTTGTCCAAATGCAATCTAGCCAACTTAATGTATAATTTTAAATTAACTAAGGTTGTTGTGGCTAGGCTTAAGTTAATTAAAATCATATGGATCACTAGATATCTATTAAATTAATTATCATTCATATGCACAATATATCAATCATAATGCATCCAATTAAATTAAGAATGCAAAACAATCAATCGACATATATTGACCTTCAAATAAAATTATATGTGCATAAATTTCAACATTGGAAAGCAAATAACTCGAATGAATTATCATTTCTATTAACACAATCAATTAATTGCAAAATATTAAATTGCAATAAAACATATATGTACATTAAAGAAAACAAAGAGTACTCTCATTGATTTGTGAAACGACAACGTATATGCATAACATGTGTGTGTGTGTGTGTGTGTGTGCATGCACCAACATACAAATCAAAGTCAAGCCATCGAATTCATCATGGGGAAATTAAAATAACATAAAAAAGGGTCTCTAACCATTCAACAAATTATACATAACAATAAACGCATATTTATTTAACAATTCATACATCTCTCTCTCTCTCACATAGTTTTTTTTTTTTTTAACCTTAGTGTAGAGTAAGGCGATCATGTGACTTCCCTCTCTTCTACATCTATATCATTATCAATCTGAAATGATTTGAAGAGCATGGAGATTAGACAAATATTATTGTTGGTAGTTTTTAAAATAAGTGGATTTTTATGTATTTGTTGTTTATGTTTTTTACTTTATTTTCATTCCTTTTTTTTTTTTTTACCATTACAAAGAGGGAGGGGGGAATCAAACTTAGTACCTCTCACTTAAGAGACATGGGAAGATACCACTAGGCCACAAGGTCATTGGCTTTGTTTTCATCCCTTATATGAGATTTTGTTGTCCCTTTTATGGGATCTAACCTACTTGCCAATTGGTTGAGTTTTATTCTCTTAGAAGAATTTTTATCCTTTATCAGAGGCAATTTTATTGTAGAAGAAATGTACATGTTTATACGGTTGGGTAGTTATACCTTAACTCTTTGTTTATTTTTTTTTCTTGTATCAACGTTTATAATTGATGTGATTTCTTCCTAGTAAATGAAATTGAAAAAAAAAAACGATTCATCAAATTGAAACCAAATCCTTATATGTATCAGCATGTGGTAACAACAATAATCCTAAACATTAATAAATAAAAAAATCTATATGTATATAAATATAAAAATCAATAAATTTTAATCAATCAATGTATGAATTCACCATCGATTAATATATCTAATATGTGAATATATATATATATATATAGATATACATATGCATGCTAACATAACTAGCACTATCATCATGATTTTAATGCAGTTACCATACAAATATAATTGCAAACTCAAAAATCATATAGCAAGACAGAGGTCATATTAATGCTCTGATACCAAATGTTAGCAAAACTCATGGTGAACACCCACATAACCATGAAATTAAATACTAAATGCAAAATATGAAAGAATGCTTTAAATAACTCCAACCACTACTTTTCGATCTCTTGAATGATTCTGATGGTGTTGGATAATATCTATTTACTTATTTTGTTTGATAATCAAATAAGGGCTTTCTTTTCTTATGTAGTTTGGCAACTTTATTTAAAGTGGAAAAGGGAAAAAAATGGGCGGAAATGTATGAAAAGAAATGAGTGAACAATTTGTTTTATGTTTAGTAACTTGTAAAAGAAATAGAAGGAAAGGAAGATAAATAGAATTAGTTATTGACAAAATTTTCCCTATATCATTTTTTTGTAAAATATTAGTAATGAGGGCAATTTGGTAATTGATTTTGCTTTCCACCACTTTCTCTTCAATTTCGGATAGAAAAGGAGTGGTTAAAAAGTAGAAAACTTTACACTCATTTTTCTTCATTTCTATAGTTTTCCACTTTCATTTAAATTGCCAAACACAAATTTTCTTTCCTTTTCCATTGGATTCTATCTGTTTCCACTTTTGAAAGTGGATCCAAGCATAACATTAGTCTTATTGCACACAATACAATGGTGTAAAGAATGAATGGTGAAAACTAAAAGACTAGATGCGTTATTTATATGGTTATATAATATGCTTCCATCAAGCACATTTAGTAGGCAGCTACCAAATAAAGATCCTATAATATTGGAATTTCCTTGATATGGAATCTTTAGTTACCAATAAGAGTCCTACTTTATTGGTATTTTCTTGATGTAGATTTATTTTAATATTTGAATGATGGACCACACCATAAATGTGAAGATATCTCAAATAAATACTTACTAATAATAAAATATCTACATCCCCCTTGGTCCATACATTCAAACAATCATCATCTCCAAACCAATATAAATGAAATAAGGAGTAGTGGAAATCTAGATTTCGAGTAGTATCTTCCATGTATCATAATGCATTATACTTCTCATTCTACATGTGGTAACAATTAAATGAATAAACTTCATGTTTATTCTTGGTCTACATATATATATTTAATTAATAAATTTTAAAAATTTTTAGGTATTAAATTGATCAATTTTAAAGTACATGAACCTAAGTGCATATTTTACTAAAGTTGAGCTACCATTCGTTACATTATTCATTTTTCTATATATCCTCTCAAACTTTATTGGGTACAATCTAGAACCACTGAAATTGGTTTTCAAATATGTAATCATTTGATTATTTTATTACAATGTAATTTAGAAATCATTGTGCATGCATGATGAAAAAAATAGTGGGTGTAACTTCTTCACTCAATTCATTTTTCATGGTTTGTTTTAATTTTCTAGGGAGCGGATAAAACAATAGGTAAATTGCAAGGATCTCCTTGAAAATTTTAAAAGTTGTGTGTAACCCTGGATTTTTCAAAATCTAACATGAATGCTCTCGACAACAAGTAAATTGCACAGACCTCCCTTGAAAATTTTGAAAATTGCATGGACCCCCTTATTTTTTTTTCAAATTCAACACTTGAACCCTTAAAAGTTGACATGATAATAATATGTAAATTTTATTTATTTGGTTCTTATGTGTCATTATATATAATAAGGCTTAATTAATAAATGTTTAAAAAATATGTAAAATTTCTTATTACAATTTTTACATAATTATATTTTTACGAAAAAGAAACAAAAAAGTTAATTGTCATTTTTTCTTCTAAAATTTACTTTAACATGAAACAAATACATTCGAAAAGTTTTTTATTGTATTAAAACATACCTTGTGACATTAATTTTTGCTTAAAAAGTTTGTTATTAGAATTGCACTTTAGATACAACGTTTGAAGGACAAAAAAGAAATAATTTTTTTTTATATTCTTTAATATTTAAATTTTTAAATATTTTTTGTAACATTTATTACTTAAACATATTATATGTAATGACATGTTAGAACTAAAGAAACAAAATTTACATATTATCACCATGTTGGTTTTTACGGGTGCAAGTATTAACTTTTAAAAAAAATTGAGGATCATGTTAGGTTTATAATTTTATTAATTCCACTCGACTAAGCCCATCCCAATTTTATCTCTCCATTCTTCAATTATCTTAATCTATATTCCACTTTCGCCTTTCTTCTACACACTTCAGCTCACAACTAGGGTTTACTTGTAAATCTCTTTTGCTCTTTCTATATCTCTTTCACTCTGTTTTCTTGCTATTATCTAATGTAACTTATATATAGGTTTTTACGAGGTGTTCCTCTCAAAGAAAATGTTGTAGTTCTATACATAGCTAGGATTCCATAGAAAACTCAAAAATATGATCAGGGGGGATAAGTCCTTTTCCCTTTCTTTCTTTTTTTTTACTTGTATTTTCCAAAGTTGTTTGTATTGGTAAAAAAAATCTTGAGTTGTTACATCTACAAACTATTTTACAACTTTTTTTCAAATAATTTAGTGTAATTATCTTATTAATGTGTTACAATGTAATCTATGAACTTCTATGGACAACTTCTCATGCTTGTACTATGCTTTGTAATAGTTGACTCCCCCTGTGGAAACAAACCTTGTCAACAACGTTGTATTGTTTGTAGATCTAACAAAATTGATCATATTGTTCCAAATTGCATCCTCTAATGCTAATGCCTTCCATTAAACCAATAACTACACTAAGGGTCCATCGCGAACCAATAAAATGATAGAATCAATAATTCCCAATGGTTACAAAATTAGATGATTGTTGATGTCATCACTAGGCAACTCCAATGTTGGAGTAGATGATCCAAAATACTTCTTCAAGGTAGAAACATGAAACACATTATGGATCTTGGAACTGGTTGGAAGCTCAATCTTATAAGCACAATTTTCACTTTCTAAAGCACCTTATATGGACCATAATAACACTTAGATAGCTTATTAAAGTTGCTAGCTAAAGAAATTTGTTTATAGGGTTTAAGCTTGACCAACACCATGTCTCCAACTTCAAATGTAATATTAGTTTTATGAGCATCAGCAGTAGATTTCATCCTATTTTGAGCAATCCTCAAATTATCTTTCAAAAGAGACAAAATCTGGTCACTAGTATGAAACTCATGATCCACCACATCCATCTTGATTGTTCCTCTAACATAGGTAGGAATTGATGGTGGTGGTCTACTATAAACCACTTCGAATGGTGTAATTTTCGTACCTTCATGATATAAGCAATTATATGCATATTTAGCCCAAGGAAGGAACTTAACCCAACTATGAGGTTGTTTCATAACAAAGCACCTGTAAACCCCTGATTTTAGGGTAATTTCAAGCTTAAACCCTAAATTGGAAAGTCAACTGGAAACCCTAAGTCAATGAATCCTTAGGAAACCTTCGCAGTTTAGATTCGGCGACCCCGTGTTCTTAAACCAAGAAGTCGAAATATGAGTGGAGAGTGTAGATTAGTTCGTAATAATATTAGGATGCTTAAAAATATCATATTAGTGAATTTTCGACCTATTTCGAACCCGATCGGATATAGACTTTGAAAAGCGTGTCCTAGGACTCGAGATACTAAAAATATGTTATTAGTACCGTTAGACTTATAATTTCATAAGGTTTCCAAATATATCAATTATATAAATTTTTGGGCTATAAAAGTTACAGTTATAGCTTTTTGACCGTATTTCCATTACTATAGGTATTTTAATTGTCTATCTACTTTTTTTTTCTAATCACACTATTCAAGTACAATCACCCATACTCTATTATTACATTCTTGCATTCTATTCTTACAATTTACATCATTTTCCTCACATTACTTTTTCAATACATTTTATTACGTAAATTACTTTTAAATTTGAATTTATTACACAAAACAAATATCAAACAACTCTCTCTCTCCTTTAACCCAAAATCAGCCCCCCATGCCCTCTCTCTCTTTATTGTTTTTTTTTTTTCTTTCTTTTATTACACAAACCCTAATTAATCCTCTATATAAACTCCTTTATGCCTTCACCATTTCATTTTTCTTTTTTCTTCATTTTTACTCTTGAAAAAACTCTGCAAACTCTCTTCTTTCCTCTCCATGCAATGGCACCCCCTCCCTTTAGCACACACACTTTTGTTTTTCTTCAAGTTTTCTTACTCCACACATCTAATAGGTAATAGATCTACACTTTACCACATTAAAAACATGTAATGGCAAGATCATTCATGTGTGGTTCCACTCAAAAATCCCCATGAGCTTTATGCTAGGGATGTGGAAACACTTGAACATGAGATTCTTGCCATTACAATGTTGTAAATCTTGTTATTTATGTTGTTTTGCTATTATTATGCTTTGTTTTTGAGTTGTGTTGTTATTATTAATGTTTTGTGCATTTATCCATCATTTAACCATATCTACATAATAATCATAATGCATTTGCATTTATAACTAGTATAATAAATTAGATCTAGTTGTTTTGAGTTCATAAATACCTAAGATTTTTGTTTTATGTACATAAAGGACTTGTAGTAGCATGATAATAGTGTGGAAATGTTAGAAAGCTTAAGATCTATTTTAGTTTCAACAAAAATAATTTTTAGAAATTCGGATCTAAAAAGAACACTATTTTAAAAAGCTATTTTTCAACTTCAAAATGAGTATTTTACTTTAAAAATGAAAGGCTTAGGGAATAGGTATCATAAATGAGTGATCTTGATGAGTAAAGCTTAGATCTACTAAGGGATATTTTCAAAACAAGAAAAGTTTACAAAAGTCATGTTAACATTATGTTTCAATCCCAACAAAAAACTTAAAATTCGTAATAAGGAAGCTTGATATGTGAAAACCTATTTTTCAACCCTAGAACAAGATTTTTATTAAAGAAATGGAAGCCTTAAGGAGTAGGTTTGATTAGGACTTAGTTTTAGAAAGATTAAATGAGTTTTACAAAAGAAACAATCTCAAATATAAATTTCAAAATTCGGATTTAGACTATTTAAACACCTATTTCCAAATGTCAAAATGAGAATTTTAATGGAAAAATAGAAGTCCTAGTGAATACATGTAATAAAGACCTAATTTTGACAAGGATAAATGAAATTTATCAAAGTATAATCCTAAAACAAGGAAAGGTTTCAAAATATAGATTAAACAATGTTTTCATTCCTTAAAATGTTGTAAAATTCGTAACTAGGTAAACCACCTATTTAAACATCTATTTTTCAACTCCAAAATGAAGAAATTTATTAAAATAATGAAGGTGTTAGGCATATAGGTCATTAAGGTTGAGTTTTGATGAAGGCAAGTGTGATTTTGCATAAAGTAAAACTAGTTTTCTTAAATCTAGTAATTTCTAAAGTTTTACAAAGCAAAAGTTTTCTAAAAAGAATTCTTGATATCATATATCATTGAGGATGTACATATAGATAGCTCATTTCATGACATTCATGATAATAACTTGTAGGTATTGCATGTACTCATAATGCACTTGGTAGAAACAAAGCTAGGAAAATAGTATCTTACACATCCCATGGAGCATTGTTTAAGTACATGAGGAAATAGATTTACCAATACCATGAATCATGCATGATATTGAGTTATTTATATATATAAAAGAGTCTTACAAGTATAATGATAGCTATCTATCAAAGCTTTGAAACGATGCTTGTATTGAAATTATAAATTGATTTGTGGGTTAGGAATTTCGTATAGCATTCTGTACCTTACTATTCATAGACCAAACAACCTTGTTTGATGTAAATAACTTTAGAAATAGATAACTCTCGTCGAATAGGTAGAAATCGGTATATAATATGCGAAATTACGAGTTAAAATTACCAAGTTATGGTCGTTTTAAGTTGGAATTTCCTCTTAAACAAACTTTGACAAACTTGTTAGAATAGAATTTATAAGTTCATTCAAACTTCATAGAAATACTCATTGGGGTTATTTCTTTTGATTAGAAGACTTGTGAAACGGACTAGACCTTCCCGAGGACTATTACGTTTAAGTGGATTTTCACGCCATGGCAAAGTGAGTCCACTATCTTTAAATTACATGCTTATGATTATACTTCTAATGATAGTAGTATTAGATTTAGGGCAAGATAAAATTAGAATGTGCATGTGAATTCTATTTGATTGAATCGATGATAAGAATATCGAAATGGGAATTGTTATAAATATTTGTATGATTTAATATAGCATTGAAGTGTCTCAATATCTATGATCGCCTTTAATTCTCTTAATTAATATGCCATGATCTTATAATTAAATTGACCATGCATACCATATGTTGACTCACATTACATTTATTATTATACCTTTATGGGAAGAAGGCATAATAGCTAGGCAACAAGTGGGCCGAAAAACTTGAATGTTGGCATAATGGCCTGAATTAAAATGGAAGTGGTGTAGGCACTTGAATCAACTACAAAATTAGTGAGTAGGTGGGCACCTGAATCAACCACTATATAAATGAGAAAAAATGAAATCTATGGTCATATAGGCTTGAAACACCTAACCCCAAACGGAGAGCGTAAATCCATTTAACATAAGATTCTTGGAAAGTCTTACGTATTGTATGCTCACGTGCTTGTGCATTTCATAAGGTTATTAATATAACTTGCTTGCCACATTGCTTGTTGAAGTATTTAATTTTGGAAGTGAAACTCATTAAGCTCGTAAGCTTATACCCTTGTAGTTTTTTGTTGTAGTATAATTATTTATGGCTATCCCCGAGAGGTCACTTTCCTCGGGTACAGCTTTTGGAATTTAAGGAGCTTTTTGAAGAAGTCAGGACCTAGATGTTAGGCATAGACTTCTAGTTGAATCTCCTTAATCTTATATATACATATGTTGTTGTAAGAGACTTTTGCAGACCTAAGGATTCTTAATATTTTGATGGAGGTATGCCTCTTAGATCACGTAATAGATAAATCTGGTTATGGATGTTATGATTTATATTCTTATCACTATGTATGTCTGCTTAAGCTATTTCAATTCAAAGTAAGTTTCCTTACATGGTGAATGTAAGCCTTACACCTGGTGTCTAAACTCACAGAATGACTAAGGTTGTCATACTTGAGTTTAAATATTGAGTGTGGCGGATTGTCACGTATAGGGTACCCTTTGGGCATGACAACACCTTAAGTATTGTTGAATAGTCGTGTTCAACACCTCCGTTCGTCCATCTGATTGTGGATAGCATGTTAAGCTCATACATAGTATAGTCCCACTCAACTAAAAGATCTCTTTCCAAAATTTTCTCGTAAATATCTAATCACCATATGCAAAAACAATACTGCTACCTTAGAAGCTGTAAAATGCTCATCTAATGCCCTTAAATGACAATATTTCTATAGTCAATCTACTACCACTAGAATTACAGTACATCCTTGAGATTTTAGAAGACATGTTATAAAATTCATGCTTATATCTTCCTATACTCTATCTGGTATAGGTACTGGAGCTAAAAATCTAGTTGGTGATCTAGCAATATACTTCACCTACTAACACACTAAACAACTCTAAACATATGGTTCAATGTCACTCTTGATGCCATCCTACTAAAACTCTACTACAATCCTTTTATAGGTTTTAAGAAAACCAAAATGAATAGAAGCAAGGTTTGTATGAAATTCCTTCAAAATAAGAGGTACCAAACTAGAAATTTTCACCAAAATAACTTGGAATGGAAATATAGATATCCATTTTTCCATACCAAGGTATGTTTATGATACAACCTTTTTTCCAAATCACATATAATGCATTGGCATGCAAGGATGGTATGATATTCTTGTTTGTGAGTATCCAAAAATGAGAAACAAGGAGCAGGCCATCCAAAATATTGTCCTTCATCACAATGTTGCCTAGATAAAGCATCCGCAATCACATTTTCTTTTCTAGTCTTGTATGTAATAGAGTAATCATATCCCAATAGCTTGGATAAGTATTTTTGCTGTTTAGGTGTTTGTATCATTTGAGATAAAATTTCCTTCAAACTCTTATGATCCGTACTAATTGAAAAATGGGTTCCCAAGACATATTGTCTCCACTTTCGAACTGATTCCATAATTCCATGTAACTCTTGCATGTAAGTTGATGCCTTTCTTATATGAATAGGCAATTTCTTACTTAAATATGATATTAGATATTCCTCTTGCAACAAAATAGCTCCTATTGTAGTACTAGAAGCATTTGTCTCAATGACAAACTGCTTTATAAAATCTAGTGGTCTTACTATGGGAGCCTTAATAAATGCATCATTGAGATTTTGAAAAGCATCCATAGCTACTTGAGTCCACTCAAATCGATCATTTTCGAATAGATTTGTCTATGGTCCAGCAATATGATCACAACCTTTGATAAAATGCCTGTAATATCCCTATAATCCTAAAAAGGCCCTCAATTGCTTGATCTATTTAGGAATTGGACATTGTTGTACTCCTTGAACTTTCAATGGATTAGGATTTACACCCTGTAGAGAAACAATGTGTCCTAAATATTTAATTGTATCTTTCCTAAAGATACATTTGACAGCCTTCAAATAGAACTCACGCTGCTTCAATGTCTTCAGGACTAACTCAAATGAGTTCAATGTTCTATCATGTGCTTAATGTAGACCAAAATATGATAAAAAAACACATTGATAAATTTGCAAAGATAAGGCTGAAAAATTCTATTCACTATAGATTGAAATGTGGCTATCGTATTACTTAATCCAACAAGCATTACTAAAAAATCATAATGGCCTTGATGTGTTCTAAAAGCAGTCTTTTTAATGTCACTAGGATGCAAGCGTATCCAATGGTATCTAGATCTTAAATCCAATTTAGAAAAACAAGAAGCATCATGTAACTCATCTAGCAACTCATCTATTATTAGAATAGGAAACTCGTCTTTTACTGTGATCCGATTCAAAGCCTTATAATTTATGTAGAAACGTTATGTCCATCTTTGTTTTAACAAGAAGAATCGAACAAGAAAAAGGGCTTATGCTATGTTGTATAATTCCTAGCTCCATCATATATTGCACTTGCTTCCCAATTTCACTTTTCTGAAAGTGTGGTACCTATATGGTTTGACATTAACTAGTGATGCTCCTTCTACTAAAAGAATTTGATGTTGTTATTTATTAATGGGGCAATGATGAGGGTGCTTCAAAAATAGATGCATATATGCCTAATAGATGATTAACTCACTATTGCTGGTGGAAATGCAAGCTGAATTAGAATTTACCTCTTGAGCCAACAGAAGATAATAAGAAACCATAACATCTTACTGGATCAACTTGCAAAGTTGATGATGTGTAATTTGTGATAATGAATTATGATCATCTCATTTAAGCACCACCATTGAACCATTGTAAACAAATTGCATAGTAAGTGTACTATAATCAATTGTGACTAGTCCTAATTTTTGCAACCAATGTACCCTAAATACAAAATCAGCTCCCTGCATAGAAAGGACATAAAAAATATCCTTGAAATTTAATCCCCGAATATCTACTGCCACATCATTATGCTGTCCTCCACATGACAACTTACTTCCATTTCCTATCATCACGTTAAATTGTCCAAATCTCACAATGGATAATCCTAAATGATTCGCTATTCTAGTTTGCACAAAATTATGTGTGCTCTTAAAATCTACTAGGATAGATATGTCTTGTCCATTAACTTTCCCACGAAACCTAATTCTACGTGGTACATTATGCCCTGGCAATGCATGATAACTGATAGTGCCTTCATCATATTGTACTATTTCATTGACCTCTTCCTCTTGTATCAGTAAATCAGAATCATCCTCTCCCTCATCTAATGGGAGTAAAAAATTTGCTTTGCATTTATGTTGTCTAGAATACTTCTCATCATAATGAAAACACAGGTCTTTTTCATGCTTTTCTTGTAATTCTGTTTGTGTCATTTTCCCAGCGGGTGATGATTTTTTGTTCGAATGTGATGGTTTGCTAAACTGCACTGTAGAATTATTTGAAAGGATAGTATTTGTGTTTGAAGGTAAAGTGTTTGGATATGTATTTGGGGCCAAAGTGTTTAAGTAAGTGCTTGAGGCTAAAGTGTTTGGATATTTGTTTCAGGTTGAAAGAAAAGTCTTAGAACGACTTGAATTATCTAAAAATTTAGATTCATGCATCTTTGCAAGCCAAATAACATGATGTAAAGATGGAGGCCTTGCAACTTGTACTTCTTTTCTAATATGATTTTTTAAGTCTGACACAAAGCAGCTAAAAAGAAAAGATTATGAAATGCCAGTAACTTAATTAGACCAAGCTTCGAATTCTTTTTGATATTTACTCATAGATTTCCTTTGTGTTAATTTGGATAAAGCACCTTGAAAATCCTCGTATTCTGATGGACTAAAGCGAGTCTTGATTGATTGCAAAAATTAAGGCCACATGCTAATCTGTTTGTTTTGTTCCAGCCATTGAACATATTGCAAAGCTTTCCCCTCTATTGCAAAGGTTGCAATTTCTAGCCATTGTTCTTTAGGTACTTTATGGAAATTGAAAAATTTATGTGTCCGATGTATTCATCTATGGATCTTGTCTTGAAAACTTAGAATTTCTGACTTGATACCTTTCGTTAAAGATTCAACTAAAGAAGATGATGAATGAGATACATATGAATGATCTTGTGAACCACATTATTCCTCTCATTTTGATTTCTCACATTGTCAGTTTTCTCTCCAAACTATTGGATAGATGAATAGATAGGAACATTCAATTCTTGTAAATTTTGTTGTATCATCGTATTGGACTTCACTGATTCTTGCATTTGTATTTCCACGCTTTCATAGTATCTGCAAACAAATACACCAAATTTTTTCAACCTTGCAAAACTCTTTTGTGATCTTATTGACATTTTATTAAGAGCACCAATGTTGGGTTTATAGTTTTATCAATTCCACTCGACTAAGCCAGCCCACTTCTATTCTTCACTCTTCAATTGCCCTAATCTATATTCCACTTCCGCTTTCTTCTACACACTTCTGCCTACAACTAGGGTTTGCTTGTTAAATCTCATTTTTTCTATATCTCTTTCACTTTGTTTTCTTTGTATTTTCTAATGTAACTAATGTATGTGTTTTTACAAGGTGTTTCTATCAATTAGTGCTATTTTGAGTCACAACTAAGATTCACATAAAACTCACGAAAAATGATCAAGGGGGCATAAGTTCTCATTTCCTTTCTTTCTTTATTAATACATGTATTTTCCAAAGTTGTTTGTACTGGTAAAATAAAACTTGAGTTGTTACATCTACTAACTACTTTACAACTGTTATTCAACTAATTCAGTATAACTATCTTATTAATCCATTACAATGTAATCTATGAACTTATGTGGACAACTTCTCATCCTCGTACTATGCTTTGTAATAATCCATGCAATTTTCAAAGTTTTTAGGAAAGGTTCATGCAATTTACTTGTTTTAGGGGTATAAGTGTTGACTTTTGAAAAATACAGGTCCATGTAATTTCTGAAGTTTTTAGCGTAATTTAACCAAAATAATATTTAATTTTCTAAACCATGTGGATGTAATTTTTCAGGTTTATTTTAATTATTATTATCATTCTATTTGGTTTGTAGTACTGCAAATGAATTGTGATGCAAGTGAGTTTAGCTATTCGAACTTAGCTCACTTTAAGCTTATATCGGGTAAAGTTTGATTAGTAAATGAATTGATCCTGAACTCAAGATACTGGTGGACATTGTCAGTCAAGGCTGCAATCACGGAGCTACTTTGATCGTTCGAGGCACGTTCCATTTGGTTGTGATGACACGAACACCATTGTTTTGATCAGTAGAAATGTGACCACTTGAGATGCCTATTGACTGGAGGAGATAGGGCCATCCTAACGCCACGGAGTCTGGTCGTCGAACAGATGATCCCTATAGGTCGATTAAGACGTTGATTTAGTTATTGGTGGGTTTGGATTGTGCAGAAGAAAAGGTGGTTCTAAGCAGTTTACTTCTATTTTCATACCTTCCAAAGGTTATGATTTAATCCAAACTACAAACCAGGCCGCACGATCCTCATTCAACTCCCTTTAGTTTCTTTCTCCAATGGGATACCTCGTATATGGAGAGGCAAATACAAATATGTTTTAAACAAGCAGTTGAAATAGGATATAGTTTTTCATAAAACTATCATGTGAAAAAATTTTACTAATATTTATATGTCACGATTCATTTGACATAACATATTACACTTCATGAATCTTTTCCATTTAAGTGCTTCCATGATGAAAGCTCTCATTCTACCATGGGCAGTGGCGAAATGTTCTTAGCATGTTTCTTCTTCCTAGTTTTATAATATTCATATTTCCATCATTATTTTAAAAAGAAAATCACAATTTTAATCATATGATTATATGAAGTTACAATTGTAGGAGTCTTTTGAGTTAATTTAGATATAAAATTGTTTTCATATGAAATCTTACATTTTGAACTAAATTTAGACATTAAACTCAATAAAATTTTACTTTTTTATCTGAGTTTATTATTCTCTTTATTGAAGTTAAATATGTTAAAATATGAAAATACGATCGTATTTTCACAAGCCCATCAACTTTTATGTTTCTATATTGTACTTATCGTGTTCCAATTTTGTTTTCTCTCCCTCTCTCTCTCTACTCCTTAGTTGGATATATTATATTCAAATTCTAGCTGTAAAGTTTATAATGAAACTTATCTACTTCACTTATGTAATCAATAATTCAATATAGGTTTAATGTTTTATTACCTTCAATTTATAACTCTTTTTTCAACCAAACAAAAGGATAGGACTTATTTTCGACCATGTTTGCCCTTTTTTTTGTATAATGTTATATTGTAAATTAAGAGTCAGTGTATGAAAAAAAGAAGCTAGACATTATACGTTACTTAATTTAAGTTTTCTTTTTATGACTACGCCAAGAAAATAAGTAGTTTTTTAAAATTATTTAACATAAGATTATTTCTCCGACTTTCAAGTTTTAACTTGTCCCTTCAACAAAACATATTCGTTCAATATACCTTTTTAATAAATATCAAATTCGAAGATTAAACTGAGGGTTGAGATTGACATTGAACTTACCCAATTCATTGCCAATATTGTAGCAATATGCCACCCATATCTTAGTGGATCTTGGCTTCATCCTTCAGACTATAAGACAAATTAATGAAGACTTATTAGAATTAGAAACAGATATATCCAGCTTACAGATGTCCATCACTGCCGCCTTATTTTTACCAAGTTGCAACTTGCAAGTTGTAACATCGTCTCTCCATTCAAGCTTATGTCCAGTAGCTTTCTTTTTGATATTGTATGATTCATGTTACTCATCTAGCCATTGGTCCCAAAAGTTTTGTTGTCTTGTTATTTTCAAGTATTTGGACACGTCATTGTTAAAAATTTCCATTATAGTAACTATACTAAATGCCCCAAAAAGAAATTGCATAGCTTGGGTGGAGCTGAGCAGGATTATGGTAGATTGACAGTGATGTGCATACATTATATCGGGTTTTTTTTTTTAATGTATATATTGATAATTAGGTATTTTTTAGGTTTTTAGCTGATGTGGAATAGCCGAAAGAAAAAAAATAAAGACAGCTCGATATGACACCCCAGTTTTAAATAGAACCACATATACAACCTGAGTATAAACTTTAGGACAGTTTAGGTATTAATCTTAATTTGAATCATGATTACTACATATTAGTAGTGCAATCTCTAAAATAGTCAATAATTCCATGATTATAATAATCATTAAGATGGGGAAAGTTAATGCTAAATATAGTCAATAATATGTGAAAGGTTTACTATCTACTGAATTACATAATCAAATCAGTTATTTTAAGAGTAAAAAAATAAATAATTGACTAATTTGTTATTTTGGCTATTTTACCCAGATCAAGCATTGATCAAAATCAGAACAGCCTGCCCATATATATACTAGGATATAGGAAATGAAGGGAGAATATTAAAAGTTATACCATAAGAATTATATTTCAAGTAATAGATTAAGAATCATATATTCTAGTGTTTATTTTATCAAAAAATTTATTACGAAGAATACATATTTCAGCATTTACTTTCATTTATTAATTGTAGCATTAAATTGAGAATAGAGTTAAAATCACCATTATACGTCGATTTGAATATTTTCAATAAATAAAAGGTTACACAAAAATATTCATATACTTGCAACTATACTCACACACACAAACATACTATTTCTAACAAACACATTATATATATAAATATATATATATATATAGATTATGTTTAATCTATATGTCATACACATATATAACATATATAATGCATAGATTATATATTTATAATCTCTAAATTATGTATTTATAATTTTTTAGACATTCATATATATAATCTATGATTATATATGACTTATATAATATAACTTATATGTATATATAACTGCTATATTATATAACTTAATTATATATATATAAATTATAACTCATATATGATATTATCGAGCCTAAATTTTAATTTTTGGTTCATTTTCTTTTAATCTATTTTACATCAAACCCTAACCCATTTAACATAAATCATCGACTAAGAATTAAAATAAATTTTTTTTTGAAAAATTTTGGAGTTGCTACTTGACTAAAGCTAAGATAAAAAATAAATTAAGATCAAAGGGTAGTGTTAAGCGTATTGATTCCATTGGTGAAGTCTTAGGGCCTGCAAACACAAAACACGATTAACGGTGCACCAGAAGGATTCCCGGCACAACCACTCCAATACTTAAGTCAATGTGTCTGCCACCTAAAACTATATAGAGCAATTAATCATATAAGAATAGCTTGCTTGTACCCATTGGAGGGAAGGACTATATATAGTTGTAGTCATACAAGAATGGGATCCACCGAATCTATTCTGTTGTGATTCCCCCAAGCTGATAGCTAACCTAACATCAAGGTAAAGTATTCTTCTCATGTCAAGGAAAAAAGTCCTCATGAGTGCCTACGGGCAAAAGTTGGATTAGAGATGTCCCCTTAGGGTCCTGTGGTTAGGATAGAAGTTGCTTGGGAAATCGAGAGAGGGAATAGTATTCTCTAAGAGGTTAAGGTTGAGGTTGCTTAGTAGTTGCTTTCCTTGAATTGTAGGGGGTTAAGCTCCCTACTGAAGTAGACTCTCAGTGAGCTTGCCGAGATCATGGGCTCTTGCGCATCTTTCTTAAGCTTTCAACCCATATGGGAATTGTTTTAGGCTAATTAAGATTCGGTGCTACTACTTATTGTCAATACTTACATCAGGTTGAAGTCTATGAGGTCAGTGCATAAACTAGAGTTTGAGGGTGTTTCTAGCTACTTAACATGCATCCCCTTGATAAGTTATTTTTTACTCTATTCCATTCATAGGAATTCATGCTTTATCTGATCCATTTTTAGATAAATTTCTATGAATATGTTCTATTATTGTGAAAAATATTATTTTTCAGCTCCACAGATCATAAAAGAAGAAATAAAGTTATTTGAATGAAGATTGGAGCAAAACAACAATAATGTTTGAAGACAGATTTTAATCGTGCCCCAAAGATCTCAACCAAAGAGAAGAAAAGAAGGAAAAAGTCCAAACCGCACCCTCAATTGCACCCTCGATCTACCCTTGATTTACACTGAAACAATCGTGCTTTGTAATTCATGATACAATTCCAATCGTGGCCAAGCATCACCCCTGCGATTCTATTTGTGGTTTGAGCTAAACCTAAACCGCATCTCTGATGAAAAGACATAACTTATATCATGACCAACCTTTGCGTCTGTGATTCAAGCCATGATAAGTAACCTTATCCTTGCTAGCATGAATAGATATGTACGTGAAGATAAGGACAAAATCCGTTATAAAGAATTTGCCATGTCAGTAAATAAAATCTTCATAATTTTTTTGTCCTGTCACCTATAAATAAACATACACAGTCGTGTAAAATATATTGTACCATATGTAACAACTTCCTAATGGAATAGAGTAGTGTGAGAATTTAGTGAGATAAAGTTTCTTTTACAGAAATTCAAGTTTTCTGGGAAAATTCATATTTAACTTGACGTTTGTTCTTACAATATTTTTTTGCTTAATCTGCAATACTCATCTTTAATATCATATTATTTATCTTGAATCTGTGTTTAATGTTTATATCTATGGGAAGTAATTATCTTAACTTAGGGTTTGTAAATCCAAGATCTGATTCATGTCATTTCGAATGCATTCTAATTGAATATTGACTCGGTACTTTGTATTTAGTAGCTTGAACCTTAAGTCATGAGTTTATGTGAGTGTACCATGTCAATTCATATATGATTTTAACTAAATAGATTGAGAGATTATTCTTTTGAATAGATCTAGGCTGCTAACGAAGTTGCTCAAAATCACTTAAAGATAGGAATGGTGAAACTTTCTGTCATTTGGTTTTAAAGTTCATTAAAATGGGTTTTTAATCAAAGGATTCTAAATCTTTATGCGGTCTAAGTTGTCGATAGCTTGCAAAGATTCCAATGGTTAATCTAGATGTAGATTTTTTTACCTTGAGAGAAGCTTTACCTTACCTTAGTGAATTTGATAGTACAGGTATACCAACAAACAATCTTTAAGTTTGTTAAAAAATCACATGATAAGGACTTTGCAAAGCAAATCCTAATTTTGTCTTACATTAACAAACTTATATCCTTAATTTGCTTTGAAAACGTGTATATAATTAGTTTTAACTTAGCTTATCTTAGCTTTTTATTGTTTATAATGTTCTTCTAAATCTTTCTTTGGCAATAATAGATGAGAAGTGAGTAAGATAATGTTAATGATCCCAAGAATACAACAATACTTTCTATTTTACTTTGGTAGGTGTGTTGCCTATGTTGATGATTGCAACAGAAGTTGAACAAAACTTATTAGTATTTTTATAAAATTTTAGAAAACCTTCAACTTTGTATATAAACCCCAAGATTTATTGTATAAATATAAATAAAAATAGATATAAATATAAAATATAAAATAGATGGCTGATTTTGAATCCAATTGAGACTCTATATTGAAACTATAAGTAGTATTGGTCCAGTCTATAGTTTCAAACCTTAAAATAAAACTTTTAAATAAATAAAATATAATTTACGATAGTAGGTATAAAAGTTTAAAAGTAAAAACCTTAAACTAAAGATTTTATGCATACCATAGTATTCAGAATATTTAATATCGTTAATATGTAAATTTTTTATCCAAAAATATTATCGAATCAATATTTATTATACGTGTCACTTAGACTCACAAAATTACTTTTTTCACAAGTTCATATTTTTCCCCACTCCTTACATAGTTTTTGGTTACAAATTCATCATCTTCTCTTTTTTGTATTTCTATATACCATCTCCCTTACTTTTTTTTATTTCATTTCTACGTTCCTCATTCTTTCCAAATTTGTGGAGCTCCCTGTACCAAACCATGGATGAAAACTCTCAAAATAAGCAATATATTTGTACCCGATTAGCTTGATAAACTATCCTAAAACTAAGAAAATTACATAACTTAATAATATTATAATATTTTCTCTAACTAATAAAGCAATTTTCGGTGCAAATTGCACCTCATTTATGGCTGAGATCTCCTAGAAACGTCACAGACGATTTCTTCTTTCTTTTGTCAACAAATTGTCCAACTAAGTCAACATAATACACATAGCAACCAACCATATTAGGACAGCTAGACAAGATAATAAATGTAGCACATAATGAGAAGCAAATTGCTTCACAATCAAGAGAGAATTCAGAGGATGAAGCTGCAACATTTACTTCTTTATATATACACAAACACAACAATAAAGAGTAAGCGAACAAAGCTAATAACTCACAACAAACCATAACCTTGGCATCCATTAGAATCTGTTAATGGTAGCTCAAATTCGTCCATCAAAAATCCATAAAACACACAACAAACACAACTCCATTAAAGCTCCAGACAAAGCTTAGAAAGGAACAAATGTAAGTAAGTAAATTCGTTTCTAAGTAGCTATGTGCTAAACAAAAGCTTAAACCATGTTATTGTTAATCCTAGGTTCGAATCTATCTCTGGGGAAGAGTTTAGCACCCTCAAATCAACCCAAACAAGGAAAAATCTAATCCTAAAGCTTCATTAATATGTTTTATTATATGTTGAAGTTAGAAACTAGGTTGAATGATGATTTAAAGGAGTAAAATATACTGATATATGACATATAATACATGTAGAACGTAGGGAAACACTTAGAAGAAGCTTTAATGCAAATATAATACCTATATATTAAGAGAAAGTTAAGTTTCGAATGGAAGAAAATCAGAGAAGAAGATGAACAGTGTCAACACTGCCCATGTGCCGACAGTGTATACGCTCAACGCTGCTTAACGGCGGTGGTGTACGTGGGTAGGCTGACTATGTTGAAACGGCTTACACTGGAACAAAAGCTATGTAAAGTTTGTTTTTACATAAAATAAACAAATGTCGACTAACTAGAATGATATGTTGGTAGCGTTGAAGCCGGCATATGTGGTAAAGCTGACGACCTACAAGCTAGCGTAAACTAATACAAAATAAAATGTAAAACCTAAGAACGCCAGCATTTGGGTATAAATGCCTGCGGCATTGGAGCCGGGTACACACATGTTTTTCCTACGTGAAGTCTGTATTACACGAACAGAATATATATATAATAAATATTATATATATATATCAAAACATAATTTACTAAGTAGATAAATAAATACAAATACTTAGAATAATAATATGTTTAATAGTTGATAACTTCTAAAATCCTAAAAACTATAGGGAAATATTAAGTATTATAAGTAACTATAATTGTTAAATCATGGTTTTATATAGATAAATAGATAAGAATGGAAATTGAAACAAGCTAAAATTATTAATAATGTGACTTCTAAAAATGAAAAAATAATTATATGAAGTATATAAAAAGAAACATAACGACACTAAACAATAGTAAACAAGTATGAGTTACTATAATGGGTCAGTTAGAGAATAACATAAAAGTAGTAATAATAACTATGAAGATATAAGCTTATTAAATATCAATTTTTCAAATACCAGATAAATGTATATAAATATTCAACAAGATCAAGACAAGCAAAATGAAAACAAATGTTAAATAATAATTGTTATTATAAGACTATTAACGGACCAAAATAAGTAATAAAAACCAAGCCAAATATCAGTATATGACACTAGACACTTATAGGAGTTTAGTTATATGATCTATGTTTTATTGATGAATATTTTATTCATCTAGGTGACAATGATATTATAGAAGACCTTCTAGCTGATTACTATGATTAGTCACTATGAGCAGGAGAGTGATTCAGTCATATTATACTATTTGTGCTTGTAGTTAGTTGAATATATAATGCAAAGATGATAATAATATGATTGTCTTGATTGAAATGTGTTGTGATATGATTGTATGATTGTTAATATACCATGACGAAAGTAATAATATAATGGTATGATGGTGTGAAATAGTATGATGATTATTGTGTATAATATATGACTGCCATGAAAATGAATAAGAAGTGTTGATTTATTAAATAACCTAATCATGCATTACACGTACTGCATTATTACATATGCAAAAGGGTGACAGCCTGCTACGTATTAATATTTTGGTTCTTTGTTAATGCTTAGTTTTTCTAAAGTGTTAGTTCTTCCAAGATTTTTTTTGTTCCGTCGATTCTACGGGAACTAAGTGGCAGCAAAGAACGCCGCCCGTAGTATCACTTTAAAATGATTAATACTTAGGAGTTTCTAAGGATTGATACAGGAAATGGTTAGTTAAAACATCATTAAGCTAAGAGTGATAACCCTAAAATGAGAAATCGTTGATTTTCTTGTAAACTTAGTCTCTTCTAGGCAGGTGGGTCATAAAGTAATTGTTCTTCAAACCTAAAAAGAGGGTGTAAATCTTTTTCCTGTTTGGATTCTAGATCATCCAAGCTTGTATCTGAGCATACGTTTGAGTGATTGCATCACATATGATTTGTTAATAACTTGCTTGATGTGTAATATGTCTGGTTATTCATTGAGTCATGTTTTGCTCATACTCAATAGTCTTTTTAGGTTTACGCTTCGACCTTGGTCAGTTACTTCCAGAAATATGGCTTCGGAAAGCTTTAGAGCTGGAAGCCTATGATTCTATTTGGGATAAACAATTTATATTTTCTTAGAATAGATTAGTCATTATCTTATCAGTTATGTATGTGGAGAATTACGAAAAGACTACATAGTTTGTAATAATATGATACTCTATGATTAAGATGATAGTTATTTACTAATTTATATCTTGTATATATTTATCATTACTTATCAAGCAACTAAAAGATCCTATTATTTGGAAAATATGTTGCTCTTCGAAGATAATCTAGTGATAGTATTCAAGTGTGACTTGTCTACATCTATTAGGGTATCCTCGGGCGTGGACATCGTGTTTATACTTTTATAATGCGAAACCACACACCAACCACCTCTATTTACGATGGGGTATCTCTTGGTGAAGTGTTGGGTCTTAAGGTTTATAGGAGCTATCGGTTAGGAAATATACTCGAACTTATGCACCGTGCTTATAAACCCTTAGATTTTATGCTTAAACCCAAACCGGAAATAACCAAAACCCTAAAGTTAATAAGTCTTAACAAACCCTAGTGAATCTTGATCGGTAATCCCGCTCTAAACTCTTGAACAATAAAATTGAGAAATCATAGATTATCATCTGTAATAATATAATAAAACTCAAAAAGATCATATTCATCAAAATTTAATTCGTTTTGAACCCGAATAAGATCAGTTTCAAAATTAAGATCCAGACACGTGAAACGGTAAAATATTTTGATAACACCATTGACTGTAATAATATGATGATTCTAAAAATAAATTTTAGAATTTTTCGGCATCTACAAATAACATATATAGCTTGTTTATGCGTATTTTCTTTACTATCGGTATTAATTTGTCATGTCTACTATTCAAGTTACTATTCTATACTATTCATTACTATTCCTCTATTTCTACTTTTTCTTACTACCTATTCTTACAACCTACACATCCATTTTTTATAATTTTCATTTCCAATACTACTTTATATCTTTCAACTCTTACACATTACTTACTTTTCATCACAAAAAAATATAAAACAATTAACTCTCTCTCTCTTACAACCCAAAAATCGGCGCCTCTTTCCCCCTTTTCTATCTATTTTTTTCTTTTCATTTTATTTAATTACATTTAATTTCCTCCACATTTATCTATAAATACTTCCTCTCTCCATTTATTTCACACACTTCATATACATACCAAAACTCTCTCCAAAAATATCCTCTCTAAAATTCTCCTCCCAACACTCTCATCTTCCCATATATCTATCATCCACATGCAACTACCAATACATCATTTTTCTACCATCCACATTTAACCTTGAGTAAAAATTTTAAAACCTTCTTCATGTTCATGTTAACATAAAATGACCATATTTTGTGTTTTCTAAACCCATGGATATTATGAAAGCAACAATATATTCATGTCTTATTCAACTTTGTTCAAATATTACTACTAGTGTTATATTGTTATGTTTTATTATTACTCCTAAATCTAACTTTTATACATTATTAAGTATATATATATATATATATATGTTGTGTCTTAGAGCCTATAAGCTCACTAACATAACTTTTCTCTTATGCTCTTATATTTCTTGCAATTTATTTATTTCATGCAATTTTATTGAGACTAGTCTTTCTAGTTTTAGACTCATCATCATCAAGTCAAAATAATTTTTCTTATTAATTTTTGGACTTGTCTATAATCTAAGTCCGAGGAGCCTTGAAATAAAATCTAACCACTATTATCTTATTTATTCCTTATTTTCTTATGGACTTGCCCATGTATAAGTCCAGGAAGCCTTGATACAAATTAAGACTTCCCAATACTTTACCTTTACTTATGTGCTTATTTAATTTCTATACCTTTTACCTTTCATATGAATTATTTTTGTTACTTACTTATTATAAGTTCATATTCATCCATGATCATATTGTTGTCGTCTTAATAAAATAAAAAGAAGTGCTTTATTTGATAAAGAAAATAACACTAAGCTCTTTATAAAAATAATTTTCATCACTTAGGAAAAATTTCCATTAAGACTTAGAATTTTATTTCAAAAAATTCTCTTAAAAAATTTAGACAAGTTCATCATGAATTTTTAAGTGTTAATATTATAGACTTCTTCAGGTTCAACTAAGTAGTTTCATTACTCTCTTTTTTTTTTTTCAAACCATTAAATTAAAAATGTATTATTAAATCTTAATGTTAATAATTCTTTGTTATGCAATTTTTTCTTAAAAACTTATTTATAAGATTATCACCTACACTTTAATAAAATTTAAGAGCTAGACAAGTTTTTAAGTCAAGCTAAAAATCAACTCATTAGATGAAAATCACTTAAGAAATAAAATTGGTAGATAACTTAAAAGACAAAATTTTAAAAATAAGTTTATCTTTGAAAAGCTAAGGAAAAATAGCTATAACAAGAAACTATTCACTTATAATAACTCAAAAGTTTTTAATTTCTTTCCAATAACTTTAAAAAAAATTATCAAAGTTTCAATTTTTCAAACTCTTAAAACAATTTGTTTATGAAAAATCATTGTTGAGACAACACCATTAGAATCATGTATATAATATGAGTTTACATATGTATTAAAATGATTTTTCAACCATATAAATATTTATATGTATTTTTACGGATTTTTAGATGTGGAAAAGTTTCGAAAGTTTCATTTTGAGGGTTGAGATTTTTGTAACCATTTTGTATTGAACTATTTTGGAACTCAAATGGATTTTTAGGATAAAAATGACCTTCAAAATAGATAGATCTTTTTGAGTAGATAGAAAATGATATATAAGATGTGAAATTCCAAGTTAAAATAGTAAGTTATGACCATTTTAAGTGAAAATTTGACACCACCGAATTTTGACGAACTTAGTATGCTAGAATTAGCAAGTTAAAAGAATTTCTTAGAGATACTTTGGGTATTTTTTTTATTTAGGTGATGTGAGAACAAATTTCCTTACCTAAATGATTATTACGACTAGAGGATTACCACACTGTTTTGAGTGAGTTTCTTTCCTACATTTCGTACTTATATTTTTTTATAGAACAGTGACATTTGAATTAGGAAAATATAAAAAGGGAAAGTGCATGTGCTTTGTATACATGGTTGAATTTATGTTATGAATATCGAGACAATAATTGTCTATAATCAAATGATTGAGTTGTATAGTATTAATATGTCTACTGATTGTATGATCACCCTTAAATTATTTAATGCCATGCTATGAGTACCAAATTAAATGGATTCATGCATAACACGAAGTGAGTCACATTGCATTCATTACTATACACTTGGTGGGATAAAGGCATAGCAGTGAGGTCAGCAGGGCTCGAAACTTTGCATAATGGTGAATGATCACCCGAATGGAGTATATATTAACAACAAGTAGTAGCCCGTATGAATTACATTTTAACGACTAGTAATGGCTTGAATGAACTACAAAATCCTTATTCATAAAACAACGATTTCTAAGGTTTAGAACACCTAATCCTGAATGGAGGGTGTAAATCCATTCAATATATGATTCTTGGTAAATCATGGGTATTGCATGCTCACGTGTTTATTGCATTTCATATGTTTATTTAAACAACTTGTTTGATTATTGGTTGAACAAGTACTTTGTTATGGAAATACTTCTCACTAAGCAAGTAAGCTTACAACCTCTTAAATATCTTTTGCAACATCTTTATCTATGGCTAAAGCCCATTAGTTATTTCACTCAGGTACCATCTTTTGCATTCAAGAGCTTTTAGAAAGAAGTCATGGCCTAGAAGTAGGCTTAAACTTATAAGAAAAACTCTAGTGTATTTCTTTTGAAAGATAGGCTTGGATGAATGTACATATTTTTGTTAGGGGAATGCCCCTTTGATATCTGTAGGTCTTCTTATATTTAAGTTGTAATGTTATGATTTCCATTCTAAATAGCTATTATGCATATCTTTTTAAACAACTTGTTTCAAAGCAAGGTCTACTATGATCGTGAAAGTAGTTCGTCTTACACCTGATATCGAAGCTTTTAGGATGACTAAGATCATCATACTTAAGCTTTAATATTGAGTGTGGTGGGCTGTCGCATTTAAGATACCTTTTGGGGCATGACTGTGCTTGAGCTCCATCTATAACTATGTGAGGAGGTATAGCCAGAATAATTTAGCTTATTAAAGAAGTTTTAGACTTTGAAAGGACATGGACATCAGTTTAAAAGATGTAGTAGTAGGCTTGACTAAGCCATTATAGTTTCTAACATTTGGTAGAGTAGGTACCACCATAGCATTGTCTCTTCTGAGGTTTTGTCCTATATTCCCATGGGGTCAATGTCGTCACGTCTTCTTCTATGAATGCTAGAGTTTTTGGGTCTTGGACTTCCATCACACAATTGTTTTCAAAGTCTTTGGATATCTCTTTAAGTATCTAGGGGCAATGGAGAGTTTGAGTAATAGTATTTTTATTTTATTATTATTTTTTCATTCTCGTAAAGGGGCTTATGCTCAAGCAAAATGGAGATTTACCTTCTAAAAGAGGTAGATAGCTCCCTCTTGCCCCTTTCCTTTTTTATGGTCGAGATGAGCTCCGTTTTATGTGTTTTTTTTTTTAGAGGGGTGCAGGGAATGTTCCTTCTAAGATCAACTATCATTAGATCAACTTTTAGGCATCGAAGTTGTAATGAAGGATACTGGCAAGCTTCTTGCAAAGTCATCATCCAATAGGAAGAAGAGCACTTCAAGTAAGAAGAAAAGATCTGCAAAGGAAATGATTGTTGAGGCGGTTGTATAGGATCAACAAGCAGCTGACGTAGGTATGTCCCTGGTCAGAGCGAGGTTTGAGTAGGGTTGCCACATTCTATTCGCACCAAGTGGCTAAAGGCTATTATAGTCAAAGGGGTATAGGGATTTTGATGTTTGTGCACTAACCTGGGTAATGGCAACTAAAGGGGTTATGGAAAATCTAACCAAGGCATTAAAGTCGGGTAGTACAGTACGCAAATGACATCGAATAGTGGGAGTGGAAGATAACTATCTTAGATGGTGAAGCAGACAATGCTAAGTATGCTATCAAATTAATGGAGCTTATTGCTAATGACTTTAAAGAAAATGGATGGTGGTTGAGCAAGCTTGGGACAACTTGTCTTGTGAACTAGAGGAGGCCAATGCAAAGCTTCGTAGGCTGGGAAAAATTTGTGAGGACTTCAGCACTAAGTGGGGTTCTCTTAAGGTTGGGAGAGTGTTTCTCCTTATTCTCTTGTCTCCTTTCGTCCTCTCTCTCTCTCTCTTTTTATGAATATTCTTTTCCTTTGTCCAGCTCATATTATAAGATTGGAGAGTGAGGATTGTAAACCTCGAGATTTTTCGTGTAAATATAAATAAAAATAGCTAGAGATATAAAATAGAAATAGATAGCTGATTTTGAACCTAACTGAGACTCCAGATTTGAACTATAAGTAGTATTGGTCGATCTATAGTTTCAAACCTTAAAATAAAACTTTTAAACAGATAAAATATAATTTATGATAGCATGTAAAAACTGAAAAGTAAAAGCCTTAAAAAAGATTATGTATACTATAGTATTCAGAATATTTAATCTTGATAATATGCAAATTTTCATCTAAAAATATTATCGAATAAGTATTTATAATACGTGCCATTTGGACCTACAAAATTGACTTTTTGCACAAGTTGATATTTTTGCCCACACCTTATACAGTTGCTGGTTATAAATTCATCATCTTCTCTTTGTTTTTGTATTTCTATATATCTTAACTTCCTTACATTTTTTTTATTTCCATTTTCACATTCTTCATTCTTCTCAAAATTTTTGGAGCTCCTCTGTATGCAAACCACGAATGAAATACTCTCAAAATAAACGATATATTTGTACCCGATTAGTTTGATAAACTATCCTAAAACTAAGATAATTACATAACTTAAAAATATTATAATATTTGCACAATTCGGTGCAAATTGTGTTTAAGATGTTGCTAAAACTTTTCTAATTTCCCCAGCCGAAAACAAGTTGATTAAGCAACACAAAAGGTCAAAGAAAAAAAAGAACAACCAATAGCAACAATCTAAATCAGCAACTCATTTAATGCAAAATGTAATGCATTCAAACAAGCTAAATTCGATGGAGAGTTCCTCTTATAGACTCAAGTTGCAACTACCCTTCTCTTCTTCATCTATATATATAAATATAAAATACTTAATGAACAACAAGCCAAAGCTCTTAAGTTATACCAAAACATCAGCCAACAAACCAACTAAATTCGTCCAAAAAACTCCACAAAATACACACAAACATAACTCCATTACATAGTTCAAGCAACTTAATACAAGGAAAGGAACAAAGAAAATGTAAGTGTAAATTTGTTTTTAGTTAGTTATATGTTAGAATTCTAGCTTAAACAATATTATTATGAACCTTAAGTTAGGAATCCAGATTTGGGGGAGAATTTAACCCTTTTCAATTTGCTCAAACAAGGTAAAATCCTACCCTAACATCCTCTATACATAGTATGGTATAAGTTGAGGCTAGAAACAAGGTTCAATGATGATTCAAAGAAGTAATATATACTGATATATCACCTATAATACATGTAGAATGTAGAGATACAATAAGAGAAGTTTTAATGCAAGTATAATATATATATGTTGAAGGAAAGATAAATTTCGAATGAAAGAAAATCGAAGAAGATGATAAACAGTGTCAACACTGCCTCTATGCCGATAATGTATACACTTAACGCTGGCGGCATACATGAGTAGGCCCATAGTGTTAAGATGACTTACACTAGAATAGAAACTACGTAAAACTTATATTTATGTAAAATGAACAAACGCCGGCCAACTTGAATTCTACACCAGCAGTGTAGAAGTCGCGTACAATGTAAAGCTGTGGCCTACAAGCTAGCGTACCTGATACAAAATAACATGTAAAACCAAAGAACGCCAGCATCTGAGTATTAACGTCGGTAGCATTAAAGCCGGCGTACACACATGTTTGTCCTGCGTAAAGTTTGTATTACACAAAAAATATATATAAATAATAATATAATGTAATATATATATATATATGTCAAAACAGATTTTTACTAAGTAAATAAATGAATGCAAATACTTAGAATAATAATATGTTTAATATTTGAGAACTTTTAAACCCTAAAAGCTATAGGGAAAATATTAAATATTACTAGCAACTATAATTGTTAAATATTTGTTCTATATAGATAAATAATAAGAATGGAAATCGAAATAAGCTAAATTTATGAATAATGTGATTTCTAAAAATGATAAAATAATTATATGAGGTAGATTAAGAGAAACACGACGACATTAAACAATAGTAAACAAATATGAGTTACTATAATGGGTTAGTTAGAGAATAATATAAAAGTAGTAATAATAACTATGAAAATATAAGCTTATAAAAGATCAATTTTTCAATTACTAGATAAATGTATATAAATATCCAACAAGATCAAGACAAGCAAAATGAAAATAAATTATTAAATAATAATTATTATTATAAGACAATTAAAGGACCAAATAAGTTATAGAAACAAAGATAAATATTAATATAGGACACTTAGACACTTATAGGAGTTTAGTTATATGAGTTATGTTTTATTGATGAATATTTTATTCATCTCAATAGGTGACTTTGATACTATAGAGGACTTTCTAGCTAATTAGTACAATTAGCCGCTATGAGCAGGTGAATAACTCAGTCATATTATACTATTTGTGCTTGTAATTAGTTGAATATGTAATGCAAAGATAATAATATGATTATTTTAATTGAAATGTGTGGTGACCTGATTGTATGATTATTAATCTACCATTACAAAAGTGATAATACAATGGTATGATAATGTGAAACAGTATGATGATTATTGTATGTAATATATAACTACCATGAAATAAATAAGAATTATTAACTTATCATATAACTTAGTTATGTATTGCATGTACTGCATTATTACATACATAAACAGGTGATAGCCTGCAACGTATTAATATTTCCGTTCTCTATTAATGCTTGATTTTTCTAAAGTATTAGTTCTTCCAAGGTTTTCTTTGTTCCATCAATTCTACGGGAACTAAGTGGCAATGAAGAACGTCGTCCGTAGTATCGTTTTGAAATAATTAATATTTAGGGAGTTTCTAAGGATTGATACAGGAAATGATCAGTTAAGACATGATTAAGCTAAAAGAGATAACCCTAAGATGAGAAATCGTTGATTTTCCTGTAAACTTAGTCTCTCCTAGCCAGGTGGGTCATAAAGTGATTGTTCTTCAACCCTAAAAAGAGCGTAAATCTTTTTCCTATTTGGATTCTAGATCATCTAAGCTTGTATCGGAGCATATGTTTGAATGATTGCATTACATATGATTTGTTAATAAACTTGCTTAATGTGTAAAATGTTTGGTTATTCATTGAGCCATGGTTTCGCTCATACTCCAACAGTCCTTTTAGGTTTATGCTTCGACCTTGGCTAGTTACTTCGAGGAGTCTGACTCGGTAAGGGTTTAGAAGCTGGATGCCTATAGTTCAAATCAGGTTGAGTTGTTTTCTATATTTAGAATAGCATAGCCAGTAATAGCTTATCAGTTATGTATTTGAGGATTTATGAGAAGATTACTTGGTTTGTAATATTATAAGATACTTTTATGGCAGTTATTTACTAATTTATGTCTACATGTATTTATCCTTTCTTATCAAAGTAACTACATATCTTGTTTATTGAAAATATGTCATTCTCAGAAGGTAAACTAGTAACAGTATTCAAGTGCATCTTATTTGCTACTACTAGGGTACCCTTGCGACGTGATAGGGACGTTGTAACTCTAGATACCAAAAGGTTGGTACTTAAGAAGCTCATATGGAGTAGCGATTATACCGAACTCTAAAAGTGCTTTGCAAGGGAGAGCACTCACATTGTTCGAGATAAGGTATTAAGGGTATATCCTGACTTGAACATCGACTTCTTAGTTACTTGCCTTAGGGACGTTGTCCTAGGAGACACCAAAAAAGAGGATGATGATGAAGATGGAGATTTCTCCACGACCAAGAATCAACAAGTAGGTAAAGGGGTGGATCCGTCAGTCTTTACAGGAGAGAATCAGTTGGTCCCCTCTATCATTGTTCCTATTCTTCTTATTGCACTTGAAGTACCTGACGAGAATAGAGTCGTTGGCTTCGTGAGCCCTCTCGTTGTTCATGAGGTTGCCTTAGCTTAGGTTATTGATGATGCTCTTTACCCGTTACTGATGATGAGATATTTGGTGATTACTTCTTTATGGAGAGGGTTAAATAAAATATTCATTCCTAAGTCAACCTTAGCTCACGCCTCTTTACTGTTCGTTTTGTTAATCAAGCTGGGCTGTCAATTTTTTTTATTAATAGATTTTGTTCTCATGTTTTCTTGTAATATTTGTAATCTTTCATTAATGGAAATATTCCTTTCTTTTTCATGTTCCGTATTCAAATTTTCCTTTATTTTTTTGATTGTTGTTGTGTTCGAGTTAGCGTCTATGTCGGAGATCAAATTGGTAAGTTTAGTGGTCCTTTAAGGATTTTTGGCTTATGGATTATATCAAAGTAGTCAGTTGATGACATCATCTCGTGTACTTTGGCCAACCCATTGCATTGACATGGTAGGCCCCATTTAACTTAGAGTAGGTGTGGCATCTGACATGTTATTGGGTGTCAATAAAGTTTTATTTTTTGAGACTTTCCTTGTCCATTCATGTAAACCCAACAGTTGGGGATATGTGGTAGCTCAAGTTCAATAGGAAGGACTGGTTTAGAACCTAATGTAAGCCAAAAGGGGGTTTCGTCAATCGATGTCCGATGGATGGTATGATATTCCCATAAGATACTAGGGAGTTCTTCAGCCCACTTTCCATTAAGGCGGTTGACCCTCGCCTTTAAACTTTTCATTATGGTTTTGTTGATCACCTCTACCTACCCCATAGCTTATGGGTATGCGACTGAGGTATAATGCATAGTGATCTTACACTTTGTATAAAAATCCTTTATTCTATTTAAGTTGAATTGCCTTTCGTTATCGATGATAAGGGAGTGTGGGACTATAAAACAGACTAAGATGTTGTGGTAAATGAAGCGTTAGACATTTTTGTCTATAACATTGGCTACTACTTTTGCTTCCACTCATTTTGAGAAGTAATCGCATCCTACTATAATGAATTTCCTTTAATTGGAGCATGATTTTGGTATCACTTACATCGTTGCACAAATTCTTTTGTGTCAATTCGCATTATGGGCCAAAAATATCCAGCTCGCACAGCTTAGATGTGTAGAGATCATGCTTTTATATGGTTACTATATTGCATTCCCTTGTGTGTAGGTCATCCAAGACCTATTGTCCTTGTTCGGGGGCGCTAATACTGAAGTAAGGGCAAACTGAATCTTCTTTTATATAACACCTTATTAATCCGAGTATAGTTGGCCACTTTATTCGTGAGCTTTATCACTTCTAAATTCTCAGCTCTTAGGATCTTAAATATGTTTAAGGAGGGGAATTTGCAATCAAGGTACAGGTTATCTGCAAATACTTAGTCATTTCGTTGTGGTTAGCTTCATAGGTACCTTTGACCTACTACACTACTAACATAGAATCCAAGAAGATTTCAAGCTTTCCAAAATCTACCTAATATCCGAGGCGAGCTTTAGCGTACTAATCAAGGCTTTGTATTCCACTTTGTTGTTGCCTGTAGGAAAATCGAACTTTATTGCATTGCAGATTTTAACCCCATGGGGTCCTATTTGCACCAGGCCACCCCTTGCTCCCCCTTGTGTGGAGGATCTATCAACGTACATCATCCATACAGGTTTTTGTTGGTTTTAATTTTCATCTAGTCTTGTGTATTTGACTATGAAATCTGTTAAGATTTGTGCTTTAATACCTTGAAGTGGTTGGTGTTGTACCCTGTATGCACTAAGCTCTATAGCATATTTCATCATTCATATTGGCATGTCAAGCTTCTGGAAGATTGTCCTCAAGGGTATGTCAATGAACACGGTCATTTGATGCACCTGAAAGTATTGGCATAAACACCAAGATGGTATAAATATTGCAAGAGAAAACTTCTCTAGCCTGGTTTATCTCTCTTTTGCCCCTTAGCAGCTGTGGCTTAACTAATATATAGGCCAATGCTATTGTCCATCCGCTCAGACAAGGACCGATGAGAGAGCCCGTTCGCTCACCGCGAGTTATAGGTATAAGTCTTCTCTTAGGGCTAGGATTAATAGTGTCAGAGGACTTGCTAAGAGTCGTTTGAGTTCCTTGAAGGACTCCTAACATTTGTCAGTCCATTTGAATTCATTGGGTTTTTTGAGGATTTTGAAGAATTAGGAGCATCCATTAATGCTCTTTGGGAGGAATTTACTCATAGTAACTATTTGTATTGTTAGTTGTTGTACGTCTTTAACGGAGGTTAGGGGATTCGTTTGTAGAATTGCCTTTATCTAGTCAGGGTTTGCCTTGATCCCTCTTTACAAGACTAGTAGCCCAAGAACTTTCCCAAGGTCGCCTCGAAAACACTTTTTTGCATATTGAGCTTCATGTTGAAATAATGCAGTCAATCAAATGTTTTCTAGAGGTTATGGAGATGTTCCTTTGCATCTTTGCTCTTGATGATCATATATCATCATCGTAAACTTCCATATTTCTACTAATTTAGGGTTTAAAGATTTCGGTTACCAATCTTTGAAAGATTACCCCAGTGTGCTTAAGTCCAAATGGCATTGTAGTATAATCATATGTATTGAAGGTAGTGACAAAGGAAGTGTAGACCTCATCACTTGGGTTTATTTTGATTTGGTTATAACCCGATAAGGCCATAAAACTCAATAGCTCGTAATCCGAGGTGCTATCCATGAGTTGGTTATGTACGGAAGTAGAAAGAAATTCTTCATGCATGCTTTTGTTTTGATCAATGTAGTCTACAAACATTCTCTATTTGCCATTGGACTTTTTAACCAACACCACATTTGCCAATTAGGTTGGGTAGTTCTCTTCTCTAACGAATCCATCAAGAGTTTTTAGACTTTTTCCTCGATGGGGACTTGTCTTTTAGGGGCAACGTACCTGATTTTTTGGTGAATTTGTCATTGCATCTTGTATACATGCAGCTAATGTGTAATCACTTCTAGATTAATACTAAGCATATCGGATTGCGACCATGTAAGATGTCTTTATTTCCTCATAAGAACTTGGTTAGGCTTTCCTTCAATGCTAAAGGGATTGATGTTCCTATTTTAGTGGTATACTCGAGATAGTCTTCTAGTGTAACTTCCTCCATGAGTTTAGTTGCCTCACCTTGAATAGAGCTAAGCTCTTCGACTTAAAATCCACAACACATGTTCAATCTCCTTTTGAGGTATGATTATCTTAACTATTCTTGGTTCCCTCTACACATACTTTCCCTATTAGAGTGAGGAATTTGCATTTGAGATGGGGTTGGGAGATGACCATGCCAAAGATGGATTGGGTGGCTCTTCCTAAAATGCTGTTATAAAGGAGCCAACATTTAGCCATAAGGAAGTCAATATGGTATTCCATGTAGCAACCTACGTCACTAAGCTCTAAGGGCAAGGTTATGATCTCTTGAGGTTAACCAGGTTTGTTGTCAACTTGTAGTCATATGGTCTAATTTTTGTTTGAATTTATGCTTCATTTGTTCATAGGCATGGCTGAAGGGGATGTCTGCATCGCTTCCGTATCTATTAGTACCCTCCTAACCTTCCATCTTGATATGTGGGTCGAGATGACTAGGGCTCCTTAGTGAGAGGTATGAACTCCTTCGAAATCTTTGTTAGTGAAAGAGATGGTGTCAATCTTTGCCTTCTTTGGTTCCAAATCCATGATTTCCTCGAATTGCCAAGGGTCGAGCTCCTTAGTGGAGCACTCTTAGTGAGCTTGCCAAGATCATGGGCTCTATCACATCTTTTTCTAGGTCTTCAGCCTAGATGAAAATTGTCATGAGCTCACTAGGCATTGGCCCCATTATTTACCATCAATAGGTAGATTGATTTAAATTTTGCTACTGATAATGGAAAATCAAATGGTAATTGTTCCCTTACATGATATTTACAAAATTTTTACTAATTTTATTAAGGTTTTCAAAATCAATAAAATTTCATTGAATTTTATAAAAGTTAGCTAATTTCATTAAAAATTTACAAAAGACAACATAATTTACATATCATTAATTAAATTACACAAAAATAACAATATCCACAATGTTTCATCAATTTCATTAAGAAAAACAAAAAATAAAGTTTTTCTTATTTTAAGTCACCTATTAGGTGCATACGTACTCGGGATTAGACAATACTTAATTCTTTTAGGAAAATTTAATTTATTAGTTAATTTTTTAATCTTGAAACCTTATCACTTTAAATTCATTAAATTTTAAATATTTTGCAAAATTTGACTTTTCCTTGCAAACTCTAAATCTACTAACTTGGATTTTGGCAATTTCATGAAAATTAATTTTTCTAAATGGCAAAAGAATTTTGAGCAATAAATGACAATAACATGTATATCAATTCAACCTATGTTATCACAAATCAAATCACCAAAGGGGTTGTCAATTTTCAATAAGTTAATCAAGCAAAATTCATGTAATCATATTAACTAACATTATTAAACAACATTATAACAAAATATCAATTTATGCTATTAGAATGCATATAGACACATAATGATGAAATCAAATATTAACAAGGTTTATTGTTTTTAAAAAAGAAATATGGCATGGTGGAATATTATTTATCAATTACAAATTTTAGTCAAGTCAAAATGATCATGCATTGAATATTATAGCCTTAAGCAAAAATTTCATGTTACAAAATATCAATAGAACACAACATCATGGTAAAAATCACGTATTCATATCTACAAGGCATGGAACATATCATGGTAGAAATTTAAAAAAAAAAAAAAAAAAGGTCAATAGAATGTGTACGTATCTTTGTAAAAATCAAATATATTCAAAATTATGTCTTGAAAGAATTTTTAGATAACAATTTTATATATACAAATTTTGAGCTTTAATAGGAAAAAAAAAAAAAGAACACATTATAAGACAAACATCCATGAATTTTATTAACATTATCAATAATCACATATATGATAAATTTTCAAGACAATCATCACAACACACGTACAATATTATTACTATTGATGATAATATCGGATTATTATTATTATTATTAAGGAAAAAAAATCAACATACCTGCATCGTGCGCACAACAAGGACGATCAGCGAGGGGTTGGGTATGATTTTTTTTATCCGATGGCGGTGGGAGACCGGGTTTTGTCTGCTAGGGTTCAGCGCGGTGGTCGGACAGGACCAGGGAAAGGCAGCGAGCAATTCGATGCGCTCTGTTCGTCTTGAAAGTGTCGGTGGATGGCCGTTCCAAGTCCTTTAGTCGGTGTCGGTGGCAGCAGCGATTGTTGAGGGTGTTTCTGACCACTTCAGGAAGGGCTTTTACTAACAATTCGTAGCCCACAACTCCCTTAAGGTTCCTCTATCCTCCAAATATCACGAAATCATAAAAAAAAAAAAAAACATGGATTATAACAAGAACATCCGAGACCCTAATTAGGATTCAAGAACACAATTTCAAAGATTAGTGTAATTTTAGTGCCAATCGTAGTAGGGTAATGCTGTTTATGCACATATATACTGCTAGGGTTTCGATTCGTAACACATCAATTATGAATTCAGGGTTTTTGAACTATTTTTAGAGAATATGTCAATCTGGAGCATAGTTTTCCAATTAAACTACATATGTGCTGCTTATGTAGTATTAGGAAGCTTCTCATATCTTCTAATTTGCCTAAATAAATTAAATTTGATGCAATTTGCGATTTTCTATGAAAGTAGAATTTTGAGTTTTCCTAATTTTCTTAATCTGATTTGATCCACCAAAACCCTAATTCAATCTACAAGTTTGGTCATTGGTATCATTTGAAAGTATTTCGTGTCTAGTTTGTAATTTCACCAAGAATTTGATGACAAAAAAAGGCTTCAAAGTAACTCCTATAGGCTGTTTTCTTCAACTCAAGAAAAGGGAGAAGTTGGCTTGCCGAATTTGATCTTGCCACATTTCACCTACTACTACAAAAATAAAAAGCTCCTTCTTGTTGTTGTGTAAAATTAAACTCTTGACCTCTTGCTATCAATATGTGTGTCGAAACCAAAAAGTTATTAGCTTTTTCTTGTCAATGTTTGCACACAAATTATCTTTAAAGCTTTAAATTTAAGCTTATTCAAATTAATTATTTAATTGAATGAATCTTAAATTATATATATGATAAAACCATACTATATTAAACCCGGATATTTTCTAAGACTTGTGAAATTAAGTTTTCATGCCATTTTCATTATTTAAAACATTAAAATATGAAATTTTGGTTTTAACATAATATTTCATTTTTATCATATTCTAAAATATATATATACATATTTTAAATTTAGTTAAGAAAAAATGGGATGTCTACAAATATATATATTATATGTAATATATCATACAATCTATAACACATTAAAATTGTAAAGGCATCAACCTGAGGAATTCGCTGACCTAGGGCAAAGGCATAAACCCCATTAAAATTGTAAAGTGGCACTAGCCCTTATAGTATTTTTTTTTTTTTTTAAGCCTTCCTAAGGGCAGTCAAGGCCCCATTTTGTTAATCTCTCAAAAAGGCTTTGGGTCCTTTTTTGAGGAACGAGCTTCATAGCACACGAAAAACTCTTAAATAATGTTATTCGGAAATTCATGCCTACCTTAGAGTTTCTATTTTTTTTTCGGTAAAAAGAGAGATATATTTGAAGCAAAAGAGAGCATATACACTTGAGAGTAGCAAAGCAAGACAAAAAAACAAAAGCTAAACCCTAGAGAAGGAGATCATCCCTAAAGCTCAACCTACGACATCTAAGGTATTTATACAAGCCATAAGAAGAAACATCGGAAGCTAAGAGATGCAAAAAGCCACCTGGAGGTGCATCGTAGATCATCATATCAGGTATGATCGAGTGGGCTTTGTTAGCTAGGGCATCTGCAACTCCGTTAGTTTCTCTAGGGTAGTGGAGCATTCTGCTCCATGTTAGCTTGGATAGATTTTTCCACCAAAAGAAACAACATTAGCGTAGATTTGCGCTTTCATTTCATCTGATTGTCAATTAATTGCATAGCAATTTTGGAATCGGAGTTAATTTCTAATTTTGTGATGTTTTTTTAAGTTCAGCTGAATTCCTCAAGCAATGGCCCAGAGTTCAGCCATGAGGATATCAACTTTCCCAATTTTCCTTACTATGACAGAGATCCATCCGCCATGGGAGTTCTTACTTGTACTTCTAGGCTTTTTAGCAATATAAAAAATAGCTTCAGCTTAATCCTCTCGTATCCCCCTTTTGAAGGGATTGCCATCGAAAGCAGTCCTTAGTCCGGCGAACTTCTTCGCACTCACTGAGAAAGTTGATAGATCCGGATAAGGCAAAGATTCTATTGGCACTCTCTTAACGATTAAAAAGATCTCTAAAAGACTTGCAGCGCTTACGCTTTTTCCTTTCCTACTGTCCTTACTAAAGCCTTACTAAAGCAGCTAAGCTAAATCGATGGCACTTCGCCCCCTTCTATTTAGTAGCTATTCTTCCAAGACCGGCAACAGAAAGAAGCCTTTTCTTTTCCCTATGCCCAAACGACCAAGACCAGAAAAGAGAGCATCGGTTATTCCTTCAACATCGAAATAAGGACACAGATTCGGATTAGTGAATTTCTAGGTCTTTCTTATGGGTGTGACTTTCTTCCCATCTTTGGGACTTGTTCGCTGCAATCCCTTAAAATGACCAAGAGCACTTGCAATAAGTATGCCAAGTTCACTTTTGCAAGTAAACAATGCAATAAATTGATTCCCAATAATTGTTATTCTATTTTTTCTCTTACCCTCTAAGTAAACAGACTATAAAAGTTTATTTTTATGTTTCTTAGGCAGCTTTCATGCCATTCATGCTATTTCACAATATTCACAGTATTCTTGCCTCGTGAATATAGGTAGGTCAATTTATGTGTTTTTTTTTTTTCCTTTTAATTTAATGCTACCATGAATAGCATTTTGTTAACATTGTAGGAGAATAATATATAATAATTTTTTTTAACAATATTTAGTACACTAAATACATCACAAATTTTTTTTGTTCATTATCAATAAGTAGTGTTATAGTTAATGGTGGTCCTGATGTGAATGGCAGTGATTCAGTGATAAGAATATGATGATGGTAGTGCCAGCAATGGTAATAATACGGTGATGATAGCAGCATCAGAGCTACAGTTTTGGCCAAAAACAAAACAGGAATTACACAACAGATGAGAGGAAAGTACATATAAATAATTCATATCCCGTTGATACTGTATCTAAAACGAAGGCATATATAGCACGTCACATCACTGGGGCACCATTACAAATAGAAACACTGAGTTCAAGACGACGCACATAACAAAAGAAACAATATATAGTACAAATACGAAGTGTACAGTCACAACATATCTCTCTTCCTTTCTTTGGTACGAAAGATATCCTGAAATTTGTGGTGGAAAACCAATTTTATTTCGTTACTAGTACCATGTGTTGCAACCTGCAAACTACTAAGATCTCGAATTCCTCACAAGTTGTCCATTGTACCTCCTTTTTGAAGTGTCGAATCCAGGATTTTTAGTCATGCTCGAGTAGCAAGTTTCACTTGTAATGGGGGAAAAGAAATAAACGGGTCTTCCCCAATCCCCCCGCCACCCAAAAAAAAAGGAAAACATTGTAAGTGTGGATTTTCAAAGACTGAGAGAACTTGTAAGAGTAATTTCAGAAAATTTATAAAGTTGGGGAGTAGCTGCTTTGTTTTAAATCCTTCTCCATCTATTCTAAAGGAAATCAATTCCTAGTAATATGAATAACATTTAAATCTTAAATTAAGTTTAATATAAACGCACAATTATTCTTTATTATTTCTGGAAAATAAATAATCAATTGATCATCATCATATATTCCACAAATAACAACTATACAAACAATAAGCTGAAATGCAGCCATCACATGACCATGACCAAGACCAAGAAACCGTTTTCAGCTACTCTGGTAATCAGTCCCTTTGCTTCTTTACAGCGACATGAAGACCGCCCCTCAGGGTGGCGGTAAGACCTGGTTCGAAGCGAGGTGCAGTGGTTGGCGCGATAACCTCCAAATCGAATTTCCTTAAAACTAATAATGCAACAATTTTCATCTCTACAATTGCCATCTCCTTCCCCAAACAAATCCTATTACCAGCTTGAAAAATAGGATACATGAAAGGATTTTGAGGGCAAAAGTTACCATTCTCATCAAGCCACCTTCCTGGCTTGAAATCGTTGCAATCAGGACCCCATATGTTGTCCATCCTAGCCATTGCATAAGGGTGGTAAGTCACTCTTGTACCCTTTCTCACAAATGTCCCATCTGGCAGGACATCATCCTCCAAAGCAAATTTAGAATCAAACTGTATTGGAGGGTATAGTCTTAAACACTCATAAACAGTAGCATGCAGGTAACGCATCTTCCTAACTTGATCAAAACTCACACCCTCTTCACTCTTTGCCGTCAGACCGCCAGCTTCGCTTCTGATTCTTGCCACAACATCCGGGTGGCGGGCAAGAAGCCAGAATAAGGCGGTCAGTGCTGATGCCATCGTGTCACGGCCGGCTAATATGAAGCTTACAATAATGTCCCTTAAGAAATTGTCATCGTCTAGACATGTCATGAATCTTGAAAGCAGATCATGGCTGTTGGAATATCCTAGTTTTCTTTTTTGTCTAATAACATCATGAGCTAGAATCTTGACAACCTCAATTGCCTCCTTGAGATTTCTTTCGGAGCCAATGTTTAAAAACCTTTTGATCTTCCATATCAAAGGTGACGTTGCCAGCGCTCGTTCGGCTGAAAGCTTCGTTGCTAAAGCGAAGGACTCGGCGAATTGAGACACGGGCAAGCGAGATTCTAGACAGCCCGGGTCTAGTCCAAAGGAAAAATTGCATATATTATCAAAGGAAAATCTTTGGAACACGTCTTGTAGCTCCAAGATTCCATCCTTTTTCTCAGATATCATTGTTAAAAGTGGCAAGAGCCTCAAGTTAATCTCTTTAGTGACGGTCTCAAAAGCATACGATCGAATCGATAGGCTTCCGAGCTCGAGACTGGCCATCTTCCTTTGAAACAACCACAAATCTCCATCTGAATTGAATATTCCCTTCCCCAAAAGATCACCAAGTATCATGGAGAAGGGCTTTCCTTTTGGGTAGTTATTGAATTTCGTCTTGAGAATATATTCAACAACTTCCGGATTCGATGTAATAATGTTTTCTAGAGTATGTACATAAATTGTTTGTGTTGGGGAGATTTTCAAGAGGTGAGTGAACCAGTCACTAAGATTATTGAAATCACTAGCCCAACTTGAGTTGCGATAGGAGGTACAAGTTTGGCAGTGGCACCAGATTTTATGCCTTAAATACAAGAGCAAAACCCGGAAGAGAGAAAAGAAGATGGCGAAAGAGATTAAAAAGAAGCAAGCCGAAGCTGGACGAGAGTAAAGCGAGAGAAGGAAAGAAGGTTCCATTAAGGGAGAATCCATAGAGAACAAAGATAGATAGATAACTTGCTGTTTGTTGAGGTAAGATATGTATGAGTGTAGGAATGTTAGGAGGCTACGCAATTTATAAAAACTTGTGGTTGTTTATAAAAGGAGTTTTTACATTCACATTGATAAGATTTTTTAATTAATTATTAAAATATTAAAATAAATATTATAATTAAAATATTAATTATTCTAATGGTATGTAATTACACTTTACTATAAATTTAAGCCTTTTATAAGTATTAAAATTAATGATAGCTTTTTATGATATTTTAAAAGACGATTATTATCATAATGGGATTTTGTTTGATAAGATGTATTTACTAATTTAAATAACATTTAGTTTTATATAAATATCCAATTCTTTTTCAAGATCCATTCAATGTAGTGACATGCACAAATATTAATTCCATAGCGGGATTGTCTGATTTGATTGTTATATCTAACTGTTTTGATATGTAATTGATAGAAATGTAAAAAAATAAATAAATAAAAAGTTACATCTCTTTTACTTTTGATCCATGAATTGCCTCCTACATAACCCATATTAAGTAGAGCTATAAAATTTACTGAGCAAGTTCTGAATTAAAATATATGAAGACACACCGACCTACAGTATGGAATCTTAGCAACAATTAATTATTATTATTATTTTTTATTTTTCCAAAGCTGTTGCTGTTGATCAAGAATTATCACATTCCAAGGGAAACTGTTTATTTGAGCTTGTGCTAATAGGGATGGGAATGGGTAGGTCGGCTAATAATCTTTATCTCCGCCCCGCAATTCATGCATATTAAGTAATTAATTTATGACACCTCGTAAGTACTCAGGAATCGTTATTATTTAATAACAACACAAATAATAATTTGAAAGAACCACACAATGTATAACGATACATAGTCTTAGAGGAGTAAAAAATTTATCGGTACTAATATGCTATATGTTGTTGCGAGTGATAGTTAAATATTAATATTTTTTTAACAAATAATTATAATTAGTATATAATTATTATAAAACTATTTACATGTTATAATTTCATGAGTACTTATATACTACTAATCAATCTACCTAATATGATAGTGCCATTGAAATTTTTTTGGTCTTATAACATTTCCAACAAACCTTATTTAATATTCCTAGGTACCGTGGACACTTTCAAGAACCTATTATATTTAATGACTTTTTTATTTTATCCGAGGTTCTTCATTTTATAGACTCATGTGACATTTTATATTTTTAATATTTCTTATTTAATTTACTATTCGTTCATCATGGTATTTTCCAAAAATTGATAAAAGAAAATAATTTTCAAGATCTTTCATGGACGCTGGATTTTATAAGAACCTGCCTACAATGATAATGAACCTCAAAAAATGATATGCTTAATATAAAAAAAATGTTTTGAGAAAGTTGATCGTACATGCTCTTTTTTTCCCCGGCCGAATTGTACATGCTCTTAGAACTTCGTTCTTATCCGTAGAATTTAGATGTAATTACACTTATTAACCATGCAGATAAGATAAAAATCATAATATTTAATATCATAAATATTATTTATTCATTTTGTTATTGGTTTATTTTTGTATTTACCAAAATTTAGTAAAACAAAATAATTTTTAAGATCTTTTAAGGTCTACCTTAGATTTTATAAACACCTTATTGCAATATTAAAGAACTTGATAAACTAATATTTTCAAGATACATTTCATCAAGTGAAATAGGATGATGCTGGAAAGAATGAAAATTCTTTTATTTTATGATTAGTGGTATTTTTAGAATAAAAAATTATATAATTTTTTAGAAATAATATTTCTTTGGTGAAGAGAAGAAATAGAAAATCATAATCCATTCCACAAATTAAATATTCTTTATGATTGAAATTTCTATAAACCAAATAATTCTGCTGTAATAAAAAGACAAATTATAAATTCTATTCTAGAAAATAAAACGCAATATTTATATAAAAAATTGCATAAAAAATCTTGACTGCGATTGCTCTTGGATCTTCGCTCTTATTCTTAGAACCTAATGTAAATACATTTGTCAACTATGCAGATAAGGTAGAAATCATAATATTAATTTTATCCATAAGACAAAGCTTACAAAAAGTCGATGCACGAGATATAAGATGACATCCCGAGGCAATTCATGGGTTTAAGCTTAGTACCGTCCTTTCCCCTACGGATTCAAAACAATCTCATTCCGCCCATTGTATTAAAAATTCTCCCCACCCTATCTCTTATACATTGTATTTGGATCGAATGAATAAAAAGGAAGGAAGGAAGGAAGGAATTTGTTGTCAATAAGACATCATTATTTCTATACTTACACACACACAACGGAAAAAAAGAGAGAGAGGAAGAGTTTCAATATTACAATCTCATATTTTTGGTACATATTTTCATGTTACAGGATTCTGCCTTTTATAGGCATTATAATACAAATTTAGAAAAAACTTATTTGTGAAAATACGTAAAACAAGGATGGCAAATTGTCTGTAAATTTCATATGTATGGCTAAGAATTTTACATAGCCAATAATAGAAGTTTAGTTTCTATCTTTTGCAAATACAGCTTTGTACAACTTGATTTAAATTCTTAACCAACATTGCCTCCCTTAAATCAAGCTTGTATCATTCCAAGCATTTTCTTCAACTTATAAAATAATTCCTTTTTCAAAGGCTTTGTAAAAATATCTGCAATCTGATCTTCAGTGTGGCAATAATTAATCTCCACTTCCTTCTCAGCAACTAACTCTCGGATCTTATGAAACCGGATATCAATGTGCTTGGACCGTCCATGAAAAACTGGATTTTTGCATAGAGCAATAGCAGACTTATTGTCACAAAATATTTCTGTAGGAGTTTCCTGTTTTTGATGCATCACTTCTAGTATTCTTCTCAGCCACACTGCTTGAGTTGCACAACTAGCTGCTGCTATATACTCTGCTTCAGCTGTAGAGAGTGCGACAACTGGTTGCTTCTTTGATGACCATGATACTGCACCACTCCCTAAATGAAATGCGTACCCTGTCGTGCTTTTTCTTGTTTCTATATCTCCTGCCCAATCACTATCTGTATAGCCAACAAGTTTCACATCATTATCATTGGCATAAAAAATTCCCTCTATCAAAGTACCTTTGATATATCTGAGAATTCTTTTAGCTCCTTGCAAATGATAAATATGTGGCTCTTCCATAAATCTGCTAAGCAATCCAACTCCAAAAACAATATCTGGTCTTGTTGCATTCAAATATCTCAAGCTTCCAATTAAACTTTTGTAGTGAGTTGAATCTATCTTCTTGCCACTATTTTCTCTTGTCAGCTTTAATTTTTCCTCGACTGGAGTGGAGACTGGCTTTGAATTCTCCATCTTAAATTTCTTCAAAATGTCACTAGCATATTTCTTCTGAGAAATGAAAATGCCACCATTCTGTTGAACAACCTCAATGCCAAGAAAATAAGACATTAGACCCATATCTGTCATTTCAAAGTAGCTTATCATAGCCTCCCTGAATTCTTCAATCATCCTTGAATTGTTGCCAGTAACAATTAGATCATCAACATAAAGACACACAATAAGAATATCTCCAGGCTCAACAAATTTAATATATAAAGTATGCTCAAATGGGCATCTTTGAAAACCATGTTGCACAAAATATGAATCAATCTTCTTGTACCATGCTCTTGGTGCCTGCTTCAACCCATACAGAGCTTTCTTCAGTCTGTAAACTTTATCTTCTTTTCCTTCAATCACATAACCCGCAGGCTGCTCAACATACACTTCTTCTTCTAGTGTTCCATTTAGAAAAGCAGATTTGACATCCATTTGATATATTTTCCAATTATTTTGAGTCGAAAGAGAAATAATCATACGAATTGTATCTAGCCTTGCAACTGGAGCAAATACCTCAAAATAATCAATACCAGGCTTTTGCTTGTAGCCTTTAGCGACCAACCTTGCTTTAAATCGGTCTATCTCTCCATCAGGCTTGTATTTTGTTTTATAGACCCACTTCACTCCAATTGGCCTTTTATCTACAGGCAAATCTGTTAGCTCCCATGTTTTGTTCTTCTCTATAGCATAAATCTCTTCATCCATGGCCTTCCTCCAATTTAGGTCTTCTAAAGCTTCTTCAAATGTGACTGGGTCACAATCTGCAAACAAAGCAAAATTTATAATTTCTTCATCGGAAGGATCATTATCACCACCAACAACACAATCCTCCAATCTGGCTGGTAATCAGCGTCGTCTTTGTGGTCTGTTAGATGATTCTGGCACATCTTGAGTTGGACTTGGTTGCCCTTCGTCTTCATCATAATCATCAGGAATTATTATCGCTTTCTTCTAAGATTTTGAAGACCAGTCCCATATTCCTTCTTCATCGAATGTCACGTCTCTACTGATGATCACCTTCTTTGTCTCTGGATTATAAAGCTTGTATGCCTTTGAGTTTGAGCTATAGCCTATGAAAATGCATTTTTCTCCTTTATCATCCAATTTCTTCCTGAGCTGATCTGGTACATGGGCATAAGCAATACACCCAAAAACTCTGAGATGTCGAATTGAGGGCTTCCTTCCACTCCAAGCTTCTTCAGGTGTCTTGTCACAAACACTCTTAGTTGGGCACCTATTCAAAATATAAACAGTAGTGGCAACTGCTTCTGCCCAGAATTCTCTAGGCAATTTTTTAGCTTTCAGCATGCATCTTACCATGTCCATGATTGTTCTATTCTTCCTTTCTGCAACTCCATTCTGTTGAGGTGTGTATCTGGTTGTTAATTGGTGTTGAATTCCATGCTGCTCAAAGAAATCCGCACATACAAGATATTCTTGGCCTCTATCTGTTCTTAGTGCTTTGATTTTGCAGCCACTTTGTTTCTCCACTAATGCCTTAAATGACTTAAAGGCATCACAAGCTTCTGACTTCTGCTTTAAAAAATACACCCATGTCTTTCTGCTGAAATCATCAATGAAAGTAATGAAATACCTGCTACCACCATGTGTCGGCACCTCAACCATACATAAGTCTGAATGGATAATCTCCAGCAACTTTCTTGCCCTCCAAGACTTTCCAGTTGGGAATGAGTCTTTGTGCTTCTTGCCCAGTTGACAAGTCTCACATACACCATTAGGAATATTTACAATAGGCAAACCAGAAACATATTCTTTTCATAGATAATTCAATCCAGAAAAGTGAAAATGTCCAAAACGCATATGCCATAGCCAATCATCATTTGGAATAATAGAACTTAAACAAGAAAATTTTTCATGCTGAATTTTCAAAGGGAATAGGCGATTCGGCGTCATTAGTATTTTGGCTACAAATCTTCCATACTTGTCAATCAATGTGCAGTAACCTTGAAATCTGCATGTTGTATCCTTTATCCGACAGTTGTCCCATACTCAATAAATTGTGATGAAGACCAGGAGCATAGAAAACATCAGAGATAAAGTTCTGAGATCCATCCTTCAATTTAATAGCAACTTGACCTTTTCCCAATATTGGAATATTTGTATTATTTCGAATTTCACGGTAGATTTTACCGTTTCATCCAGAGAAGAAAATAACTCCTTTTTGCCACACATATGACTACATCCAGTATCTAAATACCAGATATCTCCATCTTCTGTAAAATTATTAGCTGCCAAAAATAAACTTTGTGGGTTATCAGAATTCTCACAAATATTTTGGTACTCATTTTCTGCCATGTTTGCATGTTGTCTAAATCTGCAGTCTACAGCTTTGTGTCCAAACTTCCCACAGTGAAGACAATTAACATTTGTTCTTTCTTGATAGTTATTGCTTCTTCCTCTTCTCGATTGGCAGTCCAGAAATTATTTCCACTTCTTCCTTGACTAGATGGTCTAAAATTATTTTCTCTTCCTTGGTTGAAACTACCACGTCCTCTTCCTCTGAAATTTCTTCGACCTCTACCTATGTAATTTCCTCTTCCTCTACTATTAAAACCATGACCTCTACCTTCAGTATTTTGACTAGTTTCAAATTTATTATTGAGGTTCACATGACTCTTCAAGGCTTCTTCATTCACTTTCTCCGTCTTCTCCAAAATTCTGCTCACATGACTTTCAATGGTTCCTTGCAATTCTGCAACTGTCATGGTATCTGTATCGTGGGACTCTATTATTATAGTCACCACATGATCAAACTTGATTGGCATGGTTCGAAGAATTTTCTCCACCACCTTGCTTTCACGAATGTCTTCTCCATACACCCTCATCTTATTGACAAGATCTGTAACACGAGAAAAATATTGTTCAACACTTTTGAGTTAGACATCTCATATCTTTCGTATTCTCTACGCAAGGATTGTAATTTGGATTTCTGAGCTTTGTCCACTCCTTTATATGACAATTTCAAAATATTCCATGCTTCTTTAGCAGTTTTGGCACTTGCTATTTTTCCAAAGATTGAGTAATCTACACCTTGGTGAATTTGTGATAATGCCAACTGGTCCTTTCTTCGAGTACCATCATCGGCTCCTTGTTGTAAACCGGTTCAATAAAGCTCCAAATATTGTGAGCTTTTAAATGAGTAGACATCAAAAGTTCCCAATAATTGTAATCAAGTTTCCCATCTAGCTTGGGACCTGACCACACAATATTATAATTGGTTGCCATATCTCACTCTCTAATTAATTAATTAATTTTTTTTTAGAAAAAAAGGCACACAACAATTTAATGTTTAAACAATAATTACAAATAAAATATTGCAACCCAAGATGATCATCAACACTTCAATTCAATAAAAATGAAGAACACGAGAATTCATGGCCCCTGACTCCATTGCATTTTGTTGAAAAATAATTACGCGGCACCGCTTCATCAACAACCCTCACAAAAATATTAACAATACCATTCTTTTAAACCAAAACCGTCTATCATATAACTTAGAAATGCAAGTAATCTTCGGTATATCATCCCCAAGGAGATCCGACACCAGCATTCTCGCCGTCCGATGATCTTATCGGGAAGATGATCGTTGGTGAACATCAAGGTTAGATCCTTCATGTGCATGGGCAATTCACATATGAAATTTCATTTCCATATAGGATAACCATAGCCTGTCACGTCGAGTTTGGTCGTGACTTGGTGACCGTAGGTAGAACTGGTTTTGATGACAACGTAGGAGTTGTTCTTTATGAGATTTCCATGGAATGTCAGGTTTTCTCCTGAGATGATAGTGATCTCTAATTTTCTATCTTTTAGAGCAGGGGTGTTTTCAACCAAACCTCTTCTCATTTTCCATTGGCTCTGATACCAATTTGTTGTCAATAAGACATCATTATTTCTAAACTTACACACACACAACAAGAAAAAAGAGAGAGAGGAAGAGTTTCAATATTACAATCTCATCTTTTTGGTACATATTTTCATGTTACAGGATTCTGCCATTTTAGGCATTATAATACAAATTTAGAAAAAACTTATTTGTGAAAATACGTAAAACAAGGATGGCAAATTGTCTGTAAATTTCATATGTATGGCTAAGAATTTTACATAGCCAATAATAGAAGTTTAGTTTCTATCTTTTGCAAATAGCTTTGTACAACTTGATTTAAATTCTTAACCAACAGAATTGGAAAGGAAATTTTTTTTTTTTCGAAAATGAAGGAAAAGGAGTAGATTTAGGAAAGAAAACATTTTTCATGGTCCCAAAATCAATTCTTTCTAATTTGAAGAGAATTAAGATGAGATTAAAGTAGATAGACAATTATATCTATAAATTAAATGCAAAATTTTAAAATAAAAGTACTTTTATCAAAATAAAAAAAAATTATATCATCAATTTTTCTTCCATATTCTTTTCCCTTTATTCAAATAAAGGAATATATACTATTTTCTTTCCTTTTCTTTCTTTTTTAATTTCTTTCTTTTCACATTTTTTCCCTCCCTCCAAACATAGCGATAGGATAGCATAGGATGGATCGTTCTAGTAGTAGATTAAATTGCTGTCCCTATAGCGAAAAATTGCCTAAAACTTCATAATGAAGATAAAAAGTCACATATTTAGACATTTATATAGTAAAATGAAATGAAAGTATTAATTGTAATTAGATAGAATTAATAGGTTGGTGGTGCATGTGCATACTTGTAAACAAATAACAATGAAAAAATTAATGAATATTATATATGACATGTATATATACGCATCTATAAGCTATATATTTTAATTAAAATTTTTATATGGATAACAATGAAATTGATAGTTTCCAAAACAATTACTCTTAAAACTGTTGCCTACAAGCATATCAAAATGCTATTTAAATTTATAAATTACGTATATACATCACATGACGTATATACTTTTTTTCGTTTCTTTTTTTTTTTCTTTTCCTTTTACAATAACGATTGGAAGGCTTAGCCAATAATTTCATCCCCGATATGCAGGGTTGGTAGCAAATAGGGCACAAATAGTGATGGGATCTTGACCGGAGTCAACATTTAAGTGAAATAAACCAAGAAAGTCACCCAAATCGAATAGAGTTGCCATTGAAAATTAGAGCAAAGTGCTGCGCCGGATCAGGAAGTTCGAACAACTCCAGCAGAAAGCCCGACGACTTTTGATGAAAAGATAGGTTGTTTTGACAGAAATTGGTTCGTTTGACTTCACCAACATATCCAGATGTTTGGTTGCAGATGTATAGAAAAGTTTCAACTTAATTTTTATTTACTAAGTTATCCTTTTTATACTCAATAATCAATTTTTTTTTTTTTTTGTTATTTCACGATTTCCATTACTATGTATTTCTACGCTATCAGGTTAGTAAAATCTATAAACCAGCAATAATTGCAACTAGACTAATTGACGACACAATAAGATTAAAATCACATGAATATTGGGTGTACTATGGGAAAACAAAACAAATAAAAACAATCGAAAAAGTAAACATCAAATGGAAACCACCACCTCATGGATGGTTCAAGTTAACTACAAATGCTACAATTAACAAAATTTCAATGCTAGTTGCTATTGAAAAAGTGATTCGTGATGAAAATGGTCTATGAATTGTAGGCTTTGCTCAAAAAATTGGGATTGTTGATGTTGTTGCTATTGTTGTTGCTACTGAATTATGGCCTCTTGCTTATAGCTTAAATCTATGTCTTCAACATAACATTTAGCCACTTGAAATTAATGTGAATTCATAGGCAGTTGTAAAATTGTTGGAGCCGAATGCAAATGTCCAATTTAAGTACTATAATGTAGTTGCTCTGATGGGAATCAAGTCAAGGGTCCTATTACAAGAGCTTGAGCTAACGGATTATAGAACTTAGTTTAGAGGATTCTGATGAATCGAGCTTATGAAGATGAGCTTGACTTCCTTTGTAGCTATGGAATTCATCACATAGATGATTGTGTATCAATTTATGCAAGGATTGAAGATAAACATGAAAGGGATGTGGAAAAACTACATGTTATGCCCATGATCTCGGCCGTTGCATCACTTGGAGAAATCAGAAGAGATCAAGCTATACATCATGCCCATGATGAGGGATGTGATCATATGATTCAACCTATTGTGCTCGTGACATTGCCCGTTATAGACACTTAGATGAAGATCGATGAGGATGACAGCCTTGAAGATGTCCTTGATGGTGCGTATGATCATACACATCATAGCCAGCCTTACACTTGTGATATGCATGAAGACTAAAGGCCAAATCATATCCTAGTCATGACTCGACCCATTATGATGCCGACAAGTTGCTTTATTTTATTAGGTTTTCTTTACTAGATTTGGTTAAGTAATTACAATTTTGCTCTTAATTAGGGTACAAGTATATAAAGGGCTTTATTTGTAAACATTAGAATGAATTATTTGTTTTGAATGAAAATTTCTTTTCTTAAGATCTTTCTCTAGAAAACCTTGATTTCTATCAGTCATATTGATTGTGGCGAGTTGCAAACACGAGTGAATAATTGTGTCATATAAGTTATTTACCATTCTTGGTGAGTCATATCCAAGAATTGTAAAGAACCCAATCTTTATCTTGTAGAAACCTTAATACTTGTGTTAGGTCTTGGGGCTTTCTTTAAGGCTAATTAGTATTGGTCCATAGATATACTAGTGACTAATTTCCTAGGCGTATCATGCTCCGTGCGGGGAAAAGATGATGCAGATGTTGCTGAGCATATTACTATGGTAGGTGCATGGGCACATAATGATGATACATCACTAAGTATTTCATACATCATTGAGTATTAGCTGTCATGCTTTAGAAGGGGCAATGACTCCTAAAACATTACTTTTTCAAGGGTTTATTGATGGAAAGAATGCAAGTGTTTTGGTTAATACTGGAAGTATACACAATTTCATTCAAACTAGATTTGTTAAAAGTTTGAATCTTGTTGTTTTCCCTTGACCTCAGTTCAATGTTATGATTGGGAATGTGCATAAATTGAATTGTAAAGAACAATGTATAGATGTACCTCTATAAATTCAAGATAATCAATTTTTTAAAACGTTTAATGTTCGTCCAATACAAAGAGATTGTTTAGGGGTTCAATCGTTACATGGGTTAAGCTCTATCACAACTGATTATATGAAGCTTACCATGACATTTTCGAAAGAGGGATAGAAGGTTGAATTAATGGGTTAAAATCACCAGCAAGGCTTCTACATCAACTTCCTATATTGGAGTAATGAATTTTATTACATGCTTACCAAAATCAAATGGCTATACAATGATTTTGGTTATGGTGGATAGGCTTACAAAATATTGTCATTTGGGGCCTTTGGATTCAAATTTCAAGGATACAAAAGTTGCTTCTTTATTTTGTTGACATTGTAGTTAAACATCATGGATTTCCTTAAATAATTGTATCTGATAGAGATCCAATTCTTATGATCAGCTTTTGAAATGAGCTATTTACCCTCAGTGGTACAACATTAAAGATGAGTAGTGCTTACCATCCTCAATCAATAGGCAAACTAAAGTGTTGAATCATACAATCCAACAATATTTGAGAACATTTGTAATGGATTATACCATTCATTAGAATAATTATTTTTTATGGGCAAAATATGCCTACAATACTTCATTTCATGAAGGTGTTGATTCTACTCCATTTTGAATTGGTTAAAGGGAGACCTCCACCAACTATTCCTTCTTATCAAGGAGTTTCACGTGTAGTGGCTATTGATATGGTGTTAAGGACAAGAGATGAAATGTTGAAACTTTTATGAGACAATTTATTTAAAGTCTATAATAGAATGAAACACTATGCTTATCAGCATAAGCGAGATTTAGAGCTACAGTCAAGGGATTTGGTTTTCACTAAATTACAATCTTACAAACAAGTCTTTATTTCAAGGCATAAGTTTCACAAATCGTCTCAATGTTTCTATGAACCTTATAAGATCTTACAAAGAATTGGCTTTTGTGCCTATAGAGTGGAGGTACCATCTTTTGCTCAAATACATGATGTTTTCCATGTATCCTAACTTAAGAAAGCTTAGGGGCAATACTTGTCTCTTTGCCTTTACTTATACATATTGTTGATAATAAGCCTATTATATGTCCTTCTTGAATCTTAAGTGGTTAGACTATTTTTCAACAAGGAAATCCATTAAAACAAGTTTTAGTTCAATGGCATGGGCTTTCATAAGATTATCTAACTAAGAAAGATTGGGATGTTTTTCGACAAATCTATCCTATTTACAACCTTGGGAACAAGGTCGATTTTTAACAGGAGGAGCCATATGTTACAAGATGTATGAGGAAGTAACCAAAATGGTTTAAGGATTACATTACTATATAGAGATTCATGTATTTTCAGCTTAATGTAACAAAATAGCAGTAGATTAACACATCTAGTGGTTCATTAAATAGAAATGTAACATAAATACAATTGATCAAACTACCTTGTAAACACATATAAATACATGAATCAATAGCAAAATTGGGTTGTTAAACCCCTACTTAAGAAAAGAACTTGGAGTTGGCTAATTCTTGAATATTAGTAATAGTTTCATACCTACAAATTACACAAAAACACAAGTTAGTCAAGAGGAGTTGAGAGAGTATAACGCCCTAACTTGTTGGCATTACAACCCGCCACGTGTTCTCTCTTCATAGAACACGTTAAGGCTATAATTTCCACAAACAACATAAATATCACCTGTATAACTCACAAGGTATATAAAATATTGTAGTCCTCAATAAAATAAATCATATGATAAGAATATAATTCCCATAATCAACAAACTAGACATTGTTGACATAACTGTAGGTCATTCAAACCATGCCCTAAATTGTGACCACATGAAATCTCCAAATACAATTTAAAATTTCAACAAACAGAATATAAATCAATCATTAAAGTCTTCTCTGATCCATCCTATATCATCTATGACTATACAACTAGTCATCAGCAGGGTAGTTAGGACCGCTAACGCCATCCCCATCCTCATAGATGATATCAAAACCTGAAAGATCATAAATCACATTATCATCACCTGCACCTGAAATGTAATAGAATGAGTGGCGAAGCCCAGTACGATAATATCCAATGAAGTTCAAGCAAGATTATGCACAAACAACATGTATAAATAAATACAACTAAACTAAATGCATACAACAGTTTATTATCTATTTTAGTTCAGCAAAACAACACAGTTCAGAATCTAGTATACATAAATCCTGAACCCAGAGTAACTCAGATTCTGCTATAAAAACAACCAACTGATTTGAAAATAAGTAATCATATATACATATATGGATGAGTGGGTACTCCCCAAACATCCCAATTCCTGAACACCTAAATTCTACTGGAATCATTTCTTAGCACGAGTCCAATCGGGATAACCTCACACTAAGATCATCAGGGTACCTCACCAGTATCACTGTCTGCCAAGTCTCTACTGGTCAAAGCCAACCACAACCAGACAGATAATTATTAAGCCGAATATTTATTAAGTTCATTATGCAATTTTGTTCCTACATCCATTCACAAAAATTCTAATCTATAAGCACATACATCAAGCAATGGATTGGTCGTACCTTTCTAAATTTATGGAATCCAAATCAAATCCTCATAATTTGATACCAACAACACAAAGTCAACCCAAACTCCAGCAATTCTTATATCCAAATCACCATAGTTTCACAACTCCAAATGTCCTGTTCCAATATATATATATATATATATATATATACATATCAACAGACATGATCGCAATATCTTAACATAAAACAACCTATCTAAACTAACCTGATACAGAACTTCCCAAACTCGAATTATACTGATCAATAACCCCAAGCACCTCCAATAATATCAAAGAACGGATCTTTCAAATCCTTAAATCAGAATTTCCACCAAAACCTTATAAAACATTTCATAGATCAATATCATAATATCAAGGCTGTCCAATTTCGTATAAAAAGGATTCAAAACTTATACTTACTGATATGGAACGTATAATTCTTGTTTCTTCTCTTTCTATTCTGATCAAAACACGAGCTAGGGTTTATTCGTCAAAATCCTTCATGAAATGTTCATCCAAACCCTAAGAGACTCATACAAATTTATGTATAATCCAAATGAGATGTTTTAGATCACTTACTTTTAATTAATAATCCCCTCCGAATGATTCTCCAGACCCAGATCTCCAAAAATGCTTCAAAATCCTCTCATACGAAGGAGAAATGACAAAAAGAAAAATCTATCGAAAATGGTTTTCGCGTCTCGTATTTATAGAAATTTGGTCATACGCTGGCCCTACACCGGCGGCGTACCTGCAGATTTTGCCAGCTTACACCATACGCTGGCCAGATCTACACGAAGGCCGGCAGTGTTCATCAGGGCTTTGATTCCCAGAATTCAAATCATCCCTTCATACGCCGGCAAATCTTAGACCTACGCCGACGGCTTTGATGCCAGTGTTGAGAAGAAACCCTATAAACGCCAGCAGCTTTCCTCCCAACGTTAAGAAAACGCTACTGTTCCCATCCTACGCCATCTGTACGCCGGCGGCGTAGATTCTCCAAGAGGCGGCGTACAATGTATTACAGAGTAAGCTGGCAAATTTAAGTCCTAGGCCGGCGGCGTTCTTCACCAGAGATGCCAGCCTTTATTGCAGAAATTAAGAAAATTGATTCAATTAATGCCAATCTTGTTCTAATACGGAATTGATCAAACTTAACCTATTTTTAATATCAACATAAAGGCATATTAGAATCTAGTAGCTTGTGAACACTTATCACTTAAAATTATTTTGTATATTACAGAGAGGTTGCAACCCTAGATTTAGAAAATGGAAAGAGATTTATTTGGAAGTATTTGTGTGAGTGTAGCTGAGGAACGAAGGTTAATTTGGTATTAGTTTGTGGGCTTCGGCTAACATTTGTAGGTTGTTGGCTATTACAATGTATGACTAATATCATAAAGTTTAAGGTGGCAATCTCATCATGAAACTTGATATATGGAAAATAAAAAAGAAAAAAGAATCTTGACATAATTGATTAGGTTTTCTTGTTTTTATGTTATATACTTTAGGGTTTCATTGGAAATTTACTTATATAATTGAAATAGCTAGTTCACAGTCCTTATGAATGGAAAAGGTTCAAGTTTTTTCTCTTCATCGTAAAGATTTCGATAGGAGGATCCTCTTTCCCTTTCTCTTTTCATTCTTGCATCATAATATCGCTCTTAAGGACTTAATAGCCCATATTCTTAAATATGCATTTCTTGGGTATGATATTAGTGTTTCTTCTTGAATTTCTCATATGTTCTCTTCTAATGATTGTATTCTTTTCGTGAATGGATCTAAGCCATTAGCAAAACGTATTCTTGCATTCTCAACCAATACCATAATATTTCTAGCTAAAAATAAATAGAAGGAAAAGTTTTCTTATGTTTCTAAGAAAATTTAAAGCACCTAAGAAGCTACAAAAAAATCTTTGAGAAGTATGAACGAGCAACAATTTCCCTTCTCTAATATAGATTGCCTCTTATGATTGGTTAGAGGGATCACCAAAGTTTGGGATAAAGATATCAGAAGTGCTTGTACTTTTAATTTGGAATTATTGTCTAAAATTTTAATTTTAGCGATTTAGTACTTGCTCTCTTAATTTAGTTCAATTTAGTGTCTCCATTAATAGAAAAGTTAACGACAATTATATTTTTTGCATTTTAGTGTCTTTACTTTAACTTTGATTGTATTCAAGTGTCTATACTTTAATTTTGAAGTGTTTTATCGTCTATTTATTAAAAATTAATATTTTAATTTTTTTAATTGATATATTATCTTAGAATTTAAATGAAAGTTAAATATTACTTCATTTAGAATTAAGTGTAGATGTATAAATGATATTATTATAGAAATAGAAAGAAAATCATTTATATATAATAATTTTAATTGTAAATAACTTGATGCATATAATCTTTGACTTAGATGAAAACTTATATCACTAGGAAGCTCTTAACAATAATTTTATTTGAAAATATGATCTTATTATGTGTTATAAGGTTGACAAACCAAGTAAAATTTTAAAATGATTATAATTCATGAATTAGTATTTTATAAACTTATCGAATAATATACCTCTTTATATTATAACATTTCTCTTGATTTTTTTTTTTTAGTTTCCCTAAAAACCCATATGAGATCATTAGAGAAGTCCTCCATTGATCTTGAAAACAAGAGATTTATATTGATTAACTCATGTGTTTGCATCGAGAGAAGATTTGTTTAACAATTTTATAAGGGTTATACATGGATATTACAAAATAAAAAACATATAAATAAATGTTATAATATATAGAGATGTATTACTCAATAAGTTTATAAATTTATCTAATAAGACGAAAGACACCTAATTCACACAATATAACCATTTTGAAATTTTATTTGGTTTGTGTAACATTGGAACATATAGTAAGATTATATTTTTCAAATAAAATTGATATTAGGTGCCTCCTAGTGATATAAGATTTTATTAAAATTAAAGACCATGTACAAAAAGTTATTCATGATCCAAAATTATTATATAAAATAATTTTCCTTTTATTTCTAAAATAATATCAGTTAAACATCGAACATTTATTATCAGTGAATTAATATATAGCTTTCATGTAAATTTTAAGATAACATATTAATTAAGCAAAATAAATACTAATTTTTAATGAATAAACACTAAAATGCATTAAAATTAAAGTATAGATATTGATTATAATTAAATTTAAAGTATAGACACTAAAATAAAAAAAATGTAATGATCTTTAACTTTTCCATTAACAAAAACACTAAAATGAAACTAAAGTAAAAGAACAAGCACTAAATTACTAAAATTGAAACTTTAGACACTAATTTACCAAAAATAAAAAGTAGATGCACTTCTAATGCCTTTATCCTCTAAGTTTTTATGAAATTTTTTAAAAGGTATCAAGTGGGGAAAAGCTCACTTCTATAAAGTGTATTCTCTTCCCTCCCATTATACTTCTTTCATGCCATTGAACCTTCAAATGGTGTCTTTAAAAAATTGGAAAGTATTGTTGCAAATTTCTTATGGGAGACTCAAAAAATCTCATTTGGCTCATCTAACTTCTTAGAAAAATCTTTACCTTACTGTTAAGATGGAGAGGTAGTTATTAAATCTCTTTCATACATCTCTACTTCATTGAAATCAAAGTATGGAAATATAATATTAACCCCTCAGTGGAAATGACCTGTTAGGGCTTGAGATTAAGCTAAACTTCATAGCTTTTTTGGGTTGAATTATGGCAACATTAACTTGAAGTTTGATCATTGATTCCTTATAGTCCATCTACCACTTGTATCCATAGTCAGTTTCCATTGATTAAGAGTTAGATATCTCTAGATCGAAAACACTTGGGATGTGGACACTTTGGTTAATTACTCCTATTGACCTCTTATAAAGAAATTCTTACATTTTTGTTCTCGACAAGAGTAAATGATTCTCCTATTTGGATGCTTTTTGATTTATGGTTCATTTTCAGTGTCTAGAATGTGAAATCACATTTGAAACATGTCCTTCCTAGTTGATCTCTATACTCTCTTGTGGCATATTTAATACCTATCAAAATACCTTTCTTCATATAGCAAGCCATTCGTTCATTTATTCTCTAATAAAAAATAACATTTCTTGGATATGTTTAATGTATTTAGGCATCTTATGTGCAAACAGCATTGTGAAATAGCTACACAAGTTTCTTTTTTATTTATTGTTAACTTATTTATCATGTAATTGTGTCTTGGGTGTGGAATCACATAGCATCTGATTCTATTATTGCATGCATTCTATCTACTTCATCCATAAATATCATGTGAAAAAATTGAAAAAGTAAAGCATGCCATATCAAACATCACACAAGTGTTTCTCTTTCACCTTTGACATTACGACATATAATGATGGAAATAAAAATAGAAAACATAGAAACAATTATCATTTGTCTAAGATTCTTGTTTCATATATTATGAATGATTTTTTGAATCTTAGGCGAGTTAGTTCTTTCTTTAGTAAGTAAATAGTTAATGATGAGGATTTATTTGATGTTATGATAAGAAAACCTTAAAAAAAATTAAACATAATGGTAACCCTAGTTTAAGGGAAGTAATGGGGGTTGGGGTGGAATATTGAGGGAGTCCAATGAAAAAATGTTATAGTCAATTGGTATTCCCTCCCATAATAATTCTATCAAATCCATTGAACGATTTTCTTGGCTAAGGATCTTAAATATTGCAGTCTTTATAATTACAAATAAGTACTAATTGAGACGAATTCGCTAGTCAAGGTTATCCTCTAATAAGGTAAAATGGGACAAATGGAAGAATATTGCTTGGGAAAAGGTTATGCTAAAGGAAACAAAAGGCAAACTTAGTCATGTTTGGATAGAACAAAATGAATTTACTAACTGGTTTGCTAAGAAAGCTAAGGAGACTTAGTACCCCTTATACACTACACAAAAAAAAAAAAAAAAAAAACCAACTAGACATACGGATTAAAAGAATCTTGTGGTTGGACTTTCATGGATTTGTGGAATTTTGTTGGATCTCTTGCTAAGGATCAATATTTTTTTCATATTGTAATTTCTTGATGCATTGATGGATAAGAAAATTATTTACATGTGATGTGAAATTGGTTCTATCATATTGGAAATTGTTTCTCCCTATTTGATTTGCATGTAAAGGGAATAGCAACCTTTTATTTTCCTTTTGAATAGGTTACGAGTACTATTATTATATCACACTATAAGAAAATTGGTTATATAGATTGTTTCTAAGGATAAATTTATGTCACAAAAATCATTGTTTTTTATTCTAATTATATAAATATAACTGTAATTTTCTCTTTAATAAAATTTGTGGTTGGTATCCCCTCCTTATGCATGGAGTTTTCCATTAAAAAAGATCTAAAATTAAAAAAGGAATAAAAACTTGCTTGCTGCATACACATAGTGGCACAGCTTCTGCTAGTAGTGCCCACGCCCTACTAATTGGGCAACCATTTGTAGCCTTTAGTGCCTCGCTAATTGCATGCCTATAGCCTTGGTTGCCTCTTCAATAGATAAAATTTTATAAAAAATTAAGTGCAGGCCAAATCTTTTAATGATCAATAGAACTTAAATTGTTGTTGTTGTTTTTTTTTTTTTTTTTTTGGCTTTTATGCATTATTAGGGTTCTTGTTTGATATGAAATTGAAAAGAAATAGAGATACACATGAATATATCTAATAAATATGGCATACCAGTAAAATAATTCAACTATGCTTAGTTATAATACGACACACGATTTTAATTTAATCAATTGATATGACTCATGTCATTATCTCAAATAAGATAGCTAATTACATTTGTAAATGTTACATATAATTACTTAGCATTAATTAATTTTTCAAATATGTATAATTATGACATATTTATGAGCTTTAATAAATGTCAATTTCAAACTTACTTTATTACAAATATAAATATAACACATATTTTTTATTTAAATATAAAATAATAATAATAATAAACTTTTCTCAAATAAAGAGGGTGTGAACAAGTTTTTACCAGAGCACGCAAGATATACAAATTCTACTTGTTGGAATGTAACTTTAATTTTCTACACAATTTTTCTTCAAATTTGCAAAAACTTATATATATATTATATATATATATGTCAGATATCCGTAAAGGTATGGTTTTCTCTCTTTAAGTCCCTATGATTCATTTATAACTTCTTTATGTCATATATCCATACATAATCTCATCAAAGTCCTAATAATGCGTCCTAGATGTCGACACGATTTCTCATAAAATTTGCATTTATAATTCAGCTCCAAATTGCGTTAATCAGACAATACTTATTTACGAGCGTGTACTTTTTACAATTCTGATTTTGAAACGTACAATTGTTCTGAAGTGCTACCGCTTCGTTTCTATGTTTACAGGAATTGGGGAATTTTATATGGTTCCATTCTTTTAGGAAATTGGTATCATAAGACATTTGATGACTTAATTATTTAACCCTGATCCTACAATTAAAATATTTATTATATTAATTTTTATATTTATTTGCTTGGTTATTGTGGTATTTGATGCCAAAATTTTTTCCAGATAAATACCTAAACTTTAAAATAATCAATTTGATTCTCAATTAAATGTGTTTTTATTTATTGATACTGTAATATACAAATAAATATTTTATATTGAAGGGTAAAGATGTCATTTGATATAAAATAAGAGGGTTTTATGGTTAACCCTAATATTTAAATTAATTACTTTTGTTGGTTATCAGATATATGAGAGAAGACAAAGAGACGGAGGGGAAATCAAATTGGTACAAGGCTAAGCAGGTTAAACACTATCGGCCTAACTTTCTATGCCACCACCATATATATTGAAAACTGCCAGCGTATGTAAAGTGAAGGAAATGAAAAACCATGATTTTTATTATATCTTTCTTCTTTGTTCTCTATTCTAACATAACCCTAAACCTAGCAGACCTCCTCTGGCGTACTCATAGCCATCAAGATGATTTGACAATCTAGATTAGGTAATTAAATAATCAATTTTTCTTTAAGTTTCATAGATCTATCAAGTTCTTAGAGTTTTTATGTTGTTTTGAAGGAGAATCGGCGAATCGTTTTAGTTTTCTTGGAGAATCTGAAGATTTGGTGTTTAAGGAAAGTTGAGGATCAGATTCAAGTAATTTGATAACCATTCTTTCTTTAAGATCTACAAATCTATAGTATCCTCATAATTTGTTTGTTGTTTTTGAAGGAAGATCGAAGAAAACCCTGATTATCTTGGAGATCTGGATTTTGTGTTAAAAATGATTCTATAGTTCAGATCAGGTAATTAGATCTCTATTTTTTTCTTCTATAGGATTTTACATATATATTAGTTTCTTAGAGTATTGTTTATGGTTTTGAAGGAACTTTTGGAAAAGGAACCCCAATTGAGTTAGAATCTGATTTTTTGTGATCAAAGAGAATTGAGAGTCAATTCTAGGTAAGTTTATATGTTCTTAACATTTATGATTAAAAAGGAATGATTTTTATTGGTTTTAGTTTAATATGAATTGAATGGATTCTAGGGTTTGGAGGAATTTTGGAGGAAAAATTTGATCTTTTGGAAATTTTGTGATTCCATAAACAAGGAAAACGGGTAAGATTGATTCTTTCAACCCTTTAGATGATCTAAAAATATAATCTTTTATTAAAGTTTTTGTATTGGTTGTTAGAATCAAAGTTCTTGGAGATTTGGAAGAAAATCCTAAATTGTGGTTTTGTGGATTTTATGGCTTTACAATTTATAGAAAAAAGGTGTTTTGGTAAATTAGGGTTCTATTCCTAAAGTGAAATCAGGTATGACCTTACCATGTATGTTTGTTTGTGCTTGTAGCATTAGTTGCAAAATTTGATTTAACACATATTTGACTTTAATTGAAATGTGTGTTGGTTGTGTTTGGTTGTAGTTAGTAAAGACCACGACAGTAGTGTGATACTAACGCTGGTAACCTGATGATCCTTGTATGGCGGTGTCCCGAGTGAAGCTGCACCTGAGATGATTCCAGTAGATTAGGAGTCGTTACCAGCTTAATTGTAGAATGCATCTATATATGTATATATTACGATAATATGGTTTTCATCGGGGTCATGAGTTACACTGGGTTTAGGATTAGTGATCAATAGTCCTAAACTGTGTTGATTGCAGCTAATGAAAAGATAATTCAATTGTGCTTGTTGCATTAGAAAATAAGTTGTATGTGATATTATGATATGCATGTTCATGTTCATGTGCATGCTTTCGGTTTGGCATATTGGGCGTTTTTCGCTCAATCCTTCTTTTTCCCACAAGTATAGGTAAAGATTCCATGATTTATGATTTGACGGGCTATGACATATTTGTCTATGATGGAGAGAGCGATAGCGGTTATGACCATCTTGCTGATAATTGAGATTTGTTATTAGTAATTTGAGAAGAAGAAACATATGATGATTTAGTTATTTTCGTTTGAAGAATGTTATATGTAAGGATTTTATTTTTTTTTAGATTTGATGTTTAGATGATTTGAGTTAAGGACATTTATTTTAATATGAAAAGTTTGAAAGTTTCTCTATATGCAAGTTATTGGTGATATTCGAAAATTCATATCTATGGTTTTAGAAATCTATAGCCTTAGCATGTCTGATCTTCTAAGGACATATGGCGGGCTGATAACGCCTTTAGGTTAGGGCGTTACAGATACTAGTTTAACTAACAAAATTAACTCTATTTATTAAGCTCGCACTCTAGTAAATGGAAAAATAACAAATATCAAATAAAAAATAAAAAAACTAAAAAGTTAGATAATTAAATAAGCAAATTAACATACATATTATCTGTAAGGAAAAGATCTGACCTTTTCTTCTGGCCAATGCGATCAACACTCAATAAAATATAAATCAAAATACGGAATTGAAATAACACAAGGATTTAATGTGGAAAACCCAACGTGGAAAAAACCAAGGGACCAACAACACTTAAGTTCTTCCACTATAATCAATATAATGGGATTACAATTATTCTTCACTAGATCTATCTAGTGGATCACTCAATTCTCCACCACAAATTGATGGGTTACAATAGGAATAAATTTTCCTTCACCTAGAGTGAGAACTCTAGGGTTTCCTCACTTTTCTCTCTTTCTCTTTCTAGACCTCTCTATCTAGGCTTAAGAACGTATTCCTTGCAAACTCTAGGACAATAAGGAGTATATATATATGCAACAACATAAGGAAAACCAATAGACAATCAATGCTATCAACATTTAATTAAAGGCTGGCGGTTTTGGATCTGGGTGTTAACCTTTGGCATTCTAGATCAATCAATGTCGCTTGTACATCGCAGGTGTGCATTACAAAACTTCCTGTTTTTGCACAAAACTCCTTATATCAAAGTCCTCTTCCAAGTATATTACATATACTGAGGATATCTTGATTTAAAGTCCTCTAAATATATATAAACATATATTTACGATTTTCTTGTTCAAAGAGTGCTGACTTATTCCTACTTTGATTCCAGAGTCTTCTAAATATATATCCGATATATATTTAGACTCCCTTTGGTTATAGACCCATATAAGTTGGATCTATAAGCCCAGCAAAATTAAATTAAACAATTAAGTAGTTAATTATATATATATTTAAATAAAATTCAGATAATTTAATAGTTAGATAATCGGAACAATTGGTTACGGATTGATCGATAGCGCATTATCACTCTCTACCAAAGTCATTGAGCATCCCACCATCCACATGCTCGGTCAACTTTCACCCTTTCCTCATTATGGTTCATTTTTTTTCATCCATTTTCTTCACCTATTCGCTCTTCTAAGTCAAAAATAAATAAATAAATAAGTAAATAAATACTGCATAGATCATGGAATGTAAAAGTTTTGTATGAAAAAGCAATTTTGTGCTGAAGAGAGAGAGAGAATGTATAATTTCTTAAAAAACAGAATATTCATTTTATTTCGAATTAAGATCAGAGGAAAATAAAGGTCTATTTGATGACAAAAAGCATGCCAAAATCTTAATCTTACGAACATTATTTTGTGCGTTTGAATCTCATGCATTTTATTTTTTTTATAGCATAACTTTGCTAGCAAAAGGAAATTTCATTACATTCAATGTGTCTCGGTAAATAAAAATTTAAAAAGAAGATATATTAAAAGAATTAATGTTATCATCTATGAGGAGTTATATTATATGTGTCTACACAATCTTAAAACTCGTGGATTTAAATAAATTTTATTTTATTTTTTCTTCTTTTTCATAGTTTTCTCTCCGGTGACTGAGATTGTATAAAATTTTGAAATATCTAATAACATTAATATGATTGCCTTCTTTCTTATTATTTTTCAATTGTTAACTATATGCAATAGTACATTAAGAGGTAAATTTAAAAAGTAAATTGAGAGGAGATAAATTGAAAAAAATCATTTCCAAAGCGCCGCATCATGAAGTGGTATTATAAGTTAAAAAAAAAAAAAAAAAAACACGAGCAGGTATCGTTTCTAATTGAATTATACACGGGATGACAAGCACGTTGTATTTAACAATGCACCGAAACACATGCCACTAGCCAGCTTATAAATAAATGCTTATGGTCGATCACAGAACCACATGCAACCATAAATTATGGAAAACTTAAATCATACACGAACAGCGGCGTGTCTATGCCAGTCTCAAAAGCTCTCATTAAGTAATAAGGAGTAAGAAAAAAAAAAATATATATATATATATAAATATAAATATATACATAATTTTGTACCGTGTTATGTATAAAAGTTTGGATTAAAATCACAAATATTAATTGAATTTTGATAAAATTTAATTAAATACTTAACTTTAAAATCAATCAATTTAATACATGAAAGTAGAAATAAGAAAAAAAATTGATCAAGTCGTGAATCATAGCGAACTGAATTGAAAATTCTGTTTTTTTTCTAATTGGTTCTGTTCATGGCTCGGTTTAGGGGATTATGGTCGGTTCTCAGCTCATTCGGAGTAGCGAAGCAATCCGAACAATAAGGTTAATATACACATATTTAAAAAAGAAAAAAAGTTGGCTAGGCTTTGGCCAAAAAATAGCTATTTGTTTCAGTAACTTAGACATACAGAAATGATGTTGATGTATATTTATTGGTTATCTAACCACCAAATTTCACTCCACCTTAACTAAAACTTTAGTATGATTATACAAAATTTTTTTAATGTCCATTTTATTCTTAAAAAAAATAAACTTTTTGAATATTTATTACAACTAGATTATTTTTTACTTTTCTTCCACGTTATCGTTATGAAAAGACTACAATACATGTGTGTGTATATATATATATATACACCATACTATATTTGCTAAGGATAAATAAATGAAAGATAAAATTTAATTAAAAATAATAATAAATGCACAACCACATACCAATAAAAGCATTCCTCTTAAAATGGCTGTTAATGGACATGTGAGTTTACTTTCCCTTTTCCTCTTCCCAAATGGGGAAAAGGTTAAGACAAAAAAAAAAAATTGCTTATAATATATTGGAGATAGAGAAATTTTGTTTTTCAAATAACAAATTATACCAAAAGGTACGAAGATGTACCAAATTGGATCGAACTATTTTTTAGGTTAAAAAAATAGCAAATCGAGCCATATAGTTAGGTTTGATAAACAAAATAATCAAACCGTTATTTTTCGATTCGATTCAGTTAGGGGTGAATCAAACTGAACCGTACCGCACCCACCACTATCTGAAAGAACTTTTCATCAACATTAATAGTATTTTTATCAAATTCTTTTATGTACCAAATTGATTAATTTTAAAGTTTAAGTACCTAATTGTATATTTTGTTAAGTTCAAGAACCAATTTTTGACATTAACTCTAAAAGTTTTATTAATATTTAAAATATTATATGATGGATGAATATTTATTGTGCTATTATTGACTGTCACATTACCATCTAATAAATAACAACATATCATGTGTTATTTATTTTTATCTATAAAAAATATATATAAAATAAATAAAATGAAATTAATAACACATGATATATTATCATTTGTTGATATCATAATGTCACAGTAAGTTTATAATAACAACCTTTAATCCATATTAAAACTATCGAATAGGCTAGCATATTGATAAAAACTTACAGTCGGTCACATGAAACCAAAAATTTTAATCATGTAATGATATTATACTCTTACACTCTATTTGGATTGATGGACGTCGGACGAAAGCGAACGAAGGCAAGTAAAATGAGGTGATGTTTATGTGTTTGGTTATTTTTATTGGGGATGAAATTGGATGAAGCTGGTGAAAATGGAAAAAATAATGTTTCTTTCTTGATATAATCTTTTTGTTTCTATTTGACGATTTCCTTCTTGTAAAACCCATCATCATACACGGAATAACCTCTTTTTAACCTGTGTATGTCATAGCCATTTATAATGTCCAATCACAAAATCATTCGACACATAATAAGTACATAAATATTTATTTCATCATCGTCCGACTCCCACCTATATTTAAGCACATAAGAATAAGGGGGCCATCCTACTTTATTTGACTTATCAAATGTCTTGTACATTTAGTGCCTACAGATTATGTATGAACGACAACTTGAATTTGAGATTGTATGCAGATTCATGTAAATTGAAGAAATAGTCAGTGTGCCGACCGGCCAGAGATATCAAGAGATGGTATGGACTGCTTAAGCTACCTGCAACAAATTCACTCCTCAAATTAGTTTAGAATCTTGAATTCCTCCATTATTAGTAGCAAAAACTTGCTTTGCCCATTTACAAACATAGAAAGATATGTATCTTTCGCTCTGTTCACAATCTAATATGATTATCATTAAATTCATGCTGAAATAATTTAGTATAATTAATAGATGGGTTAGACCATTTGAACCCATTTAAAAATATACTTAAAATAAATCGATCGAATACTCAAAATCCGTTTACAGACTCACCGACATGCTCAAGGGCAGGGTTATTGATTTTTTTTTTTTTTTTCTTATTTCTTAGCCTATAAATTTGTGCTTTACTTTATATCTTTATTTTAGCTTATACTTTCAACGATGATGTCTCGAAGTGGAAATTGACGGCCCTTAATAGTTTTACTTATCAGAGGAAGATGACTTTTACTTACAGAATCCTATAGTTATGGTAGTGATTATTTTTATATGCCAATGAGTTTGATTTATGCTCTCTTTCATTTAACATACGAATTATATTTTGAAATGTTTTATATCTTAAGTACCTTTTATATATGGTCTTATCATTTTCATAATTTTAAGCATATTTCTTTGAGCAAATTTACAACTTAGGGTGTTTTCGCTTTGCATATTCATAAAATTTAAATGTTGGGTGTATTTGAATGGATAAATGCCACATATTTTACTTAAATTTTATACATTTTTGCAATTACCAATTTGAAATTTAAAAATACCAATTTATTACTTATAAAATTATAGATGTGATTTATAATATTTGGACTAATACTGCTTAGACAGTTAATTGTAAAAACAAACAAAACTTAGATAATTGAATATTTAAGTAAAGTTTAAATACCAACTAAATAACTTAAAATTATAGATAGTTGTTAATTGATAAATGGCGTATTTGTTAAAGTACCAAATATAATGTTTACCATATTTAAACAAATGTCATGTATGTGTATTGATAGCTGTTTAGCATATTGATAGATTTATACAATTTAAATGTGGTTTTTGGATCGAGATGATCTTTTGCTACACCTATTGGGTTTTGATGACATAAAAATACTAGAAGAAGAAAAGGGAAATGATAAAATATTCTCATTAAGATTTTTTATACCATACCAATATTGTTTTTTCAACACAGTGCCTTCCACAATATCTCTTCAAGAGAACCAATATTTTTTACACAAATCTGCAGTACTAATAAAAATAAGGGTAAATGTCTGATACCTAAATTTTAATAATTAACTATCTAAAGTTTAAAAGTATTGATTGATTATCAATTAATTGAGTTCATTTATAATACCTAAATAAGAAAGTTAACTATAATAATAAGAAAAGGTTATGTAGCTAATTATAAAATAGTTCAAATAATAAATTGAAACATTTTTTGGCAAAAAAAATTAAAACTTTTAAATTTTAAATATTAATTAATAAATTAATAAAATTTATATACCAAACTTGATATTCGCTCCCAAAAAAAAAAAAAAAAAAAGAAGAGAGAACATATTATGATTAAGTGGTCCTGTTTTTCCCCAGGATCAAGGAGTGGTTATACGTCCTTGTTCGCGTAAAACCCATGGCCTACCCTTTTCCCACGTGCGAATTCTCATGGTGTCATTTACAGCCAGGAATAACATATGATGCATTCTAGATTATGATGGGCTAGTCCCATGAGAGGGACGGGATCTTAGCCTTTTAAGGTGATGTACACTGTTTGCTAAACGATGTCGGAGGTAGAAATTTAAAGAACGAAATTGAAAGGTAAGGCTGACAACCCCAAGCTTGCTCCCGTTAAATATGAATTGAGACGAAAATTTAACAGAACCTCTTCTTAAAGATTATGAGTTTTTAAGTAATATGGGGATAACCTGCTATAGGTTTTTTTGGCCATTTTTTTTTATTTTTATTTTATTTTTTTTTTTTTCGTTAACCCGCTATAGGTTGGTCAGAATTAAATGAAAGAAATTAGAAGGAAAGTTTTAATAATAATAATAATAATAGTGCCAAAGAATTCCAGATTTACCCTTGTCAGATGGAAAAACATAAAACATTGAAATTTAAAAGTAAAACTGAGTGAACACATTGGTCATGTTGATAGAAAAGACGATTATTGTGAAAGCAAACCATGTATATCTGGTGCCTTCGTTTCGGAGTTATTTGTTTCGCCCGGCCCATTATAAAAGCATCATCTCATCTACTAACAATTCATTGTACGAAGAATATTTCCAAGAATAAATTGTTCCAATAGGGTGCTAATGTACAATGGAAGCATCTTTTCACGCTTATCAACAACTTCAATTTGCTTATACTCCATTTCAAAACAATTTTAAACTTAAGTTAAAAAAAAAAAAAAAAAATCTCATCTACAACTATTAGACTCTCTATAAAAAGGTTTTGATGATAACAAAAAAGAGTAAAGAAATTACTAATAAGCTTATCAATGTTCAAATTTCAATGAAAAAAATGAAAAATGAATAGCATTAAACTGCCCAAAGGATTGTCCAAAACATTCAGTGATAAGTATGTTAAAGTAAAAAGATAAACCAAAAGGAATTTCAGAAGTATCAGTACATCAGGAAAAAAATCATGGTTTCATCACAAATTAATCACAGCTAACTTTAAATCAAGTCTTAACAAGTTTTCAAAGCCCAGCTCCAATATATGAACATATTTGGATAATGTATTCATATATTTCACTAAGTAAAAATATAATCCATGGGGATTCATATCAATTTATCAGATTCTTTGAAGTTCACATTTCATAAAGATTTAATGAAGGTATGATGCTACTGCAATTTTGTAAGATAATTTAATTCTTGTTATGCTTTCACATAATGGAAGACATGAAGACCAAAGACCTTGTTCATCAAGATAGTTAAACTAACGGTCAAATTTTGAAGATACCAACTTAAAAGAACGTCCATTTTTTTATAACGAGGACAATTATGAAAACAATTATTGAGCAACAATTATAAATGCAAAATTTTGAAATTCAAAATTCCAAGACAATCAAGTCATGGACGTTATAATCATTGACAAGCTTATATATTTGGAGGAGGTTCAAGTCAAATAGATAGAAGAAAGAGAGAGCAACATGCTGCAAAAAGAGATACTTTTGTGATCTTTTCTCTAATTTTGTGTATCCATAACTTGCTATAATTTACTCTAAATCTTGCTTGTTGGTTGTGTAGAGAAGAAATCGTAGAGCGTCATTCATTTACTTTGTATTACAAATAAAGCTCTATTATTAGTGATAGCTTAAGGCGAAGAAAGGGAGGTTGAGTAGAGCAGAATTGTAACTATTTGTAATTAAGTTTTTTTTTTTTTTTATTAGATTAATGGAACATACCTATATGGATTACAGGGTCCTCGGCTTAAGGCTGAAAGAGTGGACATAGGCATAGCACCAAACCACTTTATATCATCATCAATTCAACAAACTCCAACCCCCTCCCCGCTATCTTGATTAGATATTTGGGACTAGAACCAACCATGCCATCAAACTACAAACTTATATGTAATAAGCTATCAATAACACATCAACAAAAAAGTATATGAAAAGCTTAATTAAACTTCACTAATATAGTATAATGTGAACAAGTTCACAAGGTCAATCAAATATGCACAAATAATTACTATAAGAAAAAAGAAATGTGAAAAAAAAAAAGAACTATTATTATCCTACTTATTATCCTCTACTCTTCTCCTCTTGAAGAACTACCTTAATCTTTAACAAGGCTTTAGCTGAGTGTCTAACTATATTAGTTATGTCATCTTAACCTTGACCTGATGGATTATAGCAATAACTAACATGCATAGGATGGGATCAGGGTCAACCTTAGTGATAGCCTCCCCATATCATTAGTAGGAGCTACTGGGTGCCTTTTGTGTGGAGCTGATGGAGTCTACATGGCTACACTAAAGCTCTTAGACAACCATATCTCAAATCGAATAGAGCAAAACACAAATAGTTCCATCTCTTCCATTTACACTCGAGTAGGAGAAGGCACTGATGAAGGCTTATCTCAGATCTCTACTAAGACATGCCTACAACCACAATCCCTACCTTGACCCTCTTCCCTTGGTCTCTAACAACATCTCAAAGTTGGTATGAGGAATAGTGAACCATTTCTACTTGCATCTGCATATCTAGCTCTGGTAGATCATTGGGAGTGATGCCTCTAAACTAGCACACAATTCTTGCAAACTTTAGTGCCTCAAAAGTGATTCAACACTGGATGTCTAATTAGTTGCTTAATAAAGTCAACTTGCATCACATAATGTACAAGAAACTTAGAATATATAGAAGATAAAAGATTAAATCATAGAACCAAGTGACAATCCTTATAGCACATACACAAATGTGGCCCCAAAGCAACTAACATATTGTCCTGCAATCCCCTAATGTCATGGTAGGTAATTATGGGAAGCATTGCCTTGGAAAATCTTCAACTACATAATTAGCCCTCAACGATCTTCTTATTATTTCAAATATCTTGCATATAAAGTTTCTCAATTTGTCCCAACCTAGCCATGCACATCTATCTCATCTAAGGTTCTCATCTCCTCTATAAGGTTGGATATTGAATCCAATTCAGGGTAATCTTGCATGATAACTAAATTCAAATAAGTGTGTGGTACCTAAAACCTAATTATCTAAAAGCGTCCACTGTGCTTCTTAAAATATGCTCTAAGTCTCCACTTGCAACCTCTATCAGATGCAGTATGCTTAATTGACCTCATCTTCTTATTGACTCAACCACATCATAGTCATGGGGGTTCATTATGTTATGCATTTTCATTGCTCCTATGAGGTTATATTTGATCTCAAACTACATACCCACTTTAAATTTACGTTAATTCTTCAATTCTTGTTGCACATTAGTTGTAAACCCCTGAAATTTTCATAATTCTTAGAAAATAATCTTAGAAGTTAAAAACCAAAATCAAAACCTTGAAAATCGACTCAAGTTAAAACCAAATTATAAATAAGATCAAATACGAAAATCCTTAACCTTAAGAAGAAGAGAACCCTCAAAACAAAATGAAAAATCCAACAATCGATTGATTCAACATCCGTACACCAATCAAATCATCTATCTGATTCCTAACATGCAAATCAAGATGATATATCCAAATAACGCTCGACAAAAACATACTAAAACCTTAAATCCTTCGGTGAAGTATAGAATAAAAATTTTCAATTTCTACTAAAAGTCAAACTGAGTCAACCCATAACCCTAGACTCGGCTAAACGATCCTGAGAACTGGAAAATATTAAATAATCATAAATAAAATAAAATAAATCATAGATGTTGAACCAAAAATATAACACGGAAAAAACCCTAAAATTTTATGATCTTACAAATAAAATCAACAAGCCAGAAGTCAAACCAGAACCCTAAAAGTCAACGAAGTCTACAATAAACCCTAGAGTTTAAGATACAGCAATCCCGTGCTCTTAGACCCTAAACAATGGAACTGAAATAGTTGTTGATAATAGTTTGTAAAAATATAGGGAAGCTTAAAAATATCATATTCACAAATTTCTAGTGTTTTTCGGATCCAGACGAGACCAGTTTTCAAAATCGTGCCCGGTACACTGGACGGTAAAAATATTCCGTTAATACATTAGAATCGTTATAAAATAAGAAATCCAAAAATATCAATTTCATAATTTTTCGGTATCTAGAAATATTTGATATAACCCGTTTACGTGTATTTTTATTACTACCGGTATTTTATTTGTCTAGTCTACTATTTATAGTACTATTCCTACATTTTATCTATCTCTACTTTTTCTACTATCTATTCTTACAACCTATATACTTATTTTTTATAATTTTCTTTCCCCATAAAAATTCTACACCACATATTACTAAACTTCTTTTACACTTTTCTTCTAAAATTAATTTTTAATCACTTTTCTCTTTTTCTTCCCTAAGTTGCCGTCCACACTCCCTCTCATCACTCTCAAATTATTTTTTTCAATTTATTTAATTACATCTAATTTTCACTCCAAAACTCTATAAATACCCATTCTCTCCTTCATTCATTCACACAACTTATTTTTACTACCAAAACTCTCTCAAAATCATCTCCGAAATACTCTCCTCATTACTCTCCCAAAACACACCCAAGCTTTCTTTTTCTTCGTACACAAAATCCATTTACATATACCACTCTCAACTTCTATTTAGGTAAAAATTCTTTTCATATTTTACTTCCATATCATGTAACTTTACATGACCATGGTGTGAGTTTCCTAAACTTAATATTATGAAAGCTACACTATGTTCATGTGTTGTTCTTATTCATGAACATCAATTTCTATATTTTTATGTTGTTATTATACTTTGCTCATATTATTGTTGTTATTATGCTAACTTCTTATTCATATATGACTAAATATATTTATGTATCTATATATATTCTTTAAAGCATATAAGCTCACTTGTTATTTATTCATTTTCATGCTTTGCAATTTATTTACTTATTTCATGCTATTTTAAGACTAGTATTTATAGTCTTAGACTTGTCCTCATCAAGTCAAAACAACTTTTTCTTTCTTTTCTTTTTCTTTTTGGGACTAGTCTATTCTTAGTCTCGGGATGCCTTGATGAAGCTAAGGCTCCCAATACTTGACAAGGTTACCTTGATGAAGCTAAGGTTCCCAATACTTGACATTATTATCTTGGTTATTATTTGCTTCTTACATCTTTCTTATGTTTTCATTTTCGTCCTACATACTCATATACATGCATCATCATAATGTTATTGTCTCAACAAAATCTAAAGTAGAATTTTCTCTAATAAAGGAAATGAAACCAACATTTCTTAATATATATATATATATATATCTTTGTCACCAAATCAAGACTTTGTTATCACAACCATAGGAAAAAAAATTTCTTTTTCACCTTCTTTTCAAAGTCACTAAGATTTTTCCTAAATAACAATAAAGATGATTTTCTCAAAGAAGTTAACTAACAAAATAAATATTTTCTTTTACCATGATGAGTCACATAAAGTTATAAAGCTTAGTATTAATAAGTTATGATATACAAGTTTTTCATAAAAAGCTTAAGATTGGAATCTCTCCAACTTTTTAATAAAAACTAAAAAGTAAATTGGTTTTCAAAGTTAAGATAAAATCAATCCACTAATTTATAAACTCACTTAGCAAAATAAAGGTTTCCAAGTTTAAGTAATATACCCGTTTTCAAAGAAATAAAAATAATATAAACTTGATAAATTTCGAAAAACAATAGTTATTATCAACAACGTAGGAAAATAATGAAACATGATTTTTTTTTCCTTCCAAATAAAAGTGGTAAAAGATTTAAGAGACCAAGTTTAGAAACAAAAATTTATTTTAAAGGGATTTGGAGATGAAAATATAATAGGAAAAAGATTTGTTTATCAAACCGTTTTCTTTTAAAAGGAAAAATATGAATAACTTAAATTTTATATGATATCAACAACTTAATAGCAATTTCAATCCTTAATACTAGAAGTAAAATTTTGTTGGAAATCAAAGTTAAGAAAAATTAACTTGTTTTAGAAAAGATATTAGAAGAAAAAATAAGAAATATATTCATTTACAATAACCCAATAATTTATGAAGTTCTTTCAAAACAACTAGAAAAGCAAAATGTTAAAAATTCAAGTCTTGAACACCGTAAGATGAATTGCTTTGTGAAAAATAATTGTTGAGACAACACCATTAAAATTTGCATACTATATGAGGCTATTATATATATATATATATGTTTCGAAAGGATTTCTCCAACTATACAAATATCTACATCTTGATACAAGAATTTTTGGATAAAGAAAAGTTTGCAAACTTGTGTTTTGAAAACTACAATTTTCGTGATAAATCTTACCTTACGGTTTCAAAACCCAAACGACCTTATATGACAAAAACAACCTTAGAAATGGATAGATCTTTTCGAACAAGTAAAAAATTGTATGTTTTATGTGAAATTCCAAGTTAAAATGAGCAAGTTATGACCATTTTAAGTTGGAATTTCATTCTATGCGAATTTTTTACGAACATAGTGAAATAGAATTAGAAAAATTAAGTAGAATTTCTATGAAATACTCATATCGGGTATGTCTAGGTAACGCGAAATACCAGATTTCCTTTCCTGAGGATTACTACGACTAAAAAGATTGCGAAATGGACGAGTGAGTTATTCCTCTTAATTTTATTACTTGCTTGTGCTTGTAGAATAGTAGCATTATAAAACTAAGAAAGGATAAAAATGGACATGTATGGGGAATTCATGGATATGTGATTCTATGCTTATGTGATGAAATAAGAATTAAGAATATCGCAACTTCGAATTGTTTATTTAAGTACTTTTTTTACCTATATGTATGATTGCTTATTGTTGTTAAATTGTTTAATTGCCCTTAAGAAACCTTAATAAGGTTTGACTTAAGAAAAATAAAACGTTCACGCACAGCATCTATCGAGTCACATTTCTTTTGGAAGGCTGTTACTCCTATGCGTAGAGTTGGATTGGCTGTTATCATGCTGGTACACAGGCCATATTCCTTTCTAAAGAATCTAAATCGCTCGAGAAATGCTACTGTAGGTTCGGAGCAGAGCTAACGAACGCTTTGGGCGGGGACCTGGGGACTAGCAGTAGAAAATCGAGGATCTTCATCAACAATTCCCTAACCTTCGATACGGAGGGATAAATCCATTCTATATATGGTTTCAGGATAACTATATATATTTGTGTATTCATGTGGTTGTTGCATAGCATGCATAGCATATGCGTGAAAATTTAATTGAACTTGTTTGAAATAATGATGCGAATGAAAAGGAATATCTTACTAAGCTAGTTCTAGCTTATACTGTCACGTCCCGAGGGTACCCTAGTAGAAGTAGACAAGTCACACTTCAATACCATCACTAGATTACCTTCGAGAGTGACATGTTTTCCAGAATAACAGGATCTTTTAGTTACTTCGATAAGAAATGATAAATACATGTAAGAAATAAATTAGTAAATAACAGTCATCTTAATCATAAGGTATCATAGATTATTACAAACCATGTAGTTTTCTTGTGATTCTCTACATACATAACTGATAAAATAACACTAGCTAATCCATTCTAGGAAAATATAAACCGTTAATCCCAAATGAAACCATAGGCTTCCAGCTCTTAAGCCCTTATCGGAGCTATATTTTTGGAAGTAACTAATCAAGGTTGTAGTGTAAACCTGAAAATGCTGTAGGAGTATGAGCGAAACCATGGCTCAGTGAATAACCAGACATATTACACATCAAACAAGTTATTAAAAAATCGTATGTAATGCAATCACTCAAACATATGCTCAGATACAAGCTTGCATGATCTAGAATCCAAACAGGAAAAAGATTTACGCCCTCTTTTTAGGGTTGAAGAACAATTACTTTATGACTCACCTGCCCAGGAGAGACTAAGTTTACAGGAAAATCAACGATTTCTCGTCTTAGGGTTATCACTTTAAATTTACTAGCAATTTTAACTGACCATTTTCTATATCCATCCTTACAAATTCCTTAAGTATTAATTATTTCAAAGCGATACTACGGACAGTGTTCTTTGTTGCCACTTAGTTCCCATAGAATCGACAGAACAAAGAAAACTTTGGAATAACTAACACTTTAGAAAAACCAAGCATTAACTGTAAGCCCCGGAAAATTTCAGTAAATAATTCCAAGATAAACTTCGAAAATAAACCCTAAAAATCACTCCAAATTAAAACCAAACTTCAACTAGTCCAAAAACACGAGCAAATTCAGAAATTTCCGAATCTTGAGAAAAATAACAATTCTTAAAAACAAAGTAAGAACTCAACATACATTAATTCCAAAACCACTACACACGACAAATTCCATACGTAACTTCGACTTATAAAATCGAGTAGTATAAAGCCCAAAAACAAATTATTAAAAAAGTAAATAATGAAACTTTTGAAAATATAACTCAATTCAAGAATTCCAAAAAACATTAAGAGATATTAAATACTTACAAAAATAAAATTTAAAATAAATTTCTCAAATTAAATATGTTGTATAAACATAAAATATCAGTTTCTAGATTGGCAAATATCTAAACCGGAAAAATCACTCGGAAACCCTAACTGGAATACAATAGCTTAAGTCCGGCAATCTAGCGCCCTTAACCTTAGAGGCGGATGTGTAGTTTAAACATGTAAAATAGCTCGTAGTAATATAAGTTTGTCTAAAAATATCATATTGGTAAATTTTTGACCTATTTCGAACCCGTTTAGATACAGATTTCGAAAAGCGTGTCCCGAGGCTCGAGATATCAAAAATATATCATTAGTACCGTTAGACTCGTAATTTCATAAGAATTTCAAATATATCAGTTATATAATTTTTCGGGTTATAAAAGTTACAGTTATAACCTTTTTATCGTATTTTCATTACTACCGGTAATTAATTAGTCATTTGCACTATTCACTTTTATTTCATTACACAATTTTATTATTCTGATAAAGCCTTATATTTTTAGATAAATATTTTATATATTATAGAAAATTTTGTTTTTCTAAAATTTAGTTCGTTTCGGGATTTTATAGGATCAGATTCTATTTAAGACCCGATACTAAAAATAAAATAAATTAATTTAATAATTGAAAAATATTTTAAAAATATTTTTATTTTCATAAAGTAATTTTTTAGTATTTTTCGGGTTATAAAAATATCATTTATAGCCCATATTCGCGTATTTTGATCATACCGGTGACATATTTATTGAAATACTAAAATAATTCGAATAATTATTTAATTTTATTCATGAAAATTCTGCCTCTTATTTAAAAATATTTTTCCTAATTTTATTTTATATTTTTCGTAATAAAAAGCACTTTGTCCAACCCATACTTCAAGTATACCTTACACATATCACTTTCTTTTCACTTCAATATTTTTACACTTTGTCCCATACTTCATGGCAGATTTTTCCTTCTTTATGGCTGTCATTGTCCTTTAATTTACTCCTATTTTGGCTAAAAATAAATATATTTCAATCCTTCTTCAAAAAGTTACATTACACATTAATTACATAATTCATTTTCAAGTCAAATTCAAACAAATTCACTCTCTCTCTTCTCCCAATTCACACTAGCGCGCCCCCCCCCCCCCCCCCCCCCTCCCCCCATTTTTCTGCCTTGTTTTATTTTTTTTCGCTTTCAATTAATTAAAACACATTTAATACACTCATTTTCTCTCTCTCTTTCATTTACTCCTCTTTCCTTTTTCATTCTTTAACTTTTTCTCTCTCTTTTTCCTCTCTTTTCTTTTTCATTTTGTTCTTGTTTCTTCAAGAACACAAGTTGCGCCCATTCCATTCTTGAGCTCCCACACATATTTCTTGAAGATTTTTAAGTAAACTTCCTTCTTAAAGCTTCTATAGGTGATATAGGTAAAGTGTAATGAGAGTTTCATGTATCAAATGACCTTCCATAAACTTAAAAGCTTAGGATGATGATGCCAAAAATGAAACACTCCTCTTCTCTATGATTAATCTCTTGTATCACTATTATTTTCTTGTTTAAAGTAGTTATATTTTGTAGATCTAACTTTTTGTAGCTTTGATTTTCGTTTATGACATAGATCTTGTTATTTGAGTTGTTATTTTTGTTATTTCTTATGATTTATGTATAAATTCACCATCCACATGTCTATCTTAGTGATTCATGCATTTAAAACTAGTGTAGTAAACTAGATCTAGTGTTTTGAGTTCATAAAATGCATTAGACTTTGTTTTATGTTCATAAACAACTTGTAGTAGCATGATGATAGTACGAATATTTTAGAAAACTCAAGATCTATTTTATTTTCAACAAAAATAATTTTTGAAAATTCGGATGAAAATGGAATCATATTTAGAAAAGTTGTTTTTCAACTTCAAAATGTGTATTTTTCATTTAAAATGAAGGGCTTAGGGTATAGGTACTATAAATGAAAGATTTTGATGAGTGAAGTTTAGATCTATGAGTTTATAGTTTACTACCATGTATTTCTTTTATATTCATGTTAATATTAAGTGTAGATCTTGGTTTTGAACTTAAACAAAATAGTAAAATTCGTATTTTGGTAAAACCCCTATTTAAAAACCACTTTCCAAGTGTCAAAATGAAATTTTTACTTAAGATAATGAAGGCTTAATGGATGTATATCATCAAGACTTCTTTTTACAAGAATCAAAGGTGATTTTCAAAAGTTATTTTCAAAATAAAAATCTCATTTTCGGATTTGGTCAAGACATATTTTAAAACATGTTTTCCAACTCAAAAATAAAGTTTTTATTCAAGATATGAAGGGCTCTTAAGATATGATATGTAAGGAAAGGATTTTCATAAGCTTAGATAGATTTTATCAAAATCTATGTCCAAAAATAAATTTGGTAAATTCGGATCTCAACCAAGACCAATTTTGAAAACCCATTTATCAACTCCAAAACTCATGATTTATGTGAAAAATGAAGGGTATCGGTAATAGGTATCATTAAGTAGTGATTTTTACAAGTTGAAATGAGTTTTGATGAGATTAACGTGTAAAACAAAAAGTAGAATCAAGATGGAAAATTTTGAGTTAGTGTTCAACTTATAAAATTCGTAACTTTGGATGATGCCTATGTAAACATCCATTATCCAAGTTTAAAATAAAAGTTTTATGTATTAAATGAAGTCCTTAAGTAATAAGTATCATAAAGTCTTAAATTTTAATGCATTAAACAATTTTTCCCAAGGAATCATTCAAAAAGTGGATTTTTTAAAATTCAGATTTTTTAGTAAATCCTATTTGAAAACATATTTACAAAGTGTAAAATGCAAATTTTTATGTGAAAATGAAGTCCTTAGTAGTTATGTATGGTTGAGCCTTAATTTCCTAAATATCAAATGATTTTTACTTAAAGAAATCACTCAAAAACTAATTTTTACAAAATTCGGATTTTGGAATCAACCCCACTTGAAAACATGTTTACAAAGTGCAAAATGAAAATTTTTATGTAGAAATGAAAGCCATAAGTAATAGATATAATGAAGACTCAATTTTAACAAAAAATAATTATATTTTCTTAAATAATAAATAAAAAACAAATGGAAATGATCAAAGTTAGAAAACTAGATTTTTCTTAAGTAGTTGTTATTATGGTCTTGCAAAATAAAAAATTATAAAATTTTCTTTTAGCAAAAATCATTAAGATCATGCATACATTAAGCTCATCTCATGTCATTCATGTTAGGAAATCATTCATATTTCATGTATACTTGATTCATCAAATAGAAACATTCCAAACATTTACAAAACTATTTTTCGGAATCGGAAACCGTTACTGATCAGATCTGATATCTCTGTTCCAAGACCTAAATGTTTTCAAAACTTAAAAATAATATTAGAAATATATATCTTTCGAAGTAGATAGAAATCGATATATAATTTGTGAAATTCCGAGTTAAAATGACCAAGTTATGGCCGTTTTAAATTGGAATTCCCACTTAGGACGAGAATTGCGAATTTGATAGTTTGTATTAGATCGTTTGGATTAGTTTGAGTTGAAATACTTATTAGAGTATTTCTTCCTTTTTAGATGACCCTGAATTCGATGATTCCCTACCATCGAATTCCTTTTACTAAAAGACCAGTGATCCAATGGCCGAGTGAGTCTTCTTATTTTGTTACCTCGTTTGTATTTGTAGCTAGTTGCATTAGAATTATATGAACAAGATAAAAATCGATATGAATGGGGATGGGATATATGATGAGACTATGATGAATGTATGCCAAAGAATACTAAAGCATATCGAAACCATGATTCGATTAGATAACTGCACTGTTCATATTATTTATGTTATGTGTATGATATTGGTTAGTTACTCCAAAGAATGTATGAATATTTTGACCTAAGCAAAAAAATTAAATTGGTCATGCATCACATCGGACATATTGCATTTGGTAGTGTGCTACTCCTACGAAGGTCGATCGGTATGGTCCGATGATGACTCGTTTGGATAATGAGACCGGTGCCAGAGCTCATTCATGGGAACTAAGGCACATGGGATGTATTCCATGGGTGAGCCTAGCCGAGTCGAGTGCTATGAACCGAGGGCTTGGGGACTAGCAACGGTCATGTAGACTTCAATACTATCCTAACCCAAGATACGAGGACGTGGGTTCTAGATACCCATACATAATTGTTTGCTTATGTGTTTGTTCATGTGTTTGTTCATGCATAGCATATAGCTGATTATAACTTGCTTGTTATGGTACGGAATTAAAGGAATTCTCACTAAGCTAATGTAGCTTACACCCCAATAGATGTTTAAATGAATAGGTTATCTCAAGAATGCAAAGTGGAGACCGAGATGGTTGGAGCCGAGAATGACTTCAGGATCCTGGCAAGGAATAAGAATACTTGAAGTATTAGCTAAGTTTTATGTTTTGCCTTGTAATAGTTTATGTAGGGAAGTCTTTGGATGGATGTAATTAAAGTTTAATGATTTGTATTTTGAAGTATAGCGATTCGTATATAGTGATTTGTATCTGAAGTATAGTGAATTGTATTTCCTTTACATTGTTACTCAAGTGTATTAGCATAAAATGTATCACTTCGATGTGTCTCCTCTATGTGTTAGATGCCTTGTACATAGTATGGAAGCCTTTGCGTGACTGAGGCGGTCATTCTTAGGCTTTAATATTGTGTACGGCGGACTGCCACGTTTAGGATACCCTTCGGGGCATGACATTAACAGAGAACCGAAATATTAATACGTAGCAGGCTGTCACCCGTTTGCATATACAATAATGCAGTACGTGCAATGCATGATTAGGTTATTTTAATAAGTCAATAGTTCTTATTCAATTTCATGGTGTTCATACATTACACACAATAATCATCATACTACTTCACATCATCATACTATTGTATTATCACTTTTGTAATGGTAGATTAGCAATCATACAATCAGATCACAACACATTTCCATCATAACATTCATTTTATTATTATCTTTGCATTACATAATTTTCTAATTATAAGCACAACCAGTTTAAATGACTGAATTACTCACCTGCTCATAGTGACTTAATCGTAGTAATCTGCTGGAAGGTCCTCTATGGTATCAAAGTCACCTATTGAGATGAATAAAATATTCATCAATATAATATAGATTATATAACTAAACTCTTATATGTGTCTAGTGTCATAATTTGATATTTGGCTCCATTTTTACTACTTATTTGGTCTTTTAATGATCTTATGGTAACAATTATCAATTTATCTTTATTGTCATGTAGCTTGTCCTAGTCTTGCTTGATATTTATATACATTTATCTGGTATTCGAAAAATCGATATTTAACAAGTTTATATTTTATAGTTATTATTACTATTTTTATGTTATTCTCTACCTGACTTATTGTAGTAACTCAAATTTGTTTATTATTGTTTATTGTCGTCGTGTTTCTCTTAATCTACTTCATACAATTATTTTTTCATTTTTAGAAGTCACATTATTCATAAATTTAGCTCATTTCAATTTCCATTCTTACCTATTTATCTATATAAAACAAATATTTGATGATTATAGTTGTTAATACCACTTACTATTTCCCTATAATTCTAGGGTTTTAGAAGTTATCAAATATTAAACATATTGTTATTCTAAATGTTTGTATTTATTTATCTACTTAGTAAATTCTGTTTTGACATATATATATAATATGTTTATTAGTATTTATTATATATATATATATATATATATTTTCTGTTCATGTAATACAGACTTCTCATAGGAAAAACATGGGTGTATGCCGTCTCTAACGCCTTCGGCGTTGAAACCCAGATGTAGGCGTTCTTAAGTTTTACATTTTATTTCGTATCAGGTTGCACTGGCTTGTAAGCTGCCAGCTTTCCTACATACGCTGGACTATACAATGTCGACGTATAATCCCAGCTAGCCAACGTTCATTCATGTTACGTAAAAATAAATTTTACGTAGCTTATGTTCCAGTGTAAGCCGTCTCAACACCGCCGGCCTATCCTCGTAAGCCGCCGCCGTTCAACGTTTACACTGTCGACGTAGAGACAGTATTGAAACTGTTCATCATCTTTTTCGATTTTCTTAAATTCGAAACTTGCTTTCCTTTAACGTAAACATATCAAACTTGTATTAAAGCTTCTCCTAAGTGTTTCTATGGTATATGTATATATATACATCAACTCATAATGCATCTACATGTATTTGATCTTAAATTTTCGAATTTAAAAGTACAACTAGGGTTTTCGAATTTTAACTTGGTGGAGCTGATATGAACGTTTTGAGCTTAGATCCAGAGTCAATTTCGATTCTAAATTAATGAAAGTGTTATTTAGATTAGAGTTCAATACTTAAAACAGATTTTTCTTACCTTGCTTCTCCTTAATCCGAGTTTCAAGATAAGGTTTTAATGGAGTTTTGTTGTGTTGTTCTTGAAATGGTTTGGGTGTTTTGTGTGTTGTTTGGAAGCACGAAATTGAGAGAATTTCCAACTGTTGTTTGGTTGTGAGTTAGTGTCTTGTTTTTATGTTCATTAAGAAGCTTAATAGTTGCTTATATAGAGAGAAGGAAGATTGCAGATGATGGACTTCAATTCCTCCACCGAAAATTATTGTATCTGAAAGTGAGTTTGATGCATTAATTAGCTTATCCAATTATCTCTCTTTGATTGGTGAGTGTGTGAATTTTGTTGACTTAAGCGGGCATTATTGGACCAACTTGAGAGGTATTTCGGCTAGTGAAAATTGATGAAATTCTAGCCACATAATTGCCTCATTTGCACCGAAAATTTGGGTAAATTATTATATAATATTATTAGTTAGTTAATTATCTTAGTTTTAGGATAGTTTAATAAGTTATACAGGTACAAATATAACAATTATTCAAGAGTTTTATCTCCAAAAATTTGTATAGAGTTCTACAAATTTTGTAAATTGTTATTAAGTTCAACTTTGAGTTTAAAGTTTACATGATAAATTATTTTTAGAATTTTATTTCCCATAATTAGGGTATTATGAGCTTATTAGGTCAATTTTTTTTAGGCTCCAATAGCTTAAGAATTTACTAACTGGAACAATAGTGTGATCCAAATATTTATTTAGAGTCTAGGTTATTAGTTATACATCTATTTATATTTTTATATTTTTATTGTGTATTCATAATCCTAACGGATCATCTATAAATTATCGTTTTCTAACAATAAGCATTATCGAATATCTACTTTTCAATAAATTTGAAATCTTAGTTAGGTTATTACTTGATTTAGAGTTTTCAATATCCACTATGAAATCTTATTAGTAATCTTAAATACTATCTAGATAATATTGTTTTAGGGTTTTGGAATTATATACAAGCTCACTTCTACTTGTGGTTTAATTCTAAAGTCTTGATTGAATCCTATATTATCATTTTATTTTCTATTTTTATACTTTCATCAATTTCTATGTGTATGAAAAATCTCGGGGTTTACATATACTCCCATAGATTTTTGTTGAAATAGGTATACCTGTGTCTCTATTCAAAGATCATGACATTAAGGAAGTCTGGATGGAATTTAAACTCTTGTAAAGGCAATGGAAACATAGGATGAAGTTATTTTGTAAATTCCTTATATGTAATGTATGCTATATTAGTATTTTGGAGATCCATAAAGGAATGTGTCTATATAGATTTGGAGATAATAGTGGGGGTATGCCCCTAAGATTTGTAATCAATCATGTTAAGTTTTATGATAAGTATTCCCATTGTCTTGTTACTTGATCATTATCAATGTAAATTGTGCTACTCCAATATGTGCCCTTTGTTGAGATGTACGTCTTGTACATGATATGGAAGCCTTTGCATGACTAAGGTAGTCATTCTTAGGCTTTAATATTGTGTACGGTGGACTATCACGTTCAGGATATCCCTCAAGGCGTGACAAGTTGTTCATGTTCAAAAGTTACATTTCCACTGCCTACACTCTGAAATATCCCAAAAAAATTCTTGTAAGTAGTGGTAGAATAGTGAATTCACCAAATCTTATATTTCTTTATTGATCTAACTTTACTTTTCTTAAAAGAGACTTACTTTGTAAGAAATGTTATCTAGGATCCTCTATAACGAGATCCTATCACACCTTTCCCCCCTTTCTTCTTGTAGGTATTTTAGAGCAACCAAAGGGATACTCTAAAACCTAAGGAGAACAATTGTCTAAAGGAAAGATAAGACTTGTAAAACTATTCCTCTAAGTTTTCAATGAATCTATAGGTGATCCTAATGAAGGAAACTCTTTGATAGGTAATCTATGTAAAACAAATACACATATTTTAAAATTTTATTTATTATTTGTCTTATTAACAAGGATGCATTACATGCTAGAAATACATCACATATTATGTCTACTCACATTGAAGATTGCATAAACATTTAATTTTATGTACTTTTTAAATTTTAAAAAATTTTGCGTTACTCTCTACTTTCTATTTACTTAAATTTATTAAATTTCCTTTTTTTTCTTAATTTTTTATCATTTAAACCAGTTGGACTCGCCTGGTCACAAATCTGATAAGTTTTTTGGTGGGTTTGCCATGGGTTGGGTTCATCATGGACTTAGAGTGGTTAGGGTGAGCTGAGTTACAGTTCGAACCCAACCCTTGGAGATGTCTAATTTTAACACATGGTGTTATCTTTAACATATGTGTCAAGCCTGAATTGAGCTTTCATCCTCCTAAAGGTTCGTAATCGTATCAAACCCAACCTATTTGATATGGAATACTCAAAAAGGAAGTAATAGGGTTTTTATATAAAAGGCTAGTTTTTGAAAATGATTTGACTTGGAGTCGCCATTGGCCAAAACTAGAAAAATAAAAGGTGAACAAGAAATCAAAGGGTGATTTGAATTTTGTTTTGACTACTAATATGCATGAAAACTAGATATTAGTGAGTCTAGAGACTACTATTTTAAAACCTTAAACGGATATCTAGGCATTTCATGAGCTTAGGAAATCTTCAATATGATGGGCCAAAATTGATGATTTTTTTTGTAGGGTTACCTTTTTGAATATGGATGTTCAATCTTTCATAATTTTTCTATTTTTATGAAAAGAAATTCTAAGGGAAAATCCTAGGAAAAAGGTTTTTATGATTTTCATGAAAAATTATTTTTTTGTTTTTATAAAAAATAAAGACCAAAAGGAATCTTTGTTTGAAAATACCTAATATTTTTTATTTTTGTGATCAAGTTTTAGATGACTACATATTTGCTAGCTGGAATCAGGTTCCTCTAGTTCGTTTTGATTTTATAAAACTTTAGTGTATTGATTTATTTTAATTTTTTAAAAGGCTGCTAAGTTTAAGTGATTAATTGATTTGATTTTTCATTTTCAAAAAAGTTCTTATGATATATCTTATACATTATTATTTTTTCTTCTAGTTTTTATATTATAGGCTAATATGTAGGAGGACCTAAAAGATTAACTGAAATTCTATATACAAGCAATCTATCAAAAGTATCTAATTTTGTTAAATGCTTTTAGAGTTCCACTAACCTTATGGCCTGTATTAGCGATAAGCAAAAAAACCAACTGAATCGAACTGATTCGTAACTGAACTAAACTAAACTGAAATATGGTTTTTTTTTTTAACAATTTGGTTTAAAAATTTTTCAATCTGAATCAATCCGTAAATTTATGGTTTGATTTAGAAGGTAAACCATACCAATCCGTAAAACCGAACCAAACCGTTTTAGAAAAATATAATAATATTTTACTTGTAAGTTATAACTATACATTTTTTTATGATGATTGATTAAAGGTCATATATGTTCATATGATTTTATTTGATATTTATTATTTGGTGAATATTGATTAAAATGAACTTATTCTTTTTTAAATTTATTTTTTAGACTCATGATATATATGTTTTTTTGTCGATGATGGACTATTTTTTTTTAAGTTTTTCACTTTATAAAGTATGAAATTTATTTCTTTAATTAAGAACTCTTATTATGCATTAATTATTTAAAAATTTTTGTTAGCAGAACATTTTATTCATTGATGAATTTTGTTGGATAGATGATTTTTTAATTTGCGTAAATTTATTTATAGATAATTGACTTGATAATTCTATTAAAAATTATGAATTATGACTTATTATGTATTGGTTAGTGAATGTATTTTATTGGTGGACCACTGATTTTATAGAGAACTATATATTAAAAGTATGATAGATTCATAAGGTGTTTTGTCATGGTTTATAATATAAACTTCGTGAAGTGATATAAAATTTTAAATATCTACACAAAAGTAAAAAAACTAGAATAAAGAAAATTTTTAGTTAGATTTTGATTTAATCCGTAATCTAAACCGAACCAAACCATCATTTAATGGTTTAAAAATTTTCTAATCTGAACCAAACCGTTACTTCATGGTTTGGTTTAGGATGACAAAAAAACGAACTATAAATTATGGTTTGGTTGATCTTGGGAAAAACCAAACCAAACCAAACCGATCTGTGCCTACCCTTAGCTTATATCACTAATTATATAAAACTTGATATACCAGACAAGTTCACGCAAATACTTAGTCTTTTCAAGTCTGACCCTAATGCTAATTAATAATATTGCACGCTTTATCTTATATTTGTTCAGCAAGAATTTACATGTCACATACCTCTTTACAATTATCGGATGATATAGTAAATGACAAATTAATATAATGACTAATATCATGGCATCTACAATTATACAAACGGCATTCATACCAACATGTTCTCTCACCTTATAACTATAACCATAAGTCTACATCATCAATAACATATATCCGATTACAGAAGGTCATTTCGGTAATTGGGCTTTTAGCCCAGTTTAATGCTACGGGTTAGTCTTTTGGGTGTGTGATAAGGCCTGGAAGATCGAGTCCAACAAGGGATGTCATAAGGAGATCTGGCTTGGTAGGCTTGTGTCACACGCCGGAGGGTACCCTAAACGTGGCAGTCTGCCACATATAATATTAAAGCTAATGAATGACAACCTTAGTCATGCAGGAGCTTCGATATTATATGCAAGGCCTGCTTCCAAGATAGTAGGAGACTCACAGGGGTATTACATTTAAGCAGGTAATAAAAGCAAGCAAGAACTTATAGAATTAAACATAAGATTTCCATAAATAATATCCTTACATCATCTTAGGGGCATTCCCCCGCTTTAATAGTCTTCCAAAATAATATCAACTATAACATAAGCCTACTATAGAGATTTTCCTAGAAGCCTATGTTCAAAACTTAAATACATAAAGCTTCTCCCAAAAACTCCTAGTAGTTTATACTCGTACCTGGCAAACAGGGCTCCTTGGGGCCAACCAAAGGTAATCGCACTGTAACAAAAAGCTATAAGGGTATAAGCAAAACTAGCTTAGTGAAATAATTCCATCTATAAGACATTTTCATAATTCATACAAGTATTTAATCAAACCATATGAAAATGCACAAATCATATGAACAAGCAAGATACACATGATTAACCGGAAATCAAGTGTAGCATGGATTTAACGCCCTCTATGACAAGGGTTGGGAGGTTACAGGCCTATACGACGATCAATATCCGTAAATTTACCGGCTCCTACTTGCCCTGTAGACTTTCCGGCTCCTACCAGCCACCATGTAGACTTTTCGGCTCCTATCAGCCACCACTACCATTTCCTCGTTTCCCCACACGAAGAATAGTAGTGAAACAAATGTGACTCATGTGAATGATATGCATGAATTGATTTCAATATATTTTCATCATAAATGTTTAGTTCAAGTTAAAGGCGATTAACACAATTTTCATCATATCAAAACAAGAATCACAATTTATTTATCAAACCAACTTCCGATATTCTTAACTTGTATTCAATCATTCATAATACCAAGTTACACAATAATTATCCATTTTATCTTTTTCTTAATTGCTAGTGCTACTAATTACAACCACAAAACAAGGAAATGCAACTTAGTAAAGGAATAGCTCACTCTGTAACGGTAGATCTAATCGAAATAGTCCTCCGGATAGACGATCTTGGGTCCTTCGTTACCTAAACAAGATGAAATACCTAAAATGAGTCTTTCATAAAACTTCTATTCTTGAAGATTCTAAGTTTTTTTTTTAAATCGCGGTAAAATCGTATAAGAGGAAATTCCAACTTAAAATGGCAATAACTTGCTCATTTTAACTCGGAATTTCGCAAATAATATATCGTTTTCTTCCTACTCGAAAAGATCGACACATTTCTAAGCTTATTTTCATAAAAATAAGTCGTTTGGGTCCCGAAAAGGCAGCGACCAAGTTCATTACGAATTTGTAAAAACTTGTTTTCCTTCTTTTACCAAAAGCTCACTTGATGAGGTAGACAATATAATAACTTATAAAACTTTTGGAAAGTATATTCATATATATTTATTGACTCATGACAAATGTATGAAGTGAATGAAGTTGTCTCAATTGAAAAAGTAAAGTTTTGAAAGATTTAAGAATTCTTGAAGTGTCCATTTTACTTTGAAAAGATTTTGAGTTATTTGAAATGAGTATTTCTTTCTCTAAATTTAGTTGCTTGTAATTGCTTTAAAAATTATTTTAAGTTGTTTATGATGAGTATCTCTTTTCTTTTCCTAAATCTTATTTTCATAATCTTCTTAATTTCTTAAGGAATGATTTTTATTTTCTAAACTTAGCTTCCAACACTTTTTGAAAGTATTTGACACTTCTATATTTAAAATGACTTCTGATTTCTTGAGATCATCTTATGAAAAGGAATTTCCATTATATGAAGAAAAGATGAAGTTGTTGAAAAATCCTTGTTTTCTTAAAAATCCTTTTTATGTATGTTTATAAGAATCTATTAGGAACTCCTCTAAGTTTGTTAAAAAAAATGGCTTCTTAGTTCTTAGGAAAATATTAACTACTTTGTTTTTGTTCCTAGAAAAGAATCTTTATTTTTAAGAAAATATTTCTTCATTTGTTTTGTTGAGACAAAACCATTGTGTTCATGCATGAATATGAGTCATAAGTTATAAAAATATAAAGGAACATAATACTTGAAAGAATAAGCTATTAAGAAAATAAATCAAGTATTGGAACCTTAGCTTGTTCAAGGTATCCCGGGACTAAGAAATGACTAGTCCCAAAAAGAAAATGTTTTGACTTGATGATGACAAGTCTAAGACTAGAAAGACTAGTCTTAAAAACAACTTGAAATTAAATAAATAGCAAGGAAGTAAATAAATTGCATGAAAGATAAATAAATTGCAAGACAATGAGCTTATATGCTCTAAATATTATATATATCTATATAGTTATATTAGATAGTTATGAACACAAAAGAACATAAAGGGGTTGAGATTATGAACAAAAACTAAGTATGAACCTATTGTTACTTTCTTAACCTTCATGGTTTTAGAAAACATACACTAAGTTCATACTAAGTAGATGAACATAGGAATTTATTGAAGAAAGTTTACCTAAAAGAGATGAACTAAAGAGAGCTTCTTGGAAGAGAATTCTTGAGAGATTTTGAGAGAGTAACTTTAGTAATGAAGAAGTGTGAAAGAAGTGAAAGTGTGAAGGGGTATTTATAGAAAAATGTGGGAGGTAAATTGTGTTAATTAAATAAGTGAAAAATAAAACAAATTGGAAGAGAAAGAGAGGGGGCCGGTGCTAAACATGGGGAAATGGGGAAGAAAAAATTTTTTTTTTTTGTATTTTTGATAAATAAAAGTAAGAAATGAAAGATGTGAAATTGTATTGGAAATGAAAATGTGTAAGAAATAGGTGTATAGGTTGTAAGAGTAGGTTGTAAGAAAAAGTAGAGATAGATGAATAGTGTAGAATAGTAGAAAATAGTGTAATGTAAAAGTAGACATGACAATTTAATGCCGGTAGTAAGAAAATACGCGTATAAATGCGATATCTATTATTTTTTAGCTACCGAAAAATTACGAAGTTGATATTTTTGAAAATATTATATTTTTACGAGTCTAACTGTATATTCGGAATATTTTTCCTATTCCGAGCTCCCGGACACGTTTTTCAAGAACTATGTCCGATCGGGTTCAAAAGACACTCGAATTTCGCCAAACTGATATTTTTACATAACCTATAGCTATTACGAACTATTATAGCTAATTACTCAAACTTCGTTTTCTAGGGCTAGAGAAAACGGTAATGCCGGACTTAAGCGGTTACGATAAACTAGGGTTTTGTTGACTCTGGAAAATTCGGTTGACTTCCGATTAGGGTTTAAGCTATAATTCGAATCCAAAAATTTCGGAGATTTACAGCTTGAAATAGGGATCGTTAGACCAATTTATTCCACTCTTGGCTTAATTCGGTCTTCTCATGCATGAAAAGCAGGCTATAAAAAAATCTTTTTAGGTTAATTTGGGATTTGTTTGAATAAAATAGGGCTTATGTGGACTAAAATAGGTCTTTATCCTCTTTTTTTAGCTTTTTTATATAATATAGGCTATCAAGCCCATTTCTACCCCAGCCTATTGCTATAAGAAAAGGATGCTTTAATATTAGTCGTCACATCATTATAAAATGATCTAATGGTCAAAAGCAATACTTGATCTCAACCATTCATCTAGAAGTCATCCAACGACTACCATTAGCCTCTAAGATCTATAAATAAGAGGCTTTTTTCTCATTTGAGCAATATTCTACATATTGCTAAGATTGAGAGCAATACATATACTCTACTAAAACATCTCCAAGAAAGATCATATTACCTATCCTACCAAGAACGAGTCAAGAACGATCGAGTCTACTTGATTTTATCTTCTATCACATTCGCGCACTTGATAAACCGAGTTTGCTTGTTTCTCCTCCTACGTCTCTTTCTACAACATCTTACACATGTCATTAGTTCAGAATTTTCTTAGACATGTCCAAGATTTGACTCAAACCTGTCATAAGAAGTTCATCTAATTAAGTTACCTATATAGAAGATATTAAGATCATGTTTTAACAAAATCAAGGAATTCAAAATCACGAGAAGTTTAAGGACAGCAAGATACGAGAATGCAAAAGTTGTTTCAATATTAAACAGTATCATAGGATGTTTATCTTTAAAATATCGCCAACAACATCCAAGTAACAACATCTTATTCTCAACATGATGTGATTTACATGAAGTCTAATATCACAATGGGTACACAATAATAGGATCAAGATCTTCATCAATGTTTAACTTTATTTTATCCTTTAAAGATATAAACAGATTTGATAAAAGAACAGATTTTGGTTATGAATCCTTTTTTAGCTGGAAGAAGAATTAAAATAGCATATGACATCCAGATTTTGAAGCATAGAAATCTAGGATAAAGTACAATTAGATTTTTTTCGTTACCGAACTTCAAATAAATAGATCACATCAGGAACAAAAGTCTCAACATTCAATTTGATCTTATTAGTTGGATGATTTAAAATAGTTCAACAGACATTATCAACAGCAAGGAGAAATATTAGGAACAAAAGTCTATCTTTTCCTAGTCGTTGGAAGTTGAGAATATATAACAAATAAAGGTTCAAATAAAGAAGACACACGTGAAAAAAGAACAAGTTCTCTAAGTCTGCGAATTTCCTCATTTTATTTGAGCACAATACTGTTACTTTATATTGTCATCCTTGTACTGAAATCTAAAGGATACTTTATACTCTTTCCTCATTTGATTTTGATTACTTTTGAGAGATTGTAGAAGAGTAAGAGTGACATTTCTTTCTTTGTAGATCAGTAAATAGCTTAAGTGATGTCACGCCTCGAGGGGTACCCTAAACATCGCAGTCCACCGTACAAATACTAAAGCCTAAAAATGACTACCTTAGTCACGTAAAGGCTTCCATATTATGTACAAGGTGTACATCACAACCAAGGAACGCATCGAAGTAGCACAACTTATATTAATAATGATTAAGTAACAAGGCATGGAGAATGCTTATCATAAAACTTAAACATGGTTGATTACAATTCATAAGGGCATACCCCGCTATTGTCTTCAAGCCACTATAAATACACTTCTTAGAAATTTCCAAAATACTAACATAGCATACATTACATATAAGGATTCTTACAAGGTAGCTTCATCTTATGATCTTACTGCCTTCATAAAAATTTAACGTCCTTCCATGACTTCTTTAATGTCATGATCTTCTATTAAAGCCATGCGTATACCTATTTCAACAAAATCTATAGGGGTATAAGCTTACAACTAGCTTAGTGAGGTATTTATTTTCATTCGCACCATGATTTCAAACAAGTTCATTTAAATTTTCACACATATTCTATACATACAATGCAACAATCACGTGATTACATAAATATATATAGTTATCCCAAAACCATATATAGAACAAATTTATCCCTGTGTATCGAAGGTTAGGGAATTGTTGATGAAGACCCGCGACCTTCTACTACTACTCCCCAAGCCCCCGCCCAAAGCATTCGGTTGGCTCGGCTCTGAACCTAGAATTGCATTCCCAGAGTGATTTAGATTCTTTAGGAAGGAACATGGCCTGTGTCCCAGCACGAAAACAGCCAATCCAACTCTACACGTAGGATTAGCAGCCTTCCAAAAGAAATGTGACTCGATAGATGTTATGCGTGAGCATTTTTTTTATTAAGCCAAACCTTATTAAGGTTTTATTAGGGGGCGATCAATCAATTTAGCAAATAATAAGCAGTAATACAAGTAAGTAAACAAAATACTTAAACAAATAGTTTGAAGTTACGATATTCTTAATTCTCATTTTATTAAATAGGCATAGAATCATATATATATATAATATATATCCCAAGATTCTCCATACATGTCCATTTTATCTTTCTTAGCATTCTAATGGAATTATTCTATAAGCACAAGCAAGTAACGAAATTAAGAGGAATAACTCACTCATTCATTTTGCAATCTTCTTAGCCATAGTAATCATCAGGAAAAGAAATCCCGTATTCCTCATTACCTAGACAAAAGAAACACCCGGGATGAGTATTTCATAGAATTTCTACTTAAACTTTCTAATTCTATTTTGCTATGTTTATCAAAATCGCGTAAAATGAAATTCCAACTTAAAATGGCCATAACTTGCTCATTTTAACTTGGAATTTTGCATACAATGTACCAAGTTCTACCTATTTGAAAAGATCTATCCATTTCTAAGGTTATTTTGGTCATTAAAGGATGTTTGGGTTCCGAAACTGTAGGGTATAGATTCATTACGAAAATTATAGTTCTCAAAACACAAGTTTGCAAACTTTTCTTTATCCGAAAATACTTGTATCAAAATTTAGGTATTTGTATAGTTGGAAAAATCCTTTGAATATATTATATATATATATAGACTCATATTGTATGCAAGATTCTAATGGTGTCATCTCAACGACTATATTTTGTAAAATAATGTCTTCCTTAGTATGAAGACTTGTATCTTAAATTCTTTCCTGAGAATTTCATAATTTCTTTTATTATAAGTATATTCTTATTTTGTTTTCTAATTTCTTTTCTAAAATAATTTTCTCTTACTTTGGTCTTTCACAAATTTTACTTCTAGTGATAAAAATGAAATTTTCAAGAATTTTATTAAGTTGTTGATAACTTATAGTAATTTGAGTTGTGTATTTTCTTTTAAAGAAACGACTTTGATAAATAAGTCTTTTTATATTTTCATTCTCCAACTTTTTGAAAATAACTTTATTTCTAAAACTTGGTCTTTTAACTCTTTTGTAAATCTTACTTGGAAGAAAATCATATTTCACTATTTTATTAAGTTTTTGATAATATCTATTGTTTTTGAAACTGTATTGTTTATATTCTTTTATTTCTTTGAAAAATGAGTTTATCATTTAGAAACCTTGGCAAACTTTTATTTTTCTAAGTGAGTTGATTTTATCTTAACTTATAAAACTTAGTTTAGTTTTTATTTTGATAAAATTTCCTACAAGTAAGCTTTTTGAGAAAAGTTTATTTATCAATTAATTCTTATTACTAAGTTTTAATAAACTTTATGTGACTTATCATAATAAAAGAAAATGTTTATTTTGTTAGTTAACCACTTTGAGAAAATCATATTTATTATTATCTAGGAAAATCTTAGTGAGTTTGAAAAGAAGGTGAAAAAGAAAAATTTTCCTATGGATGTGATACAAAGTCTTGATTTGGTGACAAATATATATATATATATATATATATAAGAAAGGTTGGTTTTATTTCCTTTATTAAAGAAAATTCTACTTTAGATTTTTGTTGAGATAATATCATTATGGTTATGCATGTTCATGAGCATGTAAAATAATAAAAATATGAGAAAGATACCGGAAGCAAATAATAATAAGCAAGATAATAAAAATATCAAGTATTGGGAACCTTAGCTTCATCAAGGTATCCCGGACTAAGAATAACTAGTCCTAAAAAGAATAAAGAAAAGAAAGAAAGGTTATTTTGATTTGATAAGCACAAGTCTAAGACTAAAAGACTAGTCTTAAAATAGAATAAAATAAATAAATTGCAAAGTATGAAAATAAATAAATAACAAGTGAGCTTATATGCTCTAATGATTATATATAAATACATAAATATATTTAGTTAGATATGAATAAGAAGTTAGCATAATAACAACAATAATATGAGCAAAGTATAATAACAATATAAAAATATAAAAATGGATGTTCATGAACAAACAATACATGAACATAGTATAGCTTTCATAACATTAAATTTAGGACTCTTACACCATGATCATGTAAAGTTACATGACATGGTAGTAAAGATATGAAAAGGATTTTTACCTAAATAGAAGTTGAGAGTATTATGAGTAAATGGGTTTTGTATATGAAAAGAAGAAAACTTGGAGTGTTTTGGGAGAGTATGGGGAGAGTATTTGAGAAGATATTTTGAGAGAGTTTTGGTAATAAAATGAGTTGTGTGAAATAATTAAGGAGGAAATGGGTATTTATAGAGTTTTAAAGTGAAAATTAAATGTAATTAAATTAATTGAAAAAGAAATAATTGGAGAGTGAAGAGAAAGAGGGTTGGACGGCATGTAAGGGAGGAGAGAGAGATAAGTCATTAAAAATTAATTTAGAAGAAAAGTATAAGAGAAGTTTAGTAATATGTGGTGTAGAATTTTTATGGAAAAAAATTGTAAGAAATAGGTACATAGGTTATAAGAATAGGTAGTAAAAAATAGATAAATAGTAATGAATATTGTAAATAGTACTATGAATAGTAGGCTAGACAATCAAAATACCGGTAGTAATAAAAATATGCATATAAATGTGATATCTGTAATTTTTAGTTATCGAAAAATTCTAAAACTGATATATTTGAAAACCTTATTTTTTGAGTATTAGTATTGTCGGAATATTTTTGTCATCCGGTGTACTGTGTCATAGTTTTCGAAAACTGATCATGTTTGGATCCGAAAGACACTACAAATTTGCAAATCTTATATTTTTAAGCTTCTCTATATTATTATGAATTATTATCAACGATTATTTCCATTCATTGTTTAGAGTTTAAGAGTGCGGGATTGTCAAATCTTAAACACTAGGGTTTGTTGTAAACTTTGTTGACTTTTAAGGTTCCTATTTGACTTCCAGTTTTGTTGAGTTATTCGTAATATCATAAAAATTTGGGGTTTTATCCGTCTTGTATTTTTAGTTCAACATCTATGGTTTATTTCATTTTATTTATGATTATTTAATATTTTTCAGTTCTCGGGGTCGTTTAACCGAGTCTAAGATTATGGGTTGACTCAGTTTGATTTTTAGTGAAATTTGAAATTTTTATTCTAAAATTCACTGAAGGATTTAAGGTTTTAGTATTTTTGTCAAGCGTTATTTGGATAAATCATCTTGATTTGCGTGTAGAATCGAATAGATGATTTGATTGGTGTATGGATGTTGAATCATTGAATTGTTAGATCTTCTATTTTGTTTTGAGGGTTCTCTTTTTCTTAAGGTTAGAATTTTTGTGTTTGACCTTATTTAGAATTTGGTTTTAACTTGGGTCGATTTTCATGATTTCGGTTTTTTGTTTATAACTTCTATGATTATTTCCTAAGAATTATGAAAATTTCAAGGGCTTACAAGTGAAGCTAAATAGGCTGAGCAGAGTGATTGAAGTCCATTGTATTTGGATAAGTTTGTACTCTCATTTCTTGATTGGATATATTAGAACATATTGGTGTGAAATACCAGGTCCCCAGCTTAGAGCTAGAAGAGAGGACTAATGCTCAAGGTGAAACCTTTATAAATCAATTTTGCACTATTTTCTTCCTTTATCTTTTTAATTTTGTGCATATTTAATTATTTGTTTTAGCTGCACATTAAACTCAGAGATTAAGTTAGAGAGTAATTGGTAGCTCAACTTTTAAATAATTGCTTAACTCTTTGAGAATGTAAGTGAAGTTGATTTTATCTAAATTATAATTAATATTATTTGTGATCAAGTTTGATTATTTACAAGTAAGATTATAAGCCATTGTAATTTGATTAACCAAGTTATGTAAATTTGGTTGAATTTTGAAAAAGGTTAAATTTTTATTAAATAATCAATTTACCCCCCTCTTGGTTATTCTTTTGGGACCAACATTGCTAATCTCTCTTGTTATACTAGCTTGGAAGCATTTACTCCTTCACCATGATCTTTAGCATCAGTGATGTTTTGCTTCTCTTTATGCTTATCTGATTTAGGAAGCCAAATATAGAACTCACTGCGACAAATGATAGCCTCAGCTAAGGGCTCCACATTTTGAGCAAATGTATGACTCTAAAATCCCTTCATGAAATTCCCCCAACACGATAACCATTTGGAGGAGACTACTTCGTTGCACTTCTCTGAAGGAATGAATACCTCACTAAGCTCATAATGTATGTGCTTGAAATCTGCTAGTGATATTAGGGTACAACAAGACTCGAAGTCCGTAGCAAAAGCTACCTCTTCTAGCATATCTTGGTCATATATGAATTGTCGTGCCACTCTATATGGAGAGTAAAGCATAACTCCCAATTCCAACAAGTTTTCCTTTTGACCTTTAACATTAAGGATCGAAGTTCAATTCCCTAGGATGCACACTAGAGGAGGTTTGCAGTAGCAAATGACACCTTTTCTCGGTTTGCTAATGAGGATAGATCATGTGCTTCAAGTAGGAAATACCCACTACATGTTTGGTACCCTTTGATTTTCTCAACATATGGGTGAGAAGTAAATTCAGTAGAGTCATCTAGGTGTTTTAACAAAGAGCGATCAAAGTGTCACCCAATACCAACCCATGCCCAAGCCCATGGGTGATTCAATATAGACTTTTTAGATATGACAGGGAGAGTGAAATGTCTCATAAACTTTCATAGAAGAAGACTTGAAGAAATAGAACATCTGCATAACATGAAGGTATGTAACAACCTATAAAGTGAACAGTAGCATGGTGATACAAATCTAGGTGATGATAATGTAAGCTTAAATAAAAGGGTGTAAGAGCGAATTCCTCTTCGGCTAGGTATATTGCCAATGGATGTAGTCGTGGGATGAGTCCTTTAGGACCTCCAAGGAAAACAAACATGGAGAGCCGCAAGATCATGAATGCCGTAAGTTCAAACTTGTATAAAACCATGGCTAGAGTTACTATCAAATGGAATAAAGATGATATGTACATAGAAAATGATGAAGAAATAGGTGTACTCGCTTTCATATTTCTTTGCTTCTTAAAAAAAAAAAAACTTAATTAATCTATGATGGGAAGATAGACCTTTTTGTCGATGTCTTGATTTGAAGGTAAGCCCCCATCAAAGCATCATATACTTGTTATAGTCAGGAGTGTAACGCAGCTGCAATATTTGTACTCCCAAAAGAAGGAAGTTTCAGCAGAAGGAAAATATCTTTCGGGGTTGGGGTAAATTCATCCCATGATGCCATAATGGTATGAGTAAATTCGCCCCATGATGCCATAAAGGTGTGAGTCTAAGTGCTCTACCCAAACACTATTGCATGCCATTTTACTGCTTCTTCCATTTTTTTAAAAATGTATCGCATAGATATCATGATGGCACCTTATATGTTAACTCGCTTAAATAGTGTCGTGTGACGTTTATTCTTGGTAATATGTGACACTCATGCAAACCAGTCTTTAATGACTAATTTTGAGAAGTTGAACTGATTAGTTAGTAGAGGTAACTCCTTCCTCTCGTTTTTGAAACAGCACATAAGCGCATTGATAATATTATTTGGTTAGAGGAGCCTCTAGAACTAGACAAAGCGATGTTACCTACCGGTAGGTGTGGGTACGCATGATCCTCTAGTCCTCATGTTCATCCAAAAAGGGCCCTTTTTTATCACACTATCGGTCCAACTATCACGGGAAGAAGGGACCTTTGGTATTCGTAACGGGTCGAACTAGTAGCCTGAGTAGGATTCATGTTGAATTCCTTGTTTATGGTTGAATGAGAGATAGGCCTTATAGAATGTGTTATCAACCCAAAAGGAGAATCCAATATAAATGGACTTGAGGATCCAAAACAAGAATTAATGTTAACCATAGGCCTGCATCAAAGTTAGAAGAGGTCAGGTGCCAAAATAACAGAAGATCACTCGTGGACCTGTAGAGGTTGGGTACTAGAGTGATGCAAGATTATTTATAGGCGTATGTCAAATCTACCAGAGAACGGGAGAGCTAAGGAAACACTTAAGCGTACTATGAAGCCTAAAAACAATGAAAGACAAATTTTTTTAACCTATAGAGAAAATCAATGTACATTAATAAAAAAATAAAAAAATTACATTACACATCGAATCTCAAGTGAATTTAAAAATAGAACACTCCCAAATACACATTTTTTACAGCATACATTAACATATGCATGTATGTTATATCTATCTCAAAAGCAAAGCACAAGAGGAAATTAAAATCCAAATAGAAATTAAGAGTTCAATGCATCTGATATCACATACATAGCTATTTTACACAATAAATTACGAAAACAAAAAAAAAAAAAAGAAGAAAAAAAATTGAAGTGAAAAATTAAACACATAAACACTAGCGTAACTGCATTACATTACCATTATATATAATATCAAAATCAATGCTTGGTAATTTAAGTACTCATGCAAATTAAACAAAAAGGTGGTCCAAAAAGTTTCTTACAACTCAAATCACAGCAATTCCTTCTACTTAATCGCTTTGACTTTATCATTTCACAAGGATCAACATTGTCACGCCCCAAAGGGTACCCTAAATGTAATAGTCTGTTACACTCAATATTAAAGCTTAAGTATGACAACTTAGTCATTCCTAAAAGCTTCAATATTAGGTGTAAGGTGTGCTCTCACAATTTTAGAGGACCATACTTTGAAATATGAAGCTTAAGAAGATATAATAACAAATTAAGAAATGGAAATCATAATATTCATTCATTCAAAAATAATGTCTTACAAGTCTTAGGGGCATTCCTCCGTCACACTATGCTAGAGTCCATTACAAAAAAAATTTCTATGAAGTCTACATCTAAGCTAATGTTAAACTTCATCTAAAATTCCTTAACCAAAAAGAAAAATACCTGTGTGCAAGGTCCTCATGGGTTCAACCATAAAAAGTCAAACTACAAGAGATATCTATAGTGGTATAACCTAACAAGCTTAGTGAGAATTATTTCCATAAGTAAATACTTGAGTAGCAAAATTCAAACAAGTTATTTAAGCACTCAAGTGAAATGCAATATGCACGTGAGCAAGTAAGGCATATAGTTTTCCGGGAACCATGTGTTGAATAGATTTACCCCCTCCATTTGGGGTTTGGTGAGGATAATAAGTAATCTCAGACCGAGTCATCTTAGTTAATTCATGCTTTCAATCATTACTGCCAAGCATATTAAGTCTACTCATGTCGAGCCATGCTTTCGATTTACCACCAAGCATTGCTTTACTTCCTTTTCGCCAAGCATTTACTTTCGATCACTGCTGCCAAGTATTGCTTTCGACCGTGTTACTATCCTTTCATCCAAGGATAATAACCCCATGTAATGTGACTCACTACGTGGTATGCATGAATAAATTTATTTAAGATATCATAGCATCATTATTGTCAATTTAAAGTGATCATGGAATTTCAAACATATCAAGTTCTATACTAAGACAAGCAATCCTTTACAATCAATTCTCACCTCGATATTATTAGTGTTCTTTCATACAAATTTATAGACATAACATTTTGTCTTTCCTTAATTCTAATGCATCTATACTACAAACACTGTCAAGTACACATTTTGAGGAAATAAACTCATGTTGTCATGGCGATACTTCTTTTAAATGGAAGAGTCGATCAAACAATCCACTTAGTCAAAATAGTCCACGGGATATGGATACTCTTCCTTGAGATCACCTAGTCAAGAAAAATACTCATAATGAGTATTTCTTGATAACTCTCTTGTAATTTGACAAAACTATGTCACAAAAAAGTCAAAATTCAAGTAAAAGATAATTTCAACTTAAAATGGCCATAACTTGGTCATTTTAACTTGGAATTGCGCATATAATATACCAATTTCTACTACTCAAATAGTTCTATCCATTTCTAAAACTATTTTCATCAAACTAGGTTATTTGTGCTCCAAAACAGTGACGATCAGATACACTACGAAATTTCTTATCCCAAAGACATTTGTTTCAAATGTCAAATCATCCAAAAATTACTTTGATAAATACTTAGTTATCTACATAGTTGAAAAATTCCTTTTTACAGAATTATAGCTCTTATTTCATACATGTTCAATTATTTGTTGTCCAAACAAAATTCTTCAATAAAAACAATGTTAGTTAGAAGTTTGGAAAAATCATAATTTACAAGAAATTCTTTTGTAAATTCTTTAAAAACGAATCTTTTGATTCTTTTGTTTTTGAAGAGTATTTTATGTTTATCTTACTATTTTCCTTGGTGACTTTTCCATAAAAATGAATTTCTCTATTTTTCCTTTTTGAAACTTCTAACAGTAATGTCACTTTTCCTATTAGTTTCCTATGTATTTTCTTTTACTATTATTTTGATCTTTTTAAATCTTGGTTTGAAAACTTGCATTTCCATTTTGTGAGGTTTCCTTTATATTATTTTTTTAAGGAAAACATTTTTATAACAAAGAATCATCTTTCTCAATTTTAGAAAACAACTCTATTTCTACTATAATTATGGTTTTAGAAAAAGCCTTCCAAAATAATGGTATTTCTAAAATTAAAGTGAGTTCTTCTTTGAGAAAAAAATGGATTCCTTTTATTAATTTTAAAAACTCTAAATTTCATTTAGAATTCTTCTTTGGTGACAAAAATCTCTTTTGCAAAAAGTATAGTTTAAACTTTGCGATTTAGACAACAACCTTTATTTTGCATGAATATGAGAATAATAACAAGCAAAATTATAGCAACAAAAGAATAATCAAGATAATATAAGTAAAGTATTGAGAGTTTTAGCTTTGAATCAAGGCTCTCAGACTAAGAAATGGACTAGCCTCAAAAAGAAAAAAATTATTTTGACTTGATGAGGACAAGTCTAAGACTACAAAAACTAGTCTTAAAATAACATGAAATAAGTAAATAAATTGCAAATAATGAAAATAAATAAATAACAAGTGAGTTTTATGCTCTAAAGAATATATATAGATACATAAATATTTAGTTAGATATAAACAAGAAGTTAACATAATAACAACAATAATATGAACAAAGTATAATAACAACATAAAATATAGCAATGGATGTTCATGAACAAGAACAATACATGAACATAGTGTAGCTTCCATAATAATAAGTTTAGGAAACTCACACCATGGTCATGTAAAGTTACATGACATGGTAGAAGTAATATGAAGAAGGTTATTACCTAAAAGATAAATGGTAGTGAAGAAAAGTGGTGGTGGTGGTAAGAACTTGAGAGGATTTATGAGAGTATGTAGAGAAGACATTTGAGAGAGAGTTTGGAGAGGAAAATTTTAGAGAGTTTTGGTAGTAAATTTGTGAGTGGATAAAGTGTGAAAGAATTGAAAAAGGAGGGCGGTATTTATAGGGAATGAGAAGTAAAAATTGTGTGATTAAAACAAATGAAAAAAAAAAAGAAAAATATATGAGTGATAGAAGAGAGAGGGGCACCGGCCTTCTAGGGAAAGAGAGAGAGAAGTTTTTTTTTTTTGTTAATTAAGTGTAATAATATGTAAGATAGATGTGATATAAAGTGTATGGGAAAGGTAAAAAGTAAGAAAAATAGGTATGTAGAGTGTAAGAGCAGGTGATAGAAAAAGTAGAGATAGATTAATAGTGTAGAATAGTAATGAATAGTATAATTAAAGTAGATAGGACTAATAAAATACCGGTAGTAAGAAAATATGCGTATAAATGTGATATATGATACTTTTAGTTATCGAAAAATTATAAAACTGATATTTTTGAAAGCCTTACGTTTTTATGAGTCAATAATATATTCGAAATATTTTTACTATTCCAAGTCCCGAGACACATTTTTCAAAAACTGTATCCGATTCGGTTTGAAACGATTTGCAGTTTGACTAATCTAATATTTTTAAGCTCTCTTATGTTATTATGAACTATTCTACCTATTGATCTCATACTTACTCTCTTAGGGCTACGAATGCAGGATTGTCGAACTTAAACTGTTACATCTAACTAGGGTTTTGTTGCCTTTAAGGTTTTCGATTTACCTTCCAACTAGGGTTTAAGCTTAACCGATCGTAAAACTTTGGGGGTTTACAAACATCCATGAATTAAACACAAATTTTACAATCAAAGCCAAAACTTAAACACATAAAACCGTTCCAAACACAAGGAACATTACACATTCTATGAAAATCCGAATAAGAAACCACACCTTCACTAACAAGATCAAAGTCAACAATTGAAGAACATATTCAAGATGTGATCTCGACAAAGCAAAACATCTACCTACCTAAAGAATTTAATAATAAAAAAAAAGAGAATAAAAACACAACATAAGCTCCTTGATTCTTTCTTTAATTATCATGTTCCAGTCAACAAAGACAAGAGCAAAGACAGATTCAATTTGCACAGTTAAAGTTAAAAAAATATATACGAATGATAATGGTGGTTTATTCATGCCAAAGTCATACTATGTGCCTGAGTCAAATAAAGGAAAATCAACCACTTGTAAATTCGTGTCAAGGTAAAGGTCTTCTTTTTTTAAGAAATCATAATAAATAAATAAACAATTAAAGAAAGGCAGAACCATCTGTTCTTATTGAAGTCATCTCTTGCTTTCGATGACTTTAAACACTTGCTGTTTTTTCTTTTATGGCAACTTGATACTGGTGTTAATGCAACTTTTTTTTTTTTTGTCTATTGTAAATTAGTTATAAGGCTAACAAAGACATTATAATATGAAAGAGTAAAAAAAAAATAAAAAAAAGATCGATTTTTTACGCATACATTCAAATATTATTTATGATCTCTATCATGTATATATATAAACATATGAAGAAGATACAGATTTGGATAAAAAAGATATTGCCTCTTCTATAATATATATTTCGTATGTATGTATGTATGTATGTATGTATGTATGAAGCAGATACGGTTTGGAAAAAAAAGATTTAAAAGAAATCTTTCAAGATTAAGATTGAAATGTGAACTAATATTTGTTAATGATATCCGAATTACGTTGGAGATTAAGATTGAAATATGAACAAATATTAAAAAAAATTAAGGCGCAACGAATTTTTTTCCATGAAAATAATATTATAATAATGATTATAGTGAGAATTCTATGTGATTTCAACGTGTATGTATGTATATATATACAAGACAAATTACACTTGGTTTGTACCATGGAGCTTTGCCCTCGCACCCCCATGCTAGCTCAGCATACCCCTACATAATTTCTTTTCCCTTTGTAAGGGGCAGTGCACTGTCGCATTACTGCTCACTCTAAGGCTTTGCCTTGGAGCTTTGCATCACTTATGTGACAACATTTGCACCATTTACCATTGTGCTTTTGAGCTTAATTTAAACTTTTATTTAATTATTAAGTATTATAAAAAAAAGAGACAAGATAATCATCAAAGATGCAATATAATATAATGCAAGGAAATGAATCTCTCAATAGTAGGTCAAAAAAACAAAAAAAAGGAAGGGTACTTGATGTTACTTCAATCTATAAAAAAAGGGAAAAACATAGGATATATTGGTCTACTCAGTATCCCAAGCGTTATGCAACAATGAACTTATTTCATTGGATATTCTACATTCGCCTTGAAAAAGACTATTTCTACTTACTTTAGTTCATCAACAAATACGATAAGTATTACTTCTTTCTAGTATCCGACAATGAATTTGAAGGTAACATCTACTTAATGAAATGCCTAAAACTCCATTTATGACTTTACTAAAGAAGCTTTCAGCAGAGGGCCAAAATGTAGAGGGTCATTGTAAAAGATCTTCAGAAAGATTTCCAAAAGCTTCCCAAAACATAATCCCACTCGAGTATATGAAGTCCTTAGGCATAAGAGATAATGGTCCTGTTTCAACAAAAGTCTATCGGAGTATAAGCACAACTAGCTTAGTGAATATTCCTGGATTAACATACTTGTATCAATAGTTTCAAACAAGTTATTAAATAAGCATATAAATGCATTAAGCAAGTGAGGAAGGAATACATATGATCTATCGGAAATCATATGTTTTAAATGGATTTACCTCTCCATTCGGTGGTTAGGTGTTTCTGGCTCTATAAAACCCATATTTGAAATCTAACTTATGTAGTTTATTTTTTGCTCCTACTCGCCCATCCTAAAATAGTTCTTTCCAGCTCCTATTCGCCCATCCTTAAATAATTCTTTCCGGCTTCTATTCGCCCATCTTGTAGACTTACGGCTCTTGCAAACCCCACTACTATATTCTTGTCCCATCGAGTATAGTAGCTAATGAAATGAAACTAACTACGTGATATGCATGAATCAATTAATATATAACTCGAAATATATAATTAAGGTACTTTAAGGTGATCGCAAGGTTGCAGACACTCTAGCATGGTAATAATAAAACACAATTTGATTAGCAACAATTCATGTCCTGATATGCTTAGTATTCTTTTAACCAATGTTATCATGCAAAATTCATTTTCATCTTTTTCTACTTTTAGTGCCTTTAGCTACAAGCACAAACAAATACAAAAAAGGTAGAAAATAAACTCATTCGGCCATCCTTGTTACAATTCTTTATTGATAATGGTCCTCTAAATATAGATCCTCCTAAACTTCGTTACCTAAACAAAAGAAATACCCAGAATGAGTATTTCGTGGAATCTCTACTTGAACTTTCTAATTTTGTTCTAGTATTTGCGTCAAAATTTGGATAGAAGAAAATTCCAACTTAAAACGATCATAACTAGCTTATTTTAACTCGGAATTTCGCATATTATATACTGTTTTCTACCTACTCGAAAATATCTATCCATTTTTAAGGTTATTTTTGTCATAAAAAGCCATTTGGGTTGCAAATCACCACGATACAAATAGTTACGAATGTCAAAATCCTCAAAATATGATTTTCCAAACTTTTCTTTACCCAAAAATCTTTAAACAAAATATATGGATATTCGTATAGCTGAAAAATCATTTGAAATATATTTATACTCATATTGTATGCATGATTTTTGTAGTATTGTCTCAACATTGATTTTTCACAAAACAAATTGGTCCTTAAGAGTTTTAAAAGATGAAAACTTTGAAAATTTCTCCTTTTAAAATTGCTAGAAGGAAACCTAAAATATACTTGGGTTGTTATAAGTGAGTGTTTTCCTATTATAAATTTCATTTCCTAACTTTTCCAAAAGTAATTTAATTTCCAAAAATTTGATTCTTTAAGTTATCTACCAACTTTATTTCTATTGATTGAAAAATAAGCTTTTCAAAATTTTCCTTAAGTTGTTGGTGTGGTCTAATTGTCACGCCCCGAAGGGTACCCTAAACGTGGTAGCCCGCCACATATAATATCAAGGCTTAAGAATGGCTACCTTAGTCATGCAAAAGCCTTAGTATTATATGTAAGGCGTCTAACATGGTAATAGGAGACGCTTTTGGAAGCATAGTTTAAGCAAGTAAAGATAAACATACAAGGATCCAGAAATAAAGAATATCATATCATTAATAACCAAGGTCTATTACATAATTTCTTAGGGGCATACCCCCCCTAATTCCAAGGATCGAGATAAACTTCATAACATCCAAAATACTACATTAAAGATTTCAAAGGAATTCTAATCTAAGTCTTTGAGTAGATTTCCTCCAAAAGCTTCAATATAAAATGTACACGGATACGGGAAGACCTCGGGCACAAAATTAGGTGTTCCTGAGAATACAAATATCTATAGGGGTGTAAGCTTATGGGCTTAGTGAGTAAATCCCAAAATTCATACTCGAAGTAAATTACAATCAAGTTTATTATTCAAACGTATTGAAATGCAACAACCACGTGAGCATACAACATATAACTTTCCGGGAATCATATGTTGAATGAATTACGCCCTTCATTCGGGGTTGGTATTCAGGCCAATTACAGCCACAACTTTTAAAAAAATACTTTTATAGATCTTACCGGCTCCTATACGCCATCAAAACATGTAGTTATTACAGGCTCCTACTAGCCACCAATTTTGTAGTTTTTTACCGGCTCCTACTCGCCACTTACATGATATACCGTTATGTCTACCACCACTATTATACATTTGTCCCACCAATTGTATAGTAGTGAATGCAATGTGACTCAACATAAAGTGCATGAATAATTTCTTTAATTAAAGTCTAGTAGTTACATTTACCTTCTTTCAAGTGATCAACCAATTTCAACAATTCAAATATTAATGCACATACAACTTTTATTCCAAACAAATTGAGTTTCGATATACTTAGTATTTCTTCAACATATTATCATACACTTCTTTTTATTTTTGCTTAGATTCTAGTGCAAACTAATTTTACAAGCACAATCAAGAGTATGGGAAAATTAACGGAAGTAAACCACTCGGCCATGATGACACCTTTCTTGAATTGGGATGGGTCGTTCGAAATTTCTACTTAATCGTAGTAATCCTCGGGATACGAACAATCCTCCTCGTGGTTATCTAATCAAGAAGAATACCCAAAATGAGTATTTCATGAAATTCTATTCTTGAAGATTCTAATCTTTTCTTAAAATCGTGGTAAAATCGTATAAAGGGAAATTCCACTTAAAATGGCCATAACTTGCTCATTTTAACTCGGAATTTCGCGTATAATATATCGTTTTCTGCCTACTCGAAAAGATCTATGCATTTCTAAGCTTATTTCCATAAAACTAAGTCGTTTGGGTCCCGAAAAGGCAGTGACTAAATTTGCCACGAATTTTGCAAAAACTTGTTTTCCTTCTTGTAAACAAAGTTCATTTGAAAAGATAAATATTTCAATTATTTTGTAAACTTTTGAAAGGTATATATTTATATGTAATGACTCATAACAAATGTATGAAGTAAATGGAGTTGTCTCAACTTTATAAAAATTTAAGGTTTTAAAAGATTTTGAACTTGAGATTCTATTGAATATTTATTTTACTTTTGAAAGATCTTGAGTTATTGAGATGAATATTCTTTTTCTAAATTTAATCTCTTGTAATTTCTTTAAATTCCTAAGGTGTGGTTTTATTTTCAAAACTTGGATTCAAAAAGTAATAAAATGACATTTTTATTTCTTGTAATGATTCCAAAAGAATTTCTACTTCTTGATGAAAGATAAGTTTTCATAAAACCTTTTGTTTATGTAAGAAAATCATTCCTATGCATGTTCATGGGTTTTTAGAAATCCGTTTTCCATATTTATTTCCTTAGAAAGAATCTTTAATTCAAGAAAACATTTTCTCATTTATTTTTGTTGAGACAAAAACATTATGTTCATGCATGAATATGAATCATAAGCTATAGAAATGTAAAATAATAACTTGAAAGCTTAAGTAAATAATAAAGTAAATCAAGTATTAGGACCTTAGCTTCATCAAGGTACCCCGGGACTAAGAAAAGACTAGTCTCGAAAAAGAAAAGAATTGTTTTGACTTGATGAGGACAAGTCTAAGACTAGAATGACTAGTCTTAAAATCAACTTGAAATTAAATAACTTGAAATGAAGTAAATAAATTGCATGAAAGATAAATAAATTGTAAGACAATGAGCTTATATGCTCTAAATAATATATATATTTATATAGATTAGATAGTAAAGAACATAGAAGAAACATAAATGAACATAGAGGAATTATGTTTATGAACAAAAACAAAGCATGAACCTAATGTTGCTTTCTTAACCTTCATGGTTTTAGAAAACACACACTAAGCTCATACTAAGTAGATGAACATGAAGAATTCTTGAGAAATTTCTTACCTAAAGGAAGCTAAACTAAGGAGACTTCTTGAAAGAATTCTTGGGAGAATTTGGAGAGAAATTTTTGTAGAGTAACTTTAGAGAAGAAGAGGTGTGAAAGAAGTGAAGGTATGAGGGGGTATTTATAGGAAAATGTGGGAGATAATTTGTGTTAATTAAATAATTGAAAAACAAAACAAATTGATGCATGGAGAGGGGTGGCCAGCGCTAATTTGGCATATTGGGAGGAGAGAAATTTATTTTTTTGTTATTTTGTTAATTAAAAGTAAGAAATGAAAGATGTGAAATTGTATTGGAAATGAAAATGTGTAAGAAATAGGTGTCTAGGTTGTAAGAGTAGGTTGTAAGAAAAAGTAGAGATAGATGAATAGTGTAGAATAGTAGAAAATAGTGTAATGTAAAAGTAGACATGACAATTAAATACCGGTAGTAAGAAAATATGCGTATAAAAGCGATATCTGATATTTTTAGCTGCCGAAAAATTACGAAATTGATATTTTTGGAAATCTCATATTTTTACGAGTCTAACGGTGTATTCGGAATATTTTTCCTATTCTGGGCTTCCGGACACATTTTTCAAGAACTATGTCCGATCGGGTTCAAAGGACACTCGAATTTTGAAAAACAGATATTTTCATAAAACCTATAACTATTACGAACTATTATAACTAATTTTTCCGACTTTGTTTTCTAGGGCTTGAGAAAACGGCAATGCCGGACTTTAAGCGGTTACGGTAAACTAGGGTTTGGTTGACTCTGGAAATCCGGTTGACTTCCGATTAGGGTTTAAACTATAATTCGAATCCAAAAATTTCGGGGATTTACACTAATATTTGGAGTTGTGTTAAATGTATGTTTTCCTCTCATTTTTATATTCTTTCTCTCCTTTAGAAAATAAGTTTACTTTTAAAACTTTACTTTCTTAGCAAATTTTATTTTTTTCCAAGTTAGTTTTCTAAAATAGTGAGATGGTTTCACCTTGCTTTGAAAAAACTAGTTTTATTCCTATGGTTATCAACTGATGGCATAATCCTTTCAGATAAGCTCATAAGAAAATCTCTCCTAATAAAGAATTATCAATTTACATTAGAGAAAATTTCATTTTAACTTTGAAAAGAGAATATCAATATTAAAAACTAAGTCTTGTAGAAGCTTTCTTAGTAAGTGATTTTCAAAGTCTATGATGAACCTATTTAAGTTTTATAAATGATATGGTAGGGTTAAATCTCAAGTTTAATGCTAAAAATTATATTTTTACAGAATATTTAGTTCCTACTTGTAAAAGAAATGAGTTTCCTTTATTATGTGAAGAAATCTTCATTACTAATAATTTAAAATTCATGATTAGCTTGTTTAAGCTTTTGAAAAGAATTTATTAAAAAAAAAACTTAGATCTCTTGTTGAAAATCATTTGTTAAGAATTTTAGTTTTCTTTTTTTTTTTTTTTTTGTTTAAGAAAGACCCCTTTTTTTTATTAAGACAACAACATTCTAATCATGCATTAATATGATTATGTAGCAATGAAAAAGTAAGAATAATACATATCAAGATAGAAAGAAATATATAAGTGAATAAACATAATAATATGGTCAAGTATTAGGAACCTTAGCTTCATCAAGATATCCTGGAAAAGCATTGAGAGCCTTAACTTCATCAAGGCAACCCAATCAAGTATTGGGAGCCTTAGTTTCATCAAGGCATCTCGGACTAAGAATAGACTAGTCCCAAAGAAAAAGAAAAAAAGAAAGAAAAGAAAGGCAATAATAATAAAAGCATATTAAAGAGTTAGTGAGCATTTAGGCTCTAAGAAATATATAGACATACATATAGATATTAATATATATTATATATATATAAAGTTAGATTAGGAGCATAGTAACAACATAATAACAATAATATAACAAGATAATATAATCGGTATTTTTGGCATATGCAAGAACAAAATATAAACATGTTATTGCTTCTACAACTTACATGAGTCTTTGAGAAACAACACCATGGTCATGCTCAGTTACATGACATGGGCAAATGAATTATGATAGGAAGATGAAGGAATGATAAGTAACAACATGTTGTTGCTTCTACAACTTACATGAGTCTTTGAGAAACAACACCATGGTCATATGCTCAGTTACCTAAGAGTGTTTTTGAATGGAAGGAAGATGGTAGATGAAAATGGTATTATATGAGTAGTAAGGAATGATAAGTCTTTTATGTGTAGTAAAGAATTATGAGAAAGATTGAATGGAGGAGAGTTTTCGTAGAGAGAATTTGTGGAGAGATAAGTTGTGGAGAAATTTTGGGAGAGTTTTATTATGTAAAATGAATGTGTGAAAGAAGTGAAGGGAAATTGGGTATTTATAGAATTTTGAAGTGAAAATTAGATGTAATAAAATAAATTGAAAAAGAAATAAATTGAGAAAAGAAAGAGAGAGGGCCAGTGGCAATAAAGGGGAAGAGAGGAAGTTTTGATTAAATTTTGTATTTTTATAATGAAAAGAAGTAATGTGTAAGGTATGATCTGAATAAAGTTATATTGGAATGAAAAAGTGTAAGAAATAGGTGTATAGATAGTAAGAAATAGGTTGTAAAAAAAAAGTAGAGATTATAAAATAGTAATAAATAGTAGAAATAGTACTATGAATAGTAGACTAACAAATAAAAAACGATATGATAAAAGTACGCGTAAATAAGCTATATCTAATATTTTTAATTACTGAAAAATTGTGAAACTGATATTTTTGGATTTCTATATTATACGAGTCTAACATATAAACAAAATATTTTTACGTCCGGTGTTCCCGAGCACGATTTTCGAAAACTGATTCGTTTAGATTTGAAAGACACTAGAAATAAGTGAATCTGATATTTTTATACTCCCTTATATTATTATGAACTATTATAAGCCATTAACTCAATTTCGTTGTCTAGGGTTTGAGAGCGCGGAATTGTCGAGTTAAACTGCTAGATTGTGTTGATCTTTGTTGACTTTTGAAACTCCGGTTTGACTAGGATTAGAGTTTAATCCAACGTTACCCTAGAAATTGAGGGGTTTATATTAGGGAACGGATAGATGAATCATCTCATATTGGGGTTTTGATTCGAACGATTATTGAATTTTTCTATTTTTGTTTTTGAGTATTCTCTTTTTCTTAAGACCATGAAATCCCGTGTTTGATATTGTTTAGGGTTCGATTTTAACTTGGGTCAACTTTTGAGGTTTTGATTTGGTATTTTAAATTCCAAAACTATTTTCTAAGAATTGAAAAAAATTCAGGGGTTTACACTAATATCTAGATCTACATGCTAACACTTCTTCCATAATAGTAGCATTGCTCATTAACTGCTAGCTAATCGAAGCAACCTTAATGTCCTCCTCCTCCCTTCTAGCAACCATCTTCGCTCAATTAAAATAATGAAATGGTTATTTATTAGTATATGTAAATATTACCATAAAATCTATTAAGAGGATATTCTTATATAATTAAGCAATGTCTTGTTGAATACCTAGTGGTTTGTGGGCTACCCATTCTTCTTCTTGACTTTTGTCCACCAATAGTTCTTTTTAGGTGTGTTTTGAAAGAAAAAAAAAAGAAAGAAAAAAATATATTTGTTAATTCTAATTCGATAGAGACTGAATATAAATAATCTAAACTAGACTTCTATAGATGATAGACTTGCAAAATAGAATACGATAAGTAGTATGCCAGAGTTAGGTTAGCTGGCCACTTTGATGCTTAAGTCAACAAGCACATTGATTCAAAGGTAACTGATGAGAAAGGGAGAGAGAGAGACAGTACCTAGGTGACATTACCCTTCTCAGGGAGGGAAGGTAGCTAATACTCTGTCCCCAATGGTTGAGCATACTGTGGGATCATAGGTGAGTGACTGAGTGAACAAATGACAACGGTTATGGTGATGTAAGGTAAACCCACTAATCTACATTCAATTGCCAAGTCCAATCAAGAAGAGCAAGCCAACTAGATCTGAAAAAGGTCAATGGGGACACCGAGCTAAGGTAAGAGGTACTCTAACAAACATTAGGTTGCTTCAAATATGAACTGAACATTAGCTCATTGGGTTGACCCAATGGTTAATGGCTAGACCTAATTAAGAGGCTCATGATCCATATTGAACCATCGAAACAAATGTAGAGATAATATATTCATACATTATGTGGATTTTATGCATGAAATAGACTATGGACTCTGCAATCAACCTTGCTAATCTTAGTACACAATCGACTTTATCACCCTCCTTCCCGCCCGTATGCATGATCTCTTGATTTTTCCCATTCACCCTTGATTATTGTTGTAAAACAAAGAGATAAAAAAGTAGTCGATTAATGGTTGGAAAACTTATGTATCTAATAGTTCTCATCAGCCTTAAAGAAACAACACAAGTCCCTCCACTCATCTCATATTTCGCCCTTGATCATTACTGCAAAATAAAAAAAATAAAAATAAAAACAAAGTTTAGGGTGAGTGTAATGTGAGAAGTTGTGTGTGATAAGGATCATGGTTCAATATGATAGATGAATCAATTTAAAGCTACGGGATTGAAGAACTTAGCTTAAGGAATCATTATTGATGAGTTTAATGAAGTTAAGATGAAGTATTTGCAAGGTAATCTGAGTAAATTAGTATTGGGCATAAGCTAGTGAACTTAAGTTAGGAGAACAAACAAGATTGGATAGAAACTCACAAGTATTGAAGTCTATGCCCGTGCCAAAGATGGTGATTAAAGTGAAACAAGCAAACGAAGGCATAATGGAGATCACTCCCTCAATCATGATTGTGGCCAAGGTCGTGATGTAAGACATAACTATTATTGAGGCCATGAGCATGTTGTCATCGGAGGAAACAGAAGGTCAAGGAAATTATAACCTATGGCATGGTCATGCCTAGGACCTTGATTGCATGTTTCACGACCGTGATGCATCTGATAAGTTATATTTTCTCTATTCAATTCATAGGGATTTGTACTCATTTATTTGAATATTTGATAAATTTCCCATAAATTATGCTTTTATTGTTTAAATTGTTGGTATTAGCTCCTTTGTGCTTGAAAGAAGGAAATGAATTAATTTAATCAAGAAATGGAGCAAAAACAACAAGAACATAAGATCCTAATACAAATTGTGCTTGCGATTACTAGCCACAATTCACAATGAAGACATTCAACCATGCATGTGATTGAAACTAAAGGGACATGAAAAATTGACACAAAGTCAATGGTGGTGGAAATCACACCGCGATTGAGCCCCGTGATTAACACTATGAAGAAGCACGAACAAAGTGAAGTTTACACTCAAAGCCAACCATGACCTTAGCTACACCCACGATTACCCCCATGGATTGACCCCTATCATGTGTATAATATTGTCTGACAAAGTTTGTTACATTGAATATGCCACATCGGCAATAAAAACTTCATTATTTTCATGCCTAACATCAATAAATAGGCATGCACAACAATGTATCATAATGTAGAAAGAGAGAACGTATAGTAATAGTGCATCATATTCTTTGCAACTAATAGAGAGAGAATTCTAGTGAAAGAACACCATTCTGCTAGGTTTCAAGCTTCTTTGGATCAATTCTTGAGCTAATCCGAATTCGATGTGTAAAGATTCGTGCTTGTAGGTGTTTTCTATCTTCAATTCTTGCTATTCCTTTGATTCTATGCTTAGTTTCATAAATATCATGGAGAAACAACTTGTCTAAGCTTAGATTTTATGGAACTAAGACCTGATTTATGTGATTTCATTTGTGCATTCATTGAACATTGTTGAGTACTTATAGTTGATAGCTCTTCATTTGTTTAGGTTTGTGTATGTACCATATGAACTCATGTAAGATTTCAACATTCTTTTGAATAAATCGAGAAATTATTATTTCGAATAGATCTAAGTTATTAATGAGAATTTCTCATAAAATCTAAAGTTAAAATGGGGAAATCCTTCGATCACTTGATTAATTATTCATGAAATATGGTTTTTAATCAAAGGAGTCTTATTCTTAATGCTGATCTAGGCTGCTAATGGCTTGAGAAGAGATTTTGGTTGTTTGACCTAGGTTCAGATGTTAATAACACTCAAGAGAGGCATTAATATAAATTCGTGAATTCAATAGTACAAGCATAGCTAACAAAGAACTCATTGAGTTTGTTTCTTAAATTTCATGATAAGGACTTGGCAAAACAAGATCTAAGATATTCTTTGCATATTTGACTTTATCTTAATTGGACTTACTTGGAAGCATGTATATAGTAGCTTATATATATAAATATCTTAGTTAGCTAGTGATTATTATATCATGGATATTGAGTTTTCTTAGGCTAGATAATAGACGAAAGTAATAGTAGTTACTAACAATCCCTTGGAATATGACCTAATGCTTCTATGCTACTTTAGTAGGTGCATTTGCCTAAATTGGTAGTGACCAAAATTAAGTTGGAAACATAAGCTTTTTCTTGTAATTTTTTTTCTTAAACTTCATGTCTTTATGAACCAAACAATGCCTTATTTCATTTATCTAATTGTGTGATTGAAAAGTTCATCCCTTAATGCATGGTCGTGTAATGCAACGCATCGTACCCTATTTCTGAAGCTTATTTTTACGTTTCCTATTATGTTTGTTTTGATTTTTGTGTTTTGTCACTACTTTTACTCGACTTGTGGACATAGATAAGGGTCATTAGGGTTATGTTAGGATTAGCTACCTATCTTTTGACATATTTTGATAATAATTGTGATCAATTGCTTTGTTAGCTTTCTTGGAATTGTTTCCAAAACCCTATTGAGAAATATTGAGTTTCACTCAAGATTATTCTTTGTTATTTCTAATGATCTTGCATCATATCGATTGAGTGAAACAACTAGTTCGATTCTTATGTTGGTGCGTCATATTTGAAAAGATGGATCATTCATAACTTTTATTTTCTTGCCTTTGATTATTGAAAATCCATAAAAACCCATAAAAATCACAAAACATAAAGATCTTATAATTTTGCACTTTGTATTCATCCAAGGAATTCTAATAAGTAATTTTGACATGGATTTTATCCATATCATCTTAATATTAGAGCTTAGATTCGCTAAGCGATGAATTGAATGGTCAATTTTAGATCTATTAATTGACATGTGACAAATTGGTAAAATCCGATTCTCATATCTTGAAGAATTTACCGTCAATGTAGCTTTGACAATTATTTAAAGAAGAAGTTAAGTTAGCGTTTTTTTTTTTCACGAAATAAGTTATTATCTGTATTATGTTCTTTATTGAAGAAAAAAAGAATAGATCTTGCATTACCTATTTTTGTTATTGCATATTATTGGGTTGTGATCACTGTGTGTGGTTATTTTGACATAAGATTGTGTGTGGTGTGATTGAGAACTTGGTGAGTTTTTCAAGATCTAGATTGGTTTGAGATTAAAAAAATTTTGGAGAACTATAATTATTATTTTATTAATCATTAATTTATATCCTTGTTAGATGAAATATTAATGGATTAATCTCAAGGCTTAAGATAGTTCAATTTCCCATAAGTGCTAATCCAACTATTAGAGATAAGAATGTAGAGGATTTGTTTCAATTGAAAATTGGTTTTGTAGTTGTTCTTCGGATTTAAAACCATTTTACATAATGCAATTTTGAATTTTTCGAAAATTTATAAAACTAATAGGTTCTGTTCAACTATAGAAGCAAATACCAACATCAGGCAAGTGCATCTACTAAAGTAGCAAAGGAAATATTCGATTGTATTCTAAGGATCGTTGGCATCTACTTACTCACGTTTAATTTATTATCTAGTCAAAAAAATTTAGAAGATCATAATGAAATAGAAATTATACTAAAGTTAGTGAATGTACATATGTTTTAGGGAAAATAGTAAGATAAACTTGTTAATACAAAAGAAAAGCATTAGAGATTGTTTTACTAAGTCCTTAATATGTGATTTCTTAACAAACTCATAGAGTTTTACACTAGTATATTGCATCGTTGGACTCACAAATGTAAATTAAAGACTCCTTGAAGGTCAGTAATTCTAGATCTAGACCAGACCAGAATCTCTTTACAAGTTATCAGCGGTCTAGATCCGCATAAAGTTTAAGAATCATTTGTTTTAAAACCAACCTAATGAATTTTATAAACAAGCGATAGAAAATTTCACCATCATTCTCTCAAGATGATTATAAACAACTCCATTAACAGCCCAAATCCATTTAAAAGAATGATATCTTAATCTATTTAGTTGAAATCATACATAAATCTAAAAAGTGCACTACACATTTAGATCCATGAAATTAAGTTTTAGCCACTAATTACAAATACATAGTTATAATCATTAAAACACTTTGAAACCACATGAATTAGGACTTGGATTAACAAACCCTAAGTTAAATATTTATTTCTCCATGGATGCAGACATCAAGTATAGATTCTTGAAGAAATAAAATGGAATTTAAGATGTGTTACGCCCCGGAGGGTACCCTAAACGTGGCAGTCCACTGCATATAATATTAAAGCTAATGAATGACAACATTAGTCATGTAGGAGCTTCGATATCACATGCAAGGCGTGCTTCCAAGATAGTAGGAGACTCACAGGGGTATTACATTTAAGTAGATAATAAAAGCATGCAAGAACTTATATAAATAAACATGTAATATTCATTTGGATAATAATCTCTTAAAACTTCTTAGGGGCATTCCCCCATCTTAAATAGTCTTGTTAACTTAACCATCAACAAAAATATACATAACTATAACATAAGCCTACTATAGAGATTTTTATTAGAAACCTATGTTCATAACTAAATACATATAACTTCTCCAAAAACTCTAGTAGCTTTGGCTCATACTGGCAAACGGGGCACCTTGGTGCCAACCATAGATAATCATACTGTAACAAAAAGCTATAAGGGTATAAGTAAATCTAGCTTAGTGAGATAACTCCCATCTATATTACATTTCCATAATCTAAACAAGTGTTTAATCAATCAAATGAGAATGCACCAATCACATGAGCAAACAAAATACACAAGATTAACCGAAAACCATGTGTTACATGGATTTTACGCCCTCTATGTCGGGGGTTGGGAGGTTACAGGCCCATATGACTATCAATATTTGCAGATTTACTGGCTCCTACTTGCCCTATAGACTTTTCGACTCCTACTGGCCCATGTAGACTTTCTGGTCTACTAGCCACCACTAAAAGTCCTCGTTTCCCCCACGAAGAATAGTAGTGAAATAAATGTGACTCACAAATATGATATGCATGAATCTTTTTCAATAAGGTTATTCCATTATTATCAAGTTCAAGTTAAAGGTGATCAAATCAATATTCATCATATCATTGTAAGAAATCATAAATTATTCATCAATTCCTCTTTCGATATTCTTAACTTATATTCACCCAATCATAAATCCAAACCACACAATATTTGTTCATTTATCTTTTTCTTATTAAAGGATTAACTCACTCCATGTCGATCACTCCTAATCGAAGTAGCCTTACAGGAAAGTGATCTCGGTTTCTTCTTCACCTAAACAAGACGAAATACCCAAAATGAGTCTTTCATAGCATTTCTATTTTTGAAAATTCTAAATGTATCTTAAAATCGCGGTAAAATCATATTGAAGGAAATTTCAACTTAAAATGGCCATAACTTTGCTCATTTTAACTTGGAATTTCACATATTATATACCGTTTTCTACCTACTCAAAAAGATCTATCTATTCCTAAAACTATCTTCATCAAACGAAGTCATTTGAGTTCCGAAATAGTGGTGATCACATTCACCACGAATTTTCACAAAACTTGTATTCCTTCTTTTAACAAAACTCATATTAAAGAGATATATATTATAATAGTTTGTAAAACCTTTGAAATGTATATATTTATTGACTCATATCAAGTGTATGAAACTAAAGAAGTTGTCTCAAATCATAAAATTTTTGTAATGGTAAAGTTTTCTAAAGGTTTTGGAAGAGTGAAACTTTTGAAAATTCCTTTTTACTAGAGAATATCTCAAGTTATTTTAAATGAGTATTTTTATTTTCCTTAATTTCATTTCCTTTGTCTTTTTAAATTCTCAAAAAATGATTTTATTTTCTAAGCTTAGTTTCCAATACTTAATGAAAATAATAACAACTCTATATTTGTAGAAATAATTTCCTTGCTTCTTAAGATCATTCCATTTTTATGAAAAGAAACTCTTGGTGTTTGCCAACTAGTATTTGATGAAAAAGTGGAGTTTAGTAAAAATTTTGTTTACTCAAGAATTTCTTTCCATGTATGTTTTGCAAAAAAATTCATATGAATTCCTCTATATTTCTTAGAAAAGTTTGTTAAGACAAATTCCTAAGTTTTTATGAAAAAATACTTCCTACTTTTATTTCTAGAGAAGAATTTCTATTTTAAGAAAACTTCTTCTTTATTTATCTTGTTGAGACAAAATCAATATGTTCATGCATGATTTATGAATCATAAAATTATAAAACATAGGAAAGACATAATAATTAAAGAAATAAGCTAGTAAAATATATCGAGTATTGGAACCTTAGCTTCATCAATGTATCCCAGGACTAAGAAAAAACTAGTCCCAAAAGAAAAAGAAAACGTTTTGACTTGATGAGGACAAGTCTAAGACTAAAAAGACTAGTCTTAAAAACAACATGAAAGTAAATAAATTGCAAGGAAAGTAAATAAATTGTAAGGAAAGTAAATAAATTGTAAAACAAAGGACCTTATATGCTCTAAAATATATATATATATATAGCTATATAGATATACTTAGTTAAATATATATATATATAAGCAACATAATAGAAATTAGATTCGTGAACAAAAACAAAGTATGAACTTATTGTTGCTTTCTTTAACCTTCATGGTTTAGAAAACACACACTAAGCTCATACTAAATAGGTGAACATAAAGGACACTTGAAGAAATATTACCTATGAAAACTAAACTTGAGAGAACTTTTGAAAGAGAATTCTTGTAGAATTTTGAGAGAGTAATTTTTGTATATGGAAGGTGTGAAGGAAGTGGAAGAAAGAGGGGGTATTTATAGGAAAATGTGAGAGAGAATTTGTGTTAATTAAATAATTGAAAAACGAAACAAATTTAAGAGAAAAGAGAGGGGGTCGATGCTACTTTGAGTGTGTGAAGGAGAGAAAAATACTTTTTTTTTTATTTTTATTAATGAAAAGTAAGATATGAAAGATGTGAAGTTGTATTGAAAATGAAATATTGTAAGAATTAGAGGTATGGTTTGTAAGAGTAGGTTATAAGAAAAAGTAGAGATAGATAAATAGTGTTGAATAGTAATAAATATTGTAATGTAAAGTAGACATGACAATTTAAGTACCGATAGTAGAAAAATACGTGTATAATTGTGATATCTGATATTTTTAGTTACTGAAAAATTATAAAATTAATATTTTTGAAAACCTTATATTTTTACGAGTCTAATGGTATATTCGGAATATTTTTACTAATCTGAGCCCCAGGACACGCTTTTTGAAAACCGTGTCCGATCGTGCTCTAAACGAATCGCAGTTTAACTAATTTGATTTTTAAGCTTTCTCAGGTTATTACGAACTATTCTACATACTAATCTCTTACTTACTTTCTTGGGGTTGCTTAAACAGGAAAGCCAGACTTGAATGGTTATGTCTGACTAGGGTTTTGTTGACTTTTAGGATTCCGGTTGACTTTCTAATTAGGGTTTAAACTTAATTGATCACAAAACTTTAGGGGTTTACAAGATGAATTTACAAATTAAGCACAGGTCCTTGCGGAAAAAAAGCGTCGAGTTTACAAGGAATTTACCCAAAAAACTATGATACTTCCAAAGCAAAAAAAAAAAAAACAGTTGTTTTCCCAAAGAATTCTCTCTCTTTATACTATACTAGGAGTTTTCACAAATGATATCAATTTTTTTTTCACATCCCTTTGCATGTTCATTTATAGGCTCGGGGAACGAAAATCATGATGATTTTATTTGTTGATGTAGCAAATTCTTTATAATAGAATTCATTCTTTATTTTAAGTGCGCGCGTCTGAATTGTCAGCTTAGGAAATGACTTTTTGTGGGGAAAGTTGAGCACTCAAATGTTGCTTGAAAGTTAGGGCTCAACCTAAGTTGTGGTATTCTATAAAAAAGCTCAAGTTTTTGTTTAAATTCAACTGAATGGTAAATCGAGATCGTCGAACACTCAAAGGTAGCATTCGATCCAAGCTATGCTTTTCCTCAAAAAGTATCATTTTTGTCCAACTTCAGTCACAGGGTAAATCTAGGGCTCAACATTATAGCTCGAGAGAACTCTCTCATAAAATCCAAGGCTCAATCACCTGAAAACAGATGCCGAGGACTTGATGTAGGGTGCAACGGTCCATTTTGCCTCATTTTTCCTCGCTATTTTGCCTTCGATGTTTCTTTTTACACTGCTCGACTAGATTCTATTTTTCACAATTGCTATTGTTTGGCTCCAATCTAATTCAAATCACTTTATTTCTACTTCTCTTAATTCTAAGAGCTGAAAAACAACATTTAAATGATAAAAGCACTAGATTCATAGGAATTTATCCAGAAATGTATCCAATTAAGCTCAAATTCCCATGAATAGAATAAAGTAAAATAGACTTATAAAAAATCTATGACAATAATGTGGTTTGCATTATTATTATTGATCATGGTTTTCTAGTTAATATTGTAGCAAAGGGTATCGTGGATAGATTGAAGCTACCAATGTAAGCCTCGAGATTTTTCAGTAATATAGTAAACCCTAAGAACTGGAAGTCTGTAAACCCTCAAAAATTTTCATAATTCTTGGAAAATAATCCTAGAAGTCTAAGTATCAAAATTTAAATCCCGAAAATCGACTCAAGATAAAAACCAAATTCTAGACCGAGTCAAAACACCGGAAACGAAACCCTAAAAATCGAATCAAGTTAAATCTTAATTCCAAAAAGGAAAAAAAACGAGTTTCTCAATCCTGAGAAAACGAGAACCCTTGAAACAAAATATAAAGTCCAACTATCGGTTTAATCAACGTCTGTATGCCAATCAAATCATCTACCCAATTCCTAAAACGCAAATCAAAACAATAGATCCAAATACCGCTTAACAACGAATTGATAAAATCTTAAATCCTTCAGTAAAATTTTAGAATCACAATTTTCAATTTTCACCAAAAGTCAAACTGAGTCAATTCATAACCCTAGACTCGATTAAACGATCCCGAGAACTAAAAACTATTAAATAATCACAAATAAAATAAGATAAAACATAGATGTCGAGCTAAAAATATAAAACGATCAAAACTCGAAAACTATACGATCTTACGAATATCTCGACGAAACCGGAAGTCAAACCGGAACCCTAAAATCAACAAAGCCTATAACGAACCCTAGTGTTTAAGATCTGGCAATCCCGTGTTTTCAAACCCTAGAAAACGAAATTAAGCCAATAGCTTAAAATAGTCCGTAATAATATAGGGTAACATAAAAATATCAAATTAGCGAATTTTGAGTGTCCTTCGGACTCAAACGGGATTAGTACTCAAAAAGCGTGTCCCGGAGCTTGGAATATTAAAAATATTCCGTTTATACCAATAGACTCATAAAAAATATAAGGATTCCAATAATATCAATTTTAGAATTTTTCGGTAACTAAAAATTACAGATATCACATTATTACGCGTATTTTTATTACTACCGGTACTTTAATTGTCTAGTCTACTATTCATAGTACTTTTTCTATTATTCATTACTATTTACCTATCTCTACTTTTTCTTACACCTATCTCTTACACCTACATATCTATTTTCTTACTTTTATTTTTCTAATAAATCTTATATCAAATCATATCTTACATATTAATTATTTTCTTACAAAAATTACAAAACAACAAAATGTACTCTCCTCTCTCTCCCTCATGCGCCGGCCACCCCCCTATTTCTCTAAATTATTTTTCTTTTTTAAATTATTTTATTACATCTAATTTCCACTCCAAAAATTCTATAAATACCCCATTCCTTTTTCATTCTTTCACACAATTCATTCTACTACCAAAACTCTCTCAAATTCACTACACAAACTCTCTCCATAAACTTTTTCTCTACCAAAACTCTCCTTCACCAAATAATCACAAGAATTTCCCTTCATACAATACAACTACCATTTCTCCATAACCACATAACCATACATTCACTACCATCTTTATACCACAAAAATACCTTAGGTAAGAATTTCTTCCAACCTTCTATTTATCCATGTCATATAACTTAGCATGACTATGGTGTTGTTTTGAAACTCATATGAGTAGTAAAAGCAACAACAGGTTCATGTTTTGTTCTTGTACATAAGCTTCCAATTTTATTATGTTGTTATTATTATTGTTATTATTTGCTTCTAATCTAACTTATATATAGTATTATATTATGTATATATATATTTATTTAGAGCATATAAGCTCATTTGTTATTTATTTACTTCCAAGTTATGCAATTTATTTATTTTGTTGTTATTAAGACTAGTCTTTCTAGTCTTAGACTTGTCCATATCAAGTCAAAACAACCTTTTGTTTATTTTCTTTAATCTTTCGGGACTAGTCCATTCTTAGTCCCGGGATGTCTTGATAAAGCTAAGGCTCCAATACTTGACCGAGATACCTTGATGAAACTAAGGTTCCCAATACTTGATATTTTATTTTCTTGCTTATTATTTGTTTCTAGTATTTTCTTATGTTCTTATTATTTTATATGCTCATGATACTTGCATCTACATAATGTTAATGTCTCAACTAAACTAAAAAGTAGAATTTCATTTCATTAAAGGAGCTCAAAACTAGATTTTCGATTATGTAATTTTTTATAAAATCATGGAGTTATTATCAACAACATAAAAATTAGAGTTTTATCAACGTTTTCTTAAATAACAAAGATAGATTACCAAGGAAACATGAGAAGTAAATATTTTCTTTGTATATTATGTTAACCTAAGCTTTAGTAAAATAATTTATTAATATTAAAAGTTTTAAAGATTTAAACTCTTTTAAACTTCATAATAAAACTAAGAAAACAAACTAATTTTCAAAGTTAAGATAAAAATCAACTCATAGAGTTATGGACCTACTTAGGAAAAGTAATGATTTTCAAAATTTCTAAAAAGAAGGAACTCATTTTCAAAAGAATATAAATAAAGTAAGATTAACAATAATGGATTTTATCAATAAAGATGATTCTTTTCAAAAGAAATAAAAGAACAAGTTTTAGAAAGTAAAAACTTATATTTTAGAAATAGATATAAGAAGACAAGATTCATTTTCTAAAACCATCTTAAATACAAAATTATAAAAAGGTTTTCAAGTACCTAAATATACTTTTTGATAAAAATTGATCTTTTATCACTAGAAGTGAAATTTATGAAAGACTAAGGTCAAAGGAGAATTTACTTGTTTTGGAAAAAAAAAGGAATGAAGGAAATAAAATAAGAATATACTCATTTATAATGAAAATATAAAGTTTCTTCCAAATACTTGAAAAGGAATTTATCAAGATAAGTTTTAACACTTTAAAAAAAATTGTTTTATGAAATAAATTATTGAGATACTACCATTAGAAATTTGCATATAAAGTGAGCTTATCTCTATACTCAAAGTATTTATCAAATATACATATATATATATATATATATAGTTACAAAAGGATTTTCTTTAAAATAAAATTGAGTTAAAAATGGATTTACAAAAGTTTAGAAATAATTTGTTTTAAATCTGTACCCAATGTTTTCGAAACCCAAATGACCTTATATGACAAAGATAACCTTAGAAATGGATAAATCTTTTCAAATAGGTAGAAAACGGTATATTATATGCGAAATTCCGAGTTAAAATGAGCAAGTTATGGCCATTTTAAATTGGAATTTCCTCTTGTATGATTTTACCACGATTTTAAGAAAATATTAGAATCTCCAAAGATAGAAATTTCATGAAAGACTTATCCCGGGTATTCCTTTTGTCTAGGTGATGAAAGATACGAGATTGCCCTACCCGAGGATTACTACGACTAAGAAGATCGCAAAATGGATGAGTGAGTTATTCCGCCTAATTTCGTTACCTTGCTTGTGCTTGTAAAGTAGCGGCATTAATATATTAAGAAAAGATAAAAATTGATATATATTTGGGGAATTTGGGATTATGTATATGTGATTCTATGTTCATGTATGAAATGAGAATTAAGAATATCCCAACTTCGAACTGCTTGTTTAAATAATTTTGTTTACTTACTTGTATGACTGTTTATTGTTTGCTAAATTGATTGATCACCCCTAATAAACCTTAATAAGGTTTGGCTTAAGAAAAAAAAACGCTCAGCATAGCATCCATCGAGTCACATCTTTTTCGGAAGGCTGCTACTCCTACGCGTAGAGTTGGATTGGTTGTGATCGTGCGGTGCCACGAGCCATGTTCCTTCCTGAAGAATCCAAATCGCTCGGGGAAAGTAACTCTAGGTTCGGAGCCGAGCCAACCAAACGTTATAGGTGAGGACCTGGGGACTAATAGTAGGAGGTCGAGGACCTTCAACCCCGATTCCCTAACCTTTGATACAGAGGGGTAAATCCGTTCTATATATGGTTTCTGGATAACGATATATATTTGCGTAATCATGTGATTGTTGCATTGTATGCATAGCATATGTGTGAAAATAAAAATAAACTTGTTTGAAATTATGATGCGAATGAAAAGGAATATCTCACTAAGCTAGTTGTAGCTTATACGCCCATAGATTTTGTTGAAATAGGTATACCCTTGGCTTAAATTGAGGATCATGACATTAAGGAAGTCATGGAAGGATGTTAAGCTTCTATAAAGGAAATGGAATCATAAGATGAAGTAATTTTGTAAGGTTCTTTATATGTAATGACTTACATGATTAGTGATGTATATTCATTTGAAGACAATAGAGGGATATGCCCTTAAAAATTGTAATTTAATGTGTTTATGTTTTATGATAAGTATTCTCTTTGCCTTGTTACTTATTTATTATCAAAATAAATTGAGCTACTCCGATGTGTCCCCTTGGTTGTGATGTACGCCTTGTATATGATATGGAAGCCTTTACATGACTGAGATAGTCATTCCTAGGCTTTAGTATTGTGTACGGCGGACTGCCACGTTTAGGGTACCTCTCGGGGCATGACAAAGTCAAACCAAAACCCTAAAGTTAACCTAGTTTTATGATTAGTCTAGTGAATCTAAATTCAGTAATCCCGTGTTCTTAAACCCTAGACAACGAAATTAAGATAATTATGAATAATAGTTCGTAATAATATAGAAAAGCTTAAAAATATCATATTCACAATTTTCTAGTGTCTTTCGAATCCAAAAGGGATCAGTTTTCGAAAACCGTACCTCGGTACACCGGATAATGAAAATATTCCATTTATACCATTAGATTTGTAAAAATATAAGGTTTTCAAAAATATCAGTTTTAGAATTTTTCGATAACTAAAAATATCAGATATAGGCCGTTTACACGTATTTTCTTTGTTACCGGTATTTTAATTATGTAGTCAACTATTCATTACTATTTCATAATCTCTACTTTTTCTTACACTCTACTCTTACACACTACCATACCATCACCGTTACACATTATTCTTTTATTACAAAACAACAAATAAATCAATTTCCCTTCCCTCCCCCCCCCCCCCCCCCCCCCCCCCCCCCCCCCCCCCAAAACAAAACCAGCACCCCATCACTCTCCATCAATCCCATTTATTTTTCTTTTTCAGTTTATTTAATTACATCTAATTTTCACCCAAAAACTCAATAAATACCCCATTCCTCCTTCATTCTTTCACACAACTCATTTTCTACTAAAACTTTACCAAAATATCTCCACAAACTCTCTCTGTCAAATTCTCTCTCAAGTTCTCTCTTCTCTCGATAAAATCATTTCCTATATAATACTACAACCCATTCTTTTCCTCTTCAACAAACACATAACCTTAAGTAAAAATTTCTTACATATACTCATCATGCTCATATAACTTAGTATGAGCTTAATGTATATTTCTTAGACTCATGAGAATTAAAGGAGTAACAATCATGTTCATATTTTCCATTATGTTATTATTGTTATTATTGTTATTATTATTTCCTCTAATCTAACTTCTATATAATATTGTATATATTATGTATATATATTTCTTTAGAGCATATAAGCTCACTTAATATTTATTTATTTCTATGCTTTGTAATTTATTTATTTATTTCATGCTATTATTAAGACTAATCTTTCTAGTCTTAGACTTGTCCTCATCAAGTCAAAGCAATTTCTTTTCTTTTCTTTTCTTTTCTTTTCTTTTCTAGTCTATTCTTAGTCCCGGGATACCTTGATGAAGCTAAGGTTCCCAATACTTGACTTTACTATTATGCTCTTATTACATTTATTTTATCTTATTATGTTATATTTCACATGACTACATATTCATGTTTATGCATGAGCATATTGATATTGTCTCAACAAAAATATAAAGAAAATATTTTTTTGAACTCTTTTCAAATAAATTTTGATTACTTAAAGAAAGGATTTTCATGAAAAGCTAAGAGTTTTACCTCCACAAACCTTTCCCAAAAATTTAAGTAAACTCATAATAAGTCTTAGCAATAATGGTACATTAGAGTTTCATTAAAGCATACATGAAGTAGAATTTTAACATACTCTCTTTTCAAGCCAATAAACTTAATGTTACTAATTCTTTGTTCAACAAAAGTTTTCTTAAACTCATTTGTAAAGTTTTCATACTAAGATTTAGATAAAGTTTTACAAAAATCAACAAAGAATAAATCTTTTTAAAAATGAATCTCACTTAGGAAATAAAAATAGAAGAACATTATTATTTTAAAATGGAACAAAATTTAGTAAAAACTAAGAACAAGTAAACTTTAAGAAAGTTTGTCACTATTAAGAAAACATTTAGAAACTACATTTTTAACTCTTAAAAATAAAATGTAGGAATAAAATTATTTTAGAAAATATGAATTGTTTTCAAAAGACAGATAAAGTTAAAAAGAGGAAAATATTTACTTATAATAAATCCAAGAACTTATCCAACAAAGCTAAAGTAAAAATCTCCAAAACATTACTTTTCCAACTTTTAGGACACCTTATTTTATAAAAATCATTGTTGGAACAACTTCACTAAATTCATGCTTATGATATGATTCAATATATATATGTTCAAAGGATTTTTCAACTATACAAATATCTATATTTTTTGTATGAGAATTTTTAGATAAAGATGAGTTAGAAAAATTATGTTTTGAAAGATGGAATTTTCGTAACAGTTATGCACCCTGCTTTTTCGTGACCCAAATGACTTCTTTTGATAAAAATAACCTTATAAGTTGATAGATCTTTTCGAGTACGTAGAAAACAGTATATAATATGTGAAATTCCAAATTAAAATGAGCAAGTTATGGCCATTTTAAGTTGAAATTTCCATTGATACGAATTTTGACCAATTCAATAAGATAGAATTAGAGAATTTAAGTAAGATCTTGGATGAAATACTCATTTCGGGTATTTCTTTTGTTTAGGTATCGAAGACCAAGATCTTCTCTTCCCCAAGGATTACTTCAACTCATAGAAGATCGCTATGGACGAGTGAGTTTTCTTTACGTTTATGTATTCGCGCATGTGCTTATAGAATAGAGCACTAGATGTTAGGAAAAGATAAAATTAATATGCATGTGGGATGTCATGGGAATTATGTATGTGAATTGTTATGTGCGATCAATGAACGATAAGTATATCGAAACCCAATCTATGATTGTTATAATTGTTTTTATGTATATTGCGTATGTGCAAATATTGATTGATCGCTTTAAATGAATTAATGTCGGATTTGACATCTCATAAATAAATTACTCATGCATATCACTTAGAATATCATTTCGCAATTTTGCTACTACTCCTCAGCGTGGGACCAGAAAGGTAAGTTGCCCAGCTATATATTGAGGATTTAGAGCGTTCGGGGAATACGGTCTCAAGTTATAGCCGAACTGGATCGATCGCTTTGGGTATGAAAAGCCCAGAGACTAGTAGTATGGTTCGTTGGATGGAACCCTAAGACAAGCGCAAACTTTAAAGGAGGTCGTATGAGGCCTAGTCTAAATCATTTCCTAACCACCGATGGAGGGGTAAATCCATCATACATATAGAACCAGATAGTCGTATGTACTATTTGATCATATGCTTGTTTAATAAACTTGGTTAAATGCTTGTTATGAGTACTTTTGCGTAAGAAATATCTCACTAAGCTAGTTATGCTTATACTCTAATAGACTTATGATATTGCAAGGCCTTTGTTTCGTACCCGAGACCATCTTGATCATTCAGGTAGAATCTTTATTTTGGGAAGCTTTTGGAGGAACTATGTTTCGAAGTCTTAGAGTAGATTTCTTCTAAAATCTTCTAGCTTTAGTTATTTGTCTTAGTAAAACTATGTTGTTATGGAGATTATCAACGGAATGCCCCATAGAAGTTGTAGAACCTTATATTTTGACGAAATATATTAAGTGTTATTTTGAATGTTCCGCTGTCATTATCTTAAAATGCATAACTCCACTATTCTTCCTTTAATGTGAATGTACGCCTTGTACCAATATGGACGCTTTCGAGTAACTGAGGTAGTCATTCTTAAGTTTTAATATTGTATATGGCGGGCTATCATGTTTAGGGTACCTGTTAGAACATGACAACCAACTACAGCTCATCTACAACCTTATTATATCAAGTGGGGAGATAGCGAAGAATTGACTCATGTCACTAAACAAGTTCGAGTGGCTATTTCTTTATTGAATCAATATTTTGATGAATTTTATGTGATTTAGTCCCTGCTACTAATTCTCATGTTTTGCTTGGCAATCCTTGAGTAAGTAATAGAGGAGTAACATATGATGAGCAGCATAATTGCTATTCTTTTAAGATAACTAAGAAGAAAATGTTAGTATTATCAACTATGACTTTGGACTAAGTTAAGCTTAATAGGGTGGAGATAAATCCTCTGAAATAGGAGTTGGATGAGGCAAAAATGAGGGGTGAGATAGATGATTAACAATCACCAGTAGATTCTCATGAAAAGGTTTTTGTAGGTAAGGAAGAGTTTGATAAAATTTTTAATGATACAAGTGTGAATGAGACAATTGTTACAAGAGTTATGCAATGAGACATGGGGATAGAGTCGCCTCTTGATCTTTGTGTTCCTAACTTGGATCTGCCTCTATTTGCACCGAGGACTAATGAGTGACTTAGGGATTAGCATGTTGACCTTCCATCCTTAAAATTTTTTTATCAAGATCCATTGTTGGGACTAAGTGGGATTGGAAGATATTCTAGTTTCATCATGTTGATAAGATCTTACAAGATGTTTTTAGGTGATTATTGGGGCAATATTAAAGGTTATTTGTGTTGGTGTGATATTATCCTTACAACTAGTGATGGTACAAGTGAGTTCAAGATAGTTAGTAAACTGAGACTATATGGAAATTTTTATGAACAATCACAAATGTGTCTTATCTTAGTATATGGTGATGTTCATGAAGAGAGTCCAGAGGATAATTATGCAATGCAACTAGATATTATTGATGGTATAGATCATGATGTTTATGATGAAGGCATAAAGGATGGTAGTGTGGAGCAAATAGATGTTACAAGAGCTATACCATGTGACCTTGAATTAGGGTTACCTTTTGATGTCTATGTACTAGAGTTGAAGCCACTTTCGCTCTCGCCAGGTGCCATTAATAACCATAGGTGTTATCATATCCTTGATTAATCCTTCTTTAGATTTTGTACTGATCCATTGATGGATGTGGGGAATAATATTGAATATTTAGCTATATTTTACCTATAGAGTCATATGAATTAATTGATGAAGCCCAATGAGTTTTACATATGGTTATTATATATTGGCGGAGTGTTCAGTTTTAGTATGGTAGCATAATAGTGCAAGCAGTATTATATGTGTGGCATATTTGTGAATTGGCTATTAGAGAAAAAGATGTTATTACATTACGGGATAGATGTATTCCTTCTTCTTTCCATGGTTCTAAACCGATGTTATTGGGTTCTCTTACTTTGGAGTTAGATGGATGTCTGTATTAGAAGTGTGTATTGTTCGTACATGGTTCTAAAAAGGGGAAGTTATGATGATTGGAGTATCAATTGTTTTATTGACATTTGATAGTAGTCATTATAGTTGACAACTGATGGAATATACAATACGTCATGTTTCCCATTTCGAAATAGCATATGGTATGATCATTGATCCTTCAATTTCTATTGTGCCTTTTTCATCTATTTTGATTAATTATAGTACTGGTTTTATGCTGATGGATGTCACATATATGGTAGACATTTATGCTATGATGGGAAAGATATGATTCATTTTCTAAGATGCTATGCTAGCATGCTATTTTCAGTCATTCTAGGAGAATTTCATGTTTCTAGGATTATAATGATTGGTAGAGGAAATTCTCATTAATACAAGTGGTCATTTTGGAAAGCTAATTTTCTATGATTTGTACTGAATACCTTGTAAGATGAACAAAGTAGAGAGTTTGAGTGAATATATGTGGAAATATGGATTTGTTGAATTGTATAATGGAAGTTTTGCAGCTAAAGATAAGTTATTTGATGTTAGTTGGAGTGGATATTTGGTGACTGATGTAAATTGCCATGTTGCATGGGAAAAGTCCAAGTTTTGTAATGTCTTTATCCTTATAAGATTAGTTGAAATCAACTTGGGACTACAAAACACTTGTTAGATGACTACTTATCCTCGTGTTTACAAGATTTTGGTTGACCGAGTCCATGATGAGTGGTATGACTTGTTTGGTAAAACTATGATTACGAGCATTGATTATGCTATAGTATGCTTAAGAGTGTTTAGAGTTGATGTTGAAATGTTTTAGGAGCTATTATTTCAGAGAGGATTTGTGGATCAACTATTAGAGGCTATTCAATATTATCATGCATGTTCCATTTTCATCTTTTTCTACTTCTAGTGACTCTAGCTACAAGCACAAACAAGTACGTAAAAGTAGAAGATAAACTTACTTGGTCATTTCTGCCAAAATCTTTCACTCGTGATAGTCCTTCGAATACAGATTCTTCGAAGCTCCGTCGCCTAAATGATAGAAATACTCGAAATGAGTATATCCTGAAAGTTCTACTTAAACTTCTAATTTTTATTTCATTAATTTCGTCAAAATTCAGGTAAATAGAAATTCCAACCTTTTATCATTAAAATCTATTTGGGTTTTGAAACGTGTCAGTACATAATAGACATAAAAATCCTCGCCCTTAAAATGTAATTGTTCCAAATTTTACTTCATCCAAAAGTCTATAACAAACACAGATACTTGTATAGTTGAAACATCCTTTAATATAGATATGTACTCATATTATATGCATGATTCTAGTGATGTTATATCAACAATAATTTTTCATAAAAAAATTTATTTTAGAAATTGGAAAATGAAGTTCACAAAGTCTTTCTTCAAGTTGTTAGAAGAAAGTTAAGATTTTGAGTTTGGTACTGATGAATGTCTATTCATTTAAAACCATCATTTTTAAATTTTGTTAACTTCATAAAGATAGATTTATTTCTTAAAAACTTGGTTCTTTCAGTTTTCTACTAATTTTGGATTTTCCTAAGTGGTTGTTTAATTTGTGGTTTGACTCTACACTTGACTAGAAAGATTTGTTTTATTCTTGGTGTTTTTCAAGGTGTTGGCATAAACCCTATAAATGAGTTGTTAAGAGAAAATTGTAAAACAAGGAATTATTCGCGTTAAGATTTAATGATAAATTTATTTTTTAGTATTTTGAAAAGAGAGTAACGAAACCACATTATCAAGTTTTGAAGAAACTTTTCATCATATCAATACTTAAAAATGTATGATGAATTTATTTAAGTTTTTGAAAAGAATGACGTTGAATTATGATCTTATGATTTAGATTTAATCTTGACTTGCAAAAACTTATTTTGTTCTTAGTATTTTTCAAGACGTTGATGTATACCTTATAAATAAGTTTTTAAGAAAACATTGTATAACATAGAATTATTAAAATTCAACAATAATTTTATTCTATTATTTTGAAAAGAGTGTAGCTGAACAGTTATCCTATGTTTTAGTGAAACTTCTACTAATTGTTAAAATCATGCTTCTTGAAAGTTTTTAGTCTTAATAAAAGAATCAAAGTAACTCCTTTTCTTTCTTTGAATTTTTTTTATCAAGTTAACAACATTATGACCATGCATGAATATGAATTTGTAGCTATGTAGTATGATAAAATAATTCACATAGAGAATAAAGGACATAGAAAATTAAATAAGCATATATGTAAAAAATCAAGTATTGGGAAGTCTTAGCTTGCATCAAGACTTGCCGAAACTTAAAATGGACTAGTTCCAAAAGGAAAAGCAAGAAAATAATAAGAAAAACATGGGAGACTTAAATTTATGTCAAGGCTTTTCGAACTTAAATTATGGACAAGTCCTAAAAAGAAAGAAAGAAAATCATTTTGACTTAAAGAGGACAAATCTAAGACTAGAATGACTAGTCTTAATTTATTTGCATGAAAGAAATAAATAAATTGTAAGAACATAAAAGTATAAATAAAATTTAGATTAGTGAGCATTAGGCTCTAAGAATATGTGTATATATACATATACTTTACATAATACATATAGAAAGTTAGATTAGTAGCATAAACAAAATAACAACATAACACAAATTATAATGGAATATATTGTTGAACAAGACATGAACAAATTATTGTTTTCATGATTTTCTTTCTAGCATAATGCTCATGGGTTATTAGAAATCAAAATACATAATAAGTTCATGTTATGTTAACATGAAGAAGAGGGGGTTTTAGAATTTTTACTTAAAGTTAATGGATGGTTGAAGATGGAAGAAACAATAGGTAGTGTGTTTATTTTACTAAAGAGAAGTGAGTGGTAGAGAGGGTTTGAAGGGAATTTGTTGAAGAGAAAAGTTAAGAGGAAAATTTGGTAGAGTTTTGATATGTAAAATGAGATGTGTGAAAGAAATGGAAGGAGATATGGTATTTATAGAAAAACATGGAGGGAATTTTGATATAAATTGAAAAGAAAAGAAATTGAGAGGGAGAGAGAGCGTGTACCACTGGTTTAAGAGAGGAGGAAGAGAGAGAGTAAAAAAATTAATTTTGATAAAGAAAAGTAATAAAGTGTAAGAGAAGTTATGTAAAAAATTATATTGGAAATATAAAATGTAAAAATAGGTATGAAGGTTATAAAAAATAGGTTGTAAGGAAAAGTAGAGATAAGTGAAAAGTAATGAATAGTAGAAATAGTACAATGAATAATAGACTAGACAATTAAAATATCGGTAGTAAAGAAAATACACATAAACGTGCTATATCTAATATTTTTAGAAATCAAAATTTTTAAAACTGATATTTTATGAATTCTCATATTATTACGAGTCAAAATAAGTTATCAGATTGTTTTCATTGTTTCATGTGCCAGGACACTATTTTCGAAAACTGATCCCGTTCGGGTTCGAAATAAGCAATTTTTGGGTGAATATAATCTTTTTAAGTTACCTTATATTATTCCAAACTATAATCTACCATTAACTAATTTCTATTGTTCTCGAGTTTTCGAACGCGGGATTTGTTAGATTATCTTAAAATAGGTTTTGATTATAACAAAAGTATAAAAAGAATACTAACAAGTTTATTAAGTGTGTAGTTTCAAGTTACAGAGAAAGATGAATAATGAATAGTATCAGGTATCAACAAGTTATCACAGAAAGTTAACATCATTTGACAAAAAAAAATGAACAATATTAGGAGTCTTTGAAATATGTACAGAAGATTATCCAGATGATACTCCAGAAGGTTGTATCAGTGAAAATCAAAATTCAGAGTTATTCTCTTATATACAGAAGACTATCCAGAAGCTATTTTAGTGGGTATATTTCACAAAGATGAATATGGAAGTTTCAATAAGTTATCCAGAGGAATGTCCAGAGGATTATCCAGAAGGTCACCTGCAATTTTTAATAACAACCTAGTATCACGTGAATTTACTGTTCATCTTCCTAAACTCGACCAAATTCATTCTAGTTCAGTACATTTAAGTACATTGAAGGCATAGCTCCAAGAAAATGAGTTTATTTGGGTAATATACTCATTTGTTCCACCTAAGTTGCTTAATATTCAAGAGGATTTAAAGATTATCTTAAGTTTCTCTCTCTACAAACGGAAGAAAAATCTTCAAGAACAATTTCAGATTCTGTTTAAATAGATTTTACATGATTTTTTCTCTTCAAGACAAGCAGATTATCCGTATCTACATCTATCAAAACAAGATCAAGTATTTTTATGGGATTCATTTGTGAGTTCAAAAAGAGAATGTTATCTACTTTTTGTTTAGATAAAGAAGAAGAAGAACAAATTATGATGAATCAATTTTGGAATTTCAAATCAAGGACCACAATATCTGGAAGCCTATCTACAAGAAATGAATTTGGAAGTTTATTCACAAGATACGGGTTAAACATGTCTTCTTATCTTCAACCGTTGAAGGTATAGCAAGTTTCAATTTTTTTCTAAAATAAAAAGAGGATAAGGGACAGAGGATATCATCCAAGAAAAATATGGTAAAGTCTATCCACATTCCTTAACAGTTTCTTTAACGTTGAAGAATTAAACATTAAATGAGAAGCTCTCTTCCTGGATAAAAGATAGAAGACGAAAACGTGATAGAGAAAGAGAAAAATATTAAGAGAAGAAAAAAAAAAAAGAAAAAAATAGGACACCTTACTATTATGAAAAAAGAACAAGTGTCTCTTACAAAAATTCTTTCAAGCTTATTTGTGCAAATTTCTTTATTGTAAACACTTATTTTTTATATTTTCTTGTTGACAGAAGAAACGTGTTGTTACCTTCTAGATTGTTTGATTACAATATTAGACTCTGTAGATCGATTGGTAGCTTAAGGATAGCTGTGAGAATCGAGCAGAGGGAATTATACAATCTTGAAATTTGAATTTATTAGATATAGTGGAACAGACCTGTAGGATAATAGGGTCCCCGGCTCGGAGCTGAAAGAGTGGACTGACACACAAGGCGAAACCACTATAAATCACTGTCTGATTCTCTAATATCTATCTTTTTAATTTCCGCAATTTATTTTTATAATTGTTTACTTTTTTATATTGTTCTCACATTTGAAACCGAAGGAGAATTAGTTTTTAAAAGGTAAAAATTACTATTTTTATTAATAATCAATTCAACCCTCCTTTTTTATTGTTAAAGTGGGACCTACAATTGGTATCAGAGCCAAGCTCAATTTTTAAAAAAGTATTTGTTTTAAAATCCTGATACCTACAATTGGTAGGCTCTTTTATTAAATTGAGTGATCCAAATAAAATGGTTAAGAAAAATGTTGCAATTAATCTTGCTCCTTTCTTTGATGGTTCAAATTTTTCTTATTGAAAAATGCGAATGCAAATTTACATTAAAGCTAATGATTATGATTCATGACAGGTTATTTCCATGGGAGACAATGTAATTACTTTGAATGGAAATTCAGTCATGTCAAACTCTGAGAAAAAGTTCATTGAGAAGAACAACAAAGCAAAAAACTTGTTGTTGACCACTATTACTCCATCAGAATTTTATCTATTATCATCATATGGAAGTGCTAAAGAAATATGGGACAGATTGTGTGAGACGTATGAAGGAACCAATACAATTAGAGAAACCAAAATAAATGCTTTAATTCAATAGTATGAGCTATTTAAATTTAAATATGACGAATCTGTTAAAGATGTTTTTAATAGGTTTACAACAATAACAAATGAACTTGCATCGCTTGGGAAGAGACATCTTGATCCTGATCTTATGAGGAAAATGTTGAGAATTCTGCCACCTTCTTGGGATGTAAAGAAAACTGCCATAGAAGAAGCATAGGATCTCAACAAACTTTCTCTTAGCTAACTAAGGGAAAAGTTAATGGCTTATGAATCTCACAAAAAAACTACTCAAGATGCCGAAAGTAGTACCAAAGGAATAGCTTTCAAAATGAAAGAAGTTATGGCAAATCAAGTTGAATCCGATGAAAGTGAGAATGATGAAGAAGAAGACTTAACTATTTTGGCTAGAAAGCTAAACCGATTTCTAAAGAAGAACAAAGGTAAGAAATTTACTACCTATAAAAAATTTGGTTACAAAGATTTTGATGCAGGAAAAATTTACAAAGAAAAGGAGAAGAAAAAGGAGAAAAAGGAGATCCAATGTTATGAGTGTAAGAAACTAGGTCATATAAGTATGAATGCCCAACTCTCATTAAGAAAATGGAGAAATTTAAGAAGAAAAATATATCATTATTGGCTACATAGAGTGATTTAGATGATACAGAGAGTAATCTAAAGGATACATATGAAGAGAAGGAAGAAGCAAATCTACGTCTTATGGCTACTTCTGAGGTAAATTCGCAATTTGAAGACGAATTATCTAAAAGTGATGCTTATGCTTAGATGAAAAAGCTTCTAAAAGCACTAAATAAAGCTAATACTAAAATATCAAAGCTAGATATAGAAAATAAAGCTTTTAAGAATGAGAAAGGCTTTTAAATAAACAAATTATTTTCTTGTTCATGAAAATGATATTTTAAAGCATGATAATAAAAAGTTGCATGTTGATAATGAAAAACTAAGAACATAAAATAATGTGCCTAAGTAAGAAACCAATGTTTTGAAAGTCAAAATAGATGAGTTATCTAGTTCAATAAAGAACACCTTTAATAAATTCAATGAAAGTGATAAAAAATTGAAAATGTTGATTTCTTCACAAAGGTTATCTTGTGAAAAGCATGATTTAGGTTATGAACATGGACCTACATCATATGCAAATAAGAAAACAATATTTGTTAAGGCTAAAGAAATAGCTAATGCTCAACCTGATGATGAAAAGAAAAATGAGACAAATATAAATGCAAAACCTATAAGTTATTTCAGAAGGTACAATAGAGGGTACAACAGAACAAACACAGCTTGGTATTATCACAAGTATTCAAGGATGAACAGGTACAATGAGCTAAACAACAGGTATTGGAATAATTATTCATATTCATGTTATTTTTGTAATAAACCTAGTCATATAGAAAAATATTGTTATTATAAGAGAAACAAGCTTAGTAATTATCAAGCTATTTATATGGATAACACAAGCTTGTCTTTCAAAGGACCCAAGTTAGTATGGGTTCGTAAAAAGGTCTAATTTGTTTGTTGGTAATTTCAGGAATTGAGATAATAAGCAGAAGGATATGAACTTGATAAGTGAGTGCCTCAAATGGTAAAGAAAGAACAATGTGACTCTCATGAAGAAAATGAACAATTAATTATTTGGTATTTTTGTTTTAACTCTCTCATATGTTTTAATGTTTTGCTCTTTAAGATCCTAAACAAATTCTTGTTTGTTTTTGTTAATATAAAATTAGTCGGTATCATATTAAGGGGGAACATAGTTTTTAAAAGAAATTTATAAAGGGGGAGAAGATAAATAATAAAGAAAATTCTCTAGAAAGATGATTAGTTATATTTTGTTGAAATAAAAAGGGGGAGAAATGTTTGAAACAAAAATACATAGAAAAATGTGTTGAAGTTGTTTTTCTTTGCAATTTTGGTTATGTGCATGTTAAAGGACGAATTCTGCACTTTTTTGATAAAATTTTGCATTTTTTCTATAATATTCTATAATTTCTATAAAAATTCTGCATCATGTGAATTTTTTGCAACTTAAGAGATATTTATGCAATTTTTTCGTGCAATTTCTCCACTTTTCGGCACAAAATCTGCATTTTATGAGCAAAATCTACAATTTTCTGCAATTTCTTGCATTTATTATGCAACTTCTTCAACTCATGAATTTCTGCATTTAAAAAAAAAATTTCATTTTTTTTCTTTTCTACAAAAATCTGCATTAGAGCTAAAAAAAATTATGCATTAAAAAAATTTTTTTTTCATTATTCTTGTCAAAATTTATGTTATTCTAAGAAATTTGTGCATAATTGTTAATGTTTAGACTATCTTATATACTTGAAAAGTGTTCTTGTCTTTTGAATTTATGTTTTGCTGATAACGAAAAGGGGAGAGAATTATGATATAACAAAAATAAAACAAAATCATCTTCAATAATTCTTTAAATGGAATTTTGTTTGAGAAAGGGTTTTGTTATCATCAAAAAGGGGGAGAATGTTAGATTATCTTAAAATAGGTTTTGATGATAATAAAAGTGTAAAATGATTACGAAAAAGTTTATTAAGTGTGTAATTTCAAGTTAGAGGAAAAGGCGAACAATGAATAGTATCAGGTATCCAGAAGTTATCACAGAAGGTTGACAGCATTTGACAGAAAAAAATTAACAGTATCACGAGTCTTTAAAATATATACAGAAGATTATCCAAAGGATACTCCAGAAGGTTGTATCAGTGAAAATGAAAATTAAGAGTTATTATCTTATATAGAGAAAACTATCTAGAAGCTATTTTAGAGGGTATATTTTAGAAAGATGAATATGGAAGTTTCAATAAGTTATCCAGAGGAATGTCCAGAGGATTATCCAGAAGGTCACTTGCAATTTTTTACAGCAACCTGGTATCACGTGAATTTACTTTTCATCTTCCTAAACTCGACCAAAGTCATTCCAGTTTAGTAAATTTAAGTATATTGAAGGCCTAGCTCCAAGTAAATGAGTTTATTTGGGTTATATACTCATTTGTTCCACCTAAGTTGTTTAATATTTAAGGGGATTCAAAGATCATCTCAAGTTTCTCTCTCTACAAACGGAAGAAAAATCTTCAAGAACAATTTCAGATTCTGTTTAAACGGATTTTACACGAGTTTTTCTCTTCAAGACAAGTAGATTATCCGTATCTACATCTATCAAAACAAGATCAAGTATATCTTACCTATTTTTATGGGATTCATTTGTGAGTTCAAAAAGAGAACGTTATCTATTTTTTGTTTAGATAAAGAAGAAGAAGAACAGATTATGATGAATCAGCTTTGGGGTTTCAAATTTCAAATCAAGGACCACAATATCTGGAAACCTATCTACAAGAAACGAATTTGGAAGTTTATCTACAAGATACGAGTTAAACATGTCTTCTTATCTTCAACTGTTGAAGGTACAGCAAGTTTCAATTTTTTTCTAAAAGAAAAAGAGGATAAGGGACAGAGGATATCATCCGAGAAAAACATGGTAAAGTCTATCCATATTCCATAACAGTTTTTTTAACGTTGAAGAATTAAACAATGGATGAGAAGCTCTCTTCCTGGATGAAAGATAAAAGACGAAAACGTGATGGAGAAAGAGAAAAATATTGCGAGAAGAGAAAAAAAAAAAAAAATAAGACACCTTCCTATTACGGAAAAAAGAACAAATGTCTCTTACAATAATTCTTTCAAGCTTATTTGTGCAAATTTCTTTATTGCAAACGCTTTTTTTTTATATTTTCTTGTTGACAGAAGAAACGTGTTGTTGCCTTCTAGATTGTTTGATTACAGGATTAGACTATGTAGATCGATTGGTAGCTTGAGGATAGCTATGAGAATTGAGCAGAGAGAATTGTACAATCTTGTAATTTGAATTTATTGGATATAATGGAACAATCCCGTAGGATAACAGGGTTCCTAGCTCGGAGCTGGAAGAGTGGACTGACGTACAAGGCGGAACCACTATAAATTGCCGTCTGATTCTCTAATCTCTATTTTTTTAATTTCTGCAATTTATTTTTATAACTGTTTACTTGTTTATATTGTTCTCACATTTGGAACTGAAGGGGAATTAATTTTTAAAAGGCAAAAATGACTATTTTTATTAAAATCAATTCAAGCCCCCTTCCTGATTATTAAAGTGAGACCTATAGGATTGCCAGAGTTAAAACCACCAGTATGACTTGATTTTAGTTGATGTTAGGGTTTCGATTTGACTGTTCTAGGTTTTAATCTATAAGATTAACATAAAATCTAGGGGTTTACAACTTCTTACTTTAAGAAATTCTATACTAATTATCTAACGTGCATTAGAGACAAAACTAATAAGTTAAGTTTAATCACATACCTACTATTAGACTAGGATTTTCTATCTCGTCTTCATTGTAATCATTCTCAATTTCATCAAACATGGGAGTTCCGTGCATCACAAACATTCTCCTTGATCCAATGGATTTGTTTCCTTGATTATTCTATCTTTCTTTTCTCTAGTTCCACCGGAGGCTTTAGATTGTGTAGTTCCTATATTTTTAGTTTGTTGTGGATAATTAGTCGACATATGTTGTACTTTCTTACAAATAAAAATATTGCCCCATATTTCTTTGGACAAGTGTTGACAATATGCCTCGTTTCTCCATAATAATAACATTGATCTCAAAGTTGAGGGGAATCTCTAGGATAATGAGATTCTTTCCACTTCCAACAAACAAGATTACTTTTCCCAAATGTTCCTCCCTTCGAAGTTCCAAAAGATTTAGAAAATTTATCCTTTTTTGAGGATGAACTCATGCTAACATTATCATATGATCTTTTTCAAAAACTTAGCCTCTCTTTTCATATCTTCCCGTCTCATAATTTTAGCTCGTTTTATGACTTAAGCTTTTTCCACCAACATAAAAAAAAAAAAAAAAAATCCTCAATCTCGAACTCAGTCAATCTTCTTTAATGGTGAAGCTTTAAACCAGCCATAAACACTTGTCTTTTCAATTCATCACTATCTCTATATGTTGTAGGGGCAAACTAAAGCAATCTATTAAACTTGAGCTTATATTCATCAATGCTTCAATTTTCTTGCATAAGGTTCATTAAGTCGATAATATACTTTGCCCTCAAGCTACTAGGGAAATATTCCTTCATAAATTCTCTTCTAAATACTTCCCAGGAAATAGGTTGAGGCAACGTTCCTTCCTTCGAATCCCTATACAATCTAGCTCATAATCTCAACAAATAAGTCTCATACGGTACTTTAAGAGCATCAGACACTTGAAATACGCTAAAGGATCTCTCAACTTGAGATAACCAATCCTCTACTTCCTTAGGCTTTTCCATAAGACCTTCAAAATATCTATTGCATTTAATAAACTCTAGAAGTAAATTCCTTTTTTCTTAGGTACATGTGTCAGAGGAATTGGTATTTCACGCCGAGCTGAGGGTGGTTCCTGACTTTCATCAATAGATTCCATAGCTTGATCCACCTCTTCATGTATAGTAGCTAGTGATGGAACTGATGGTATAGAGGTTCTAGTCCTCTGTGATGCCAATAGAGATACAACAGGTACCTCTGCTGGAATAACTAAAGGTACTACTCCAGGTTGTCCTCTTTGCAAAGCTTGCAGAATTAAAGCATTCTACTATTGTATAGGTTGTAGGAGATCTTCCAACCTATCAAGAGGTGGTAGAGGTAAATTTTGTGGTTCAAGTTGTCTCTATTTAACAAGTTCAAAAGCTTTATATTGAACCTCTGGTGTAGGAGCTTAAGCATTCCTTGCTCTTCAACCATGTCTGTTCAAATCAATTTTCAATTAGTTCAGTTTAACATTAAACTCATTAATCATAATTATATCCTCTATAGAACAACTAACACAACTACATAACATATGTCACATGGTCTATCATCACATGTCACAAAGAACACTTCCAATTCTAACTAAAGCTTATCCTCAGTCATTCATTCAAATTTCATGCCTACTTCTACCCATCCATGTTAGCTTTACTAACTTCAACTGCAAAATTCTTATAAAGATCTTATACACACACACAACACACATACACATATATATTCAGTTGCTTTCCTATTCTTACAACCATGCTCTATTACCAACTGATGCCATACCTCCATAGGGTACTCTAGTAGTATTCATGTAACATGTGACAACTCAAAGTCATACACATTTATTTCATATCATCTGAGACTTCTAGAAAGTAACATGATCATGGAATTATCATAATGCACCATGGCATGGACATTTGAAATAGGATCAGGGTTGACTAGAGCGATGAAGATATTGCATTTATGTAAGCTACATATAAGAATAACTTTAAAAAAGACCTACATAGTTACATCACAAAACTACAACTTTGTCTTCAATAGACTTCAACATTACGCTTTAACAAAACATCTCAAAAAGTCTATACAACATTTACCTAAACTATTACCAGATTAATCTCCTAAAAGCTTAATACAAAAAAAAAAAAAAATTCATTCTTCCTTCAACTCATATTCCATTCCTTAGAAGTCTATGTCAGCTTCCTCTTCTTAATCTTTGGCATTTCCTTAAAACCTGTAACAACAATCTAAAATGGGCATGAGCATAACAAGCTTCGTGAATAATAGAATCTTAACATAGTATAAACATATTCACATAATGTTTGATTAACACTCATATGTAATATAACAATCAACCATATGTATCAAGTATAGTTTGGGTAACCGGAACCTAAACTTATAGAGATTTATGTCCTCTCTTGGGGATTAAAGGACTAGCATAGGTATTCCACATCTAGAAGACCCAAAGAACTAAGGAAGGAGTATTTATTTTAAAACTACATTACTAATTATATATAAATATATACGGTATAATCTCAACTTCACTTAGGTCTCAGAATTTTACTAAGTATTATTATTTCAAACCAAGCTTTATCAGACGACGTCCTTCATGCCCACTTGGTTCCTATAGAAGTGGCGACCCAATGGTAACTTTTACTAGATTTACTAGATATCATGAAGCAATACCATAGAATAGAAATTATAATATGTAACATGATACCATATAAATGCATTTGTATGATGTCGTGCAATGCATGTCTGATTTATTTGTTGATCAAATAAGAGTTAATCCAATTATATTAGTGACCAATCAGTTCCAGACAATCAACAACATGATTTAACTAATCAATATCAAACAATTAGTTATCACTTTAAGTATTAAAATTCTTAATCAACAAAACAATCAATTAACATACATTATTACCCAATTACCATACATGTATTCTATTTAAGTTGTACTTAAAGTACATGCTATTCCATTACAATCATAAACAAGTGAAAAGATTCAATTGCTCATCGGTGCATCTTGGCTAGTCATTGCAATAATCAAACAGAAAATCCAAGTCTTGACTTAAGGTTCCTATAAAATAATAAACATGCATTACGAGGTAAGAATTTCTATTAAGACTTAGGTATTTCTCAACTATACAAACTTGAATAATTCTTAAATCTAGTTATTATAAACTTAGCATATCATAAGTCTATGATTCTATGATCTAGCTTGATTAAAATTTATAAGATATCTTAAACTAATGTTTGTATATGTAAGCCTCTAGATTTTTGGTAAATATAAGTAATCCTTATAACCGGAAGTCAAACCGGAACCCTAAAGTTAACCTAGTTCTATAATTAGTCTAGTGAATCTAGATCCGGTAATCTTGTGTTCTTAAAACCTAGACAATGAAATTAAGATTAATGTTCGAAAATGGTTCGTAATAATATAGGAAAGCTTAAAAATATCAGATTTGCAAATTTCTAGTGTTTTCGGATCTAAACGGGATCAGTTTTCAAAAACCGTATCTCAGTGCACCGAATAGCGAAAATATTCCAACAATATCATTAGACTCGTAAAAATATAAGGATTTTAAAAATATTAGTTTTAGAATTTTTCGGTTACTAAAAATATGAGATATAGGCCATTTATGCGTATTTTCTTTACTACCGGTATTTTAATTGTCTAGTCTACTATTCATAGTACTTTTTTACTATTCATTACTATTCATCTATCTCTACTTTTCTTGCACTCTATTCTTACACACTACCATACCTATACCTTACAATTTACCTTCACCATACAATTTTAATCACATCACACTTTACACATTACTTCTTTTTATTACAAAACAACAAATTTAATCAATTTTTCTCCCCTCTCCAAGGTTGCCATCCACTCTCTCTCTCCTATCCCTCTTAATTTATTTTCTTTTTTAATTTATTTAATTACATCTAATTTCCACTCAAAAACTCTATAAATACCTCATTCCTCCTTCCTCCTTCATCCTTTCACACAACTCATTTCCTACTAAAACTCTACCAAAATTACTCCACAAACACTCTCTCTCAAATACTCTCCCAAGTCCTCTCTTCTCTCCATAAAGCCATTTCCCACATATTATTACAACTCATTCTTTTCCTCTTCAACAAACACATAACCTTAAGTAAATTTTCTTACATATACTCATCATGTTCATATAACTTAGCATAAGCTTAGTGTATGTTTCTTAGACTCATGAGAGTTAAAGAAGCAACAATATGTTCATGTTTTGTTTTTGTTCATGTTCATGTCTTCCATTATGTTATTATTATGTTGTTGTTATTATTGTTATTATTATTTGTTCTAATCTAACTTCTATATAGTATTATGTATATTACGTATATATATTTCTTTAGAGCATATAAGCTCACTTGTTATTTATTTATTTCTATGCTTTGCAATTTATTTATTTATTTCATGCTATTATTAAGACTAGTCTTTCTAGTATTAGACTTGTCCTTATCAAGTCAAAACAATTTTTTTTTCTTTTCTTTTCTTTTCCTTTCCTTTTGGGACTAGTCGATTCTTAGTCCCCGGATATCTTGATAAAGCTAGGGTTCCCAATACTTGACTTTATTATTATGCTCTTATTTATTATTATACATATATTATCTTATTATATGATATTGTTATATTTCTCATATCTACATAATATCATTCATGCATGAACATGTTGATATTGTCTCAACCATAATGAAAAGGAGTTTTCTTAAGTAATAAAAGAACTCACTTTAAAAATAAATTTTGTCACATAAGAAATGTTTTTTCCATGAAAACTTAAAGTTTTATCTTAACAAATATTTTCTAAAGTTAGATAAGTTTAGTACAAGTTTTAGTAATAATACTATATGGGATTTTATCAAGGAACACATAAAATAAAGCTATCACAAACTCTCTTTTCAAACCAAGGAAATAAGAAAGTTTCTTTGAACTTAATTCTTTGTTTAAAAAAAGTTTTCTTAAACTCATATGTAAAGCTTTCATTAACATATTAAGGTCTAGATAAGTTTTATAAAATCATCTAAGAATAAATCTTACCTAGGAACTAAAATTAAAAGAACCTTATTATTTTAAAATGGAACAAACTTTAGGAAAAACTAAGAACAAGTGAACTTTAAGAAAGTTTGTCGTTATCAAGAAAATATTTAGAAACTATATTTTCAACTCTTAAAAATGAAGTATAGGAATAAAATTATTTTGAACAATAGGAATTGTTTTCAAAAGATAGATAAAGTTAAAAGTAGGAAATATTTAAATCCAAGAACTTACCTAACAAGGTTAAAATAAAAATTTCCAAAACATTACTTTTCCAACTTTTAAAGCACCTTATTTTATAAAAATCATTGTTGGGACAACTTCACTAAATTCATGTTTATGATATGAGTCAATATATATGTGTTCAAAGAATTTTTCAACTATACAAATATCTATTTTTTTGGTACAAGAATTTTTGGATAAAGATGAGTTAGAAAAATTGTGTTTTGAAATTTGGAATTTTCGCAACAATTTTGTACGTCACTATTCCGAGACCCAAATGACTTCTTTTGATAAAAATAACCTTAAAAATGAATAGATCTTTTCAAGTAGGTAGAAATCGGTATATAATATACGAAATTCTGAGTTAAAATGAGTAAGTTATGGCCATTTTAAGTTGAAATCTCTATTCATGCGAATTTTGGCGAATTCAATAAAATAGAATTAGAGCTTTTGAGTAGCTCTTGGATGAAATACTCACTTCGGGTATTTCTTTTGTTTAGGTATCGAAGACCAAGATCTTCTCTTCCCCGAGGATTACTTCGACTCATAGAAGATCGCTATGGACGAGTGAGTTTCCTTTACGTTTATGTATTCGCATATGTGCTTGTAGAATAAAGCACTAGATGTTAGGAAAAGATAAAATTGATATGTATGCGGGTTATCATGGGAATTATGTATGTGAATTGTTATGTGCAATCAATGAGCAATAACTATATCGAAACCCGATCTGTGATTGATATAATTGTTTCTATGTATTGCTATGTGTGCAATTATTACTTGATCGCTTTAAATAAATTAATGTCGGATTGGATATCCCATAAATAAATTGCTCATGCATATCACTTAGAATATCATTTTGCATTTTTGCTACTACTCCTCAACATGGGACCGGAAAGGTAAGTTGTCTAGCTACATCTTTAGAGTTTAAGACATTCGGGGAATACAGCCTTAAGTTGTAGCCGAGCTAAATCGATTGCTTTGGGTAAAAAAAGCCCGGGGACTAGTAGTATGGTTCGATTAAACCCCAAGATGCGCACAACTTTCAAGGAGGTCATATGGGGCCCAGTTCAAATCATTCCCTAACCACCGATGGAGGGGTAAATCCATCATACATACGTAACCGGATAGTCGTATATACTGTTTGATCATATGATTGTTGCATTTCATATGCTTTTTTAATGAACTTGGTTGAATGCTTACTATGAGTACTTTAGCGTGAGGAATGTCTCACAAAGTTAGTTATGCTTATACCACTATAGGCTTTTGATATTGCAAGATCGTTATTTTGTACCGGAGACCATCTTGATCATCTGGGTAGAATCTTTATTTTGGGAAGCTTTTGGAGGAACTCTATTTTGAAGTCTTAGAATAGATTTCTTCTAAAATCTTTTAACTTTAGTTAATCTTCATATTAAGACTATGTTGCTATAGAAATTATCAGGGGAATGCCTCTTAGAAGTTATAAGACTTTATATTTCAATGAAACATATTAAGTGTTATTTTGCATGTTCCACTGCCAATATCTTAAAATGCATTACTCTACCGGTCTCCCTTTGATGTGAATGTATGCCTTGTACCGATATAGAAGCTTTCGAGTGACTGAGGTAGTCATTCTTAAGTTTTAATATTGTGTACGACGGGCTGTCATGTTTAGGGTACCCATTGGAGCGTGGCAGTATATGTATATTAATATATTATGTTATATATTATTTTATTTTATTATTTATGTTTATTTTTCATATATATATATATATATATGAAACAAGGGAAGCATCATGGCCATAACCTAAGCCATGATCTTCAACACGGTCACCAACATACCCATGCTTAAGGGTGGAATAAGCTTATCCAAAGCATAGAGGAGATAATGCCCCTGATTATTGCTGTGATCTAGATCATACCATGAATTACGGACATGATCACACTCATAATCACTTAAGAAAATTTTCATTCGAGAAGATAATTAGCTCCATCACGCTCGTGATGTAGCAAAACAATGTGATTTGAAAAGATCACCCTTTCCATCATACCTGTTATTTGGCAACCCTAAGTTGTATTTTCTACTTCAAAATTTTTACACTTCCCAACTACTTATTATGACTTTATCTCCATCAAAAACACTTTCTCACCCACATATAAGGTTTGTATGCTTCTTTTATAACTTCAAAATGATTTTACACATACAAACTTACACAACACCAAGCATACATTACACCAACTACACACCACATCAACCTTGGGTAACCAACCAAAATCTATGATATCTCTACTTTAAGCCTTAAATCATCATTTGCATCACTTATCGTCACTCGTCTAACACCAATATCCTTAACAACTCTATATATAACATTTACCAACCTAACACTAATTACACTTGTATATTTTACAAAATAAGCAAAGTAAAAGTAAGGAATAACTTACCCAGCAAGATCTTGACTTAAAAATAGAGCTTGAAATGGATTTTTAGAGAGTTTAAAAAGAAAAAAAAAATTGAAGGAAATATGGTGTGGGTGTGGATGCAAAAATGGCACCTACTAGAAGAAGAAGAAAAGTTAGATATTTTGCTAATTTTGTTTGATATTTATCTCTAACATAGATAAAGTAAGGTTTGACTTGAAGGCATATTAAAAGTTTGTTTGTGTGTGTGTGTGTGTGTGTGTGCACATGATAATTAAGGTGGATAGATGGGCTTATTTTGCATGAAAAATTGTTGGGTTTGGTTTCAATGCATGAATTAAGCTTTCAAAAGCCTAATGCATTGAGAATTAATAATTTGGATCTTATTGCAAAGTTTAATCAATTTGTTTTCCAAATTTTATTGAATTAGAAATTTTCTTATAAAAAACTATAATAATATTCTATATAAATTAGAGGTTATGTTTTAGAAATCCAAGTTTCTAAGAAGGTTTGAAAGTAAGATAGTTGATAAACAACTTGAAATGGATTACTTATTTTTAGACCTCTAAACCACCTAATTCATTCTATGCATGTCATCATAGGTAAATTTATTAACTATACCATTCACACCAATTTTCATACTAGTTTTATATAGATTTTCAATTTCTAATTTCTAACTTAAGGAAAAACTTAGGGATTACAATAGTGGTTTTGCAAAAACTATCCATTATATTATCTTGTCAACAAACTCTATGGTCCCTCATCTATGTTGAATGTATCAGTTTTGTTGCTTATCTAATGGTTTAGATTCATTATCAATCGCAATGTCACTATTGCAAAATTTAATATATCAATTATTATAATTATTTTAATAGTCAGATAATTGAGTAAATTGTCAGTTGATAGCATAACAAAAGTTTCGGTCTTGTGTGTCTAAATTTAAGTAAAATTTATGCTATCTATAAGTTTAACATTTATTACCCAATAAAATTTGTTTTTCAAAACTAATGTGAGCTTTATTTTTCCATATTTATTATCATTATGTTTTAATGTTGTTAGATCTGTCATGCCACAACACTTAGTGGATATGATCTATTTTTGTTTTTCTTATAGTTAGATTGATCTTAACTATATATTTTATTGATAGACAACCATTTTTTTTTATGTGTTCTCTAGGCCATGATCAACCGCTTTAAACCATGCGTTAACCTATTAACCCTTGGACCGAGCTCATGGATTAGAGGCCAATCTACTTGGGCCCATGACCTCCTTAGAAATTACCTTAGACAAGCTTTATGAGGTTAAGATGGGGTGCTTTATTTGACAACATATTGGTTGCCTCTTGTTGATCTAATTCTTGTTTATTTAGGCCTCTTGATTCTTTTAGGCAAGCATGTCAACCTGTCAACTATCTTTACCTATGATAGCAGTTGTAGAAACTTTTCTATTCTAAAATATATGCTTATCATCTATCCTTGATTTACTATTCTAGATTGTTGAAGCTACTTTCCAGATTTAAGTTAATCTACTCTCCTAATTTAGTGTGCATCTCCTTCTATAAATACCATAAGTAACATGTATTGGCTTATTACTTTTTAACCATGTTGTTATTTGATTTCACTCTAGAACACATACTGACTTAAACATTAGAGAAATTGTTCTATTCAACCCTCACCACCTACCAATAATGCTATATCTTGTGGACCATGATTTTGTTGATTCAAGACTTCTCAAGGCTTAATTCTTGAAGATTTAAGGTTCTGCATATTCAATCTCTATTAGTGCTAATATGCTAGAATCACACTTGATGTAATATTAAATGCATGTTGAATTATTTTATTAAAAAATTGCATAAATTTTAAAAACACTAATTAGACATTTAGTTGTATATTGTTGCAAACAAATCTAACAAACAATGGCAAAAAAAAACAAAAATCAAAGCGATAAAGTAAAGTACACACAAGATTTACGTGAAAACCCTTACGGAAAAAACCATGGGCATAAGAGAGAGGAATTCACTAGTATTGAAAAAAGGAGTACAAAGGATGTATATACAAATGATCTCATAGATCTCAAATCTCATAAAACCTAAAAAACAACACAAATCTGTAAATATGTCGTGTAAGCCGACAAAAAGGTCGGCAGCTAAAAAGCCATCGTTTTTGAACCAACATTGGCTAAAGGCCAGTAACTTTGAGCATAAAGGTTGGTGATGTACCTAATAAAGGTTGGCGACTTTAAGCTAGCCTTCAACATTCACAGAACTGAAATTTTAGGAGCTAGCACAAAGGCCGGTGGTGTATCCTCTATGGCCGCTGGCTTTGGTTGAATTTACATTACACATCCAATAATCCCTACCTTGACACAATTTTTAGAGAAAAATACACAAAACTTCAATCTTCAACACAAATAACAAAACATTTTTATCACGCCCCGAAGGTACCCTAGTAGTAGTAAACAAGTTACACTTGAATACTATCACTAGATTACCTTCAGAGAGTGACAGGTTTTCAAAACAACAAGATCTTTTAGTTGCTTGATAAGAAATAACAAATATATGAAAGAAATAACTTAGTGAATAAACATTACAAAACTATTACAAACCATATAGTTTCTTTGGAGTACACAACTAAATAATCTAAACTAATAGTACATAACCATCAACTAAAATAGATCTGTAGACTTCTAGCTTCAAAGCTCTTACCGGAGCCATATTCCTGGATGGAACTAACCAGGGTAGTAAAGTAAACCTGAAAAGACTATAGGAGTATGAGCGAAACCACAGCTCAGTGAATAACCAGACATACCATACATTACACAAGTTATTAGAAATCATATGCAATGCAAGCACTCAACCATATGCACAGATACAAGTTTGGATGATCTAGAATCCAAACAGGAAAAAGATTTACGCACTCTTTTTAATAGGTTGAAGAACCAAATCTTAATGACCCACCTGCCCAGGAGAGACTAAGTACACAGGAGCATCAGCGATTTCTCATTTTAAGTTATCACTCTTAATATAGTTGATTTAACTTACCATCTCCTATAACTTCCTTAGAAACTCCCTAAGTATTAATCATTTCAAAGCGATTCTACGGGCGATGTTCTTCGGTGCCTTTTAGTTCCTCATAGGACCGCCAGACCAAAGAGAATCTTGGAAGAACTTACACATTAGATCAACCAAGCGAAAACAAAGATCCGAAATATTAATACGTAGCAGGCTGTCACAACCATATATGCAATAATGCAATTTGTGCAATGCACGTTCATATTATTTAGTTAAGACAATAAGTCTTAATCAATTGCAAAGTGACCATACATTACACACAATCACCATTATACTACTGCACAACATCAATCATTGCATTATCGCTTTTATAAAGATATTTTAACAATCATACACTCAAATCAAATCATACTTTCAGCAGACATTCATTTGATTATCTTGCATTATATATTTGACTATTTACAATCACAACCAGTACAATATGACTAAATTACTCACCTGCTCATACTGACTCAGTCGTAGTAATCCGCTGGTAGATCCTCTAATGAGTCAAAGTCACCTATTTAAGACAAAGTATTCATTAATACAAATTAACTAAATTCCCACATGTGATTAGTGTCCTAGACTCGATATTTTGGTAATTATTATTACTTAGTGTTGTCGTGTTTCTCTTATTTTATCTTGCATAATTTTTTTGTTATTTTAGAAGTCACATTACTCAAGAAATTAGCTTATTTCAATTTCCATTCTTGCCTATTTTATTTGTTTAGATCTAATATTTAACTAATACTAACCTTGATTAACATTAATTATTCGTCTTAAGTTCTAGGGTTTTAAGAATTATCCGGTATTAATCAAAATATTCTAAATATTTGTTTTTACTTGTTTATATAATAAATGCTATATTGTTATACATATATATACTAAGTAGACTTAGGTGTTATATAATATATATATATATATATAAGTTTTGGTTATTTACGAAACATGCTTTCGTTAAGAACATTTGGGAGTACGCCGGCTCAAAGCCGCCGGCCTTCATTCTCAGGTGCCGGTGTAAGATAGTTTTTGAAAAATTTTATATCGAGTGCACCAGTGTTGAAAGCTGTCTGCTTTCAACGTACGCCGGCCCTACGCTGTCAGCGTAGATCTCCAGGAAGCCGGCTTATGTTCAATTTTTACGTGAAATATTATTTTACGTAGCCTCTGATCAGTGTAAGCCGCCCATAAGCCGCCGGCCTATCCATGTAAGCCGCCGGCGTTCAGCGTTTACACTGCCGGTCTTGAGGCAATGTTTTACTGTTCATCATCTTTCTCCTCAGTTCAATTCTTTTTCTTTGATTTTCACACGTTAAAAACATACTCCAACTACTTCTAAGTGTTTATATATCATATATAAGGATATAAAACAACTTTCAACACATTTAAAAACATATATATATCTCGATTCTTAGAACATAAAGCTAGGGTTTTGAATTATTACCTCGTTGGAGCTCATTTGATGTAATCCGAAGCTCGTGTTTGTGTTTATTAAGTTCCTAAGATGATTATAAGTCAGTTACAAACCTTAGATTTGAACAAAAATTCTTTGAATCATATCAACTTACCTTAGAGCTCGTTTTTGAGGGTTTTTAGCTTTCTTCTTCCTTTGATCCGAACTCGATTGTTTTGATCGATTTGTTTTTTGTTTTTGGTTGGTTTTGATTGTTATTTGGGAGTATTTTCGGGCTGCAGATTTTGAGAGTTAATGGAGTTTGTTTGTTTCTCCATTAATAGCTTTGAACCCACATATATATAGAAGAGAGAAGGAGAGGTTGTGGCTGCATATCCTCCCTGCATTTGATACGAATTTCCCTTGCATTTAGTGTGTTTAATCTATTACTTTCATGGTTATTAATGAGAGAGTGATTTGGCATTCTTTGATTGGTTGCATGGTTAATTTTTTATTGACTTGTTGAGGTGTATGATTGCTTAAATTCCGGCTCCTCTTTCTTCTCCCCTTTCCATCGAAACTCAGCCGAAAAACATATATATATATATATATATATTAGTTTATTATTCTAATTTAGTTTTGAGTTAATTAAACGAGTTATACGGGTATAGATTAGCTAATATTTGGAAGTTTTTATACAAAAATATATTTATAAAGTTATACAAAACACTTAGATTTTCAAATAATACAAATTTAGGTTATATATATACGTAGTTATTTATTCGTATAATTTTATCTCCCGTGATTTGGATTTCTTAAGCTCGTTAGGTCAATTTTTGTTTCAGGCCTCAATAGCTTAAGAAAACTCGGTTTAGAACGATAGCGTGATCTGATTATTTATTTGGAGTTTAGATTTTGAGTTATTCATCAGTTTGTATTTTTGTTGTGTATTTAAAATCTTAACGGTTTATCTTTGAGTCATCGTTTCCTACTCATAAGTGTGAATAATCATTTATGCAGTATTGGACTTAATACAGAAACTAAACTATATATATATCTTTAGTTTTGATACTGAACATGAATTCTTATTAGTAGCTTTTAGTTTTAACTAGAAATCTTGAATTTAGAGTTTAAGTCTAAATATAAATTCTTTACTACTCGTTATTCTAATCTCGAATTATTATCGGGATCAAAAACAATCATTTAATCTCTATATTCATATTTTCTATTTAAATCTATCTGTATATCAGGTTTCGGGTATAAATTTTAGATCATATCTTGAATTATTTATTCAAGATACAAAATCTCGTTTTTGGTATTAACTAGAGTTGGAGAATTTCTTTATTCGGTTGCTAAATTCTTCATCTATTCAAAATCTAAATGTTAATCTATTATCTAATTTATATAATCTATTATAAGGTCGTGTACTAATGTGGAAAATTCCCGGGGTTTACATTCTCCCCACCTTAAAATAAGCTTTGTCCTCAAAGCTTGAGTGCGTACCTAAGTTCTCAAACAAATGTGGATAGCTTTTCTTGATCTCCTCTTCTAATTCCCAGGTAATCTCTTCTGTCTGTGGATCCCATAATACTTTGACATAGTGGATTTCTTTATTCCTAAGAAATTGCACTTTCCGATGCAATATCTTAACTGGATGCTTTTCATAAGTCAAATTCTCCTTCAAATCAATTGGTTCTAATTCCACTATCTTGTCTGGATCCGGTACATACTTTCGTAGAACCAATACATGAAAAGACTATAGAAGTAGGCTTTGTTGTATAACCTAAACTAATCTCAAACTCCACTTGCATGCTTGATTTCTGTTGTGCTTTATTAGATGAAGTATTAGAAGACAAGTCATGCAACATAGCTGTTTCATCAAAAATCACATATGTACAATGAATTTCTTTAATTTAGGACATCACAACTTATGTCTCTTGACAATAGGCTTAAAACCAAGGAATATACATATCAAAGATCTAAGCTCAAGTTTCTCATTGTCAACATGAGCATATGCATGACATTTAAAAATCTTCAGTTCTGAATAATTAACAAGAGTACCAGACCATACCTCTTATTGAGTTTTCTTCTCAAATGCAATTGATGGAGACCTATTAATCAGATAACATGCTGTAGAAGCTGCTTCAACCTAGAACGACTTCGGTAACTGGGCATTAAAATTCATACATCTAGCTTTCTCCATAATAGTCCTATTCATCCGTTCTGTTACCCCATTTTGTTGAGATGTACCAGGAACTGTTAGATACCTCACAATTCTCTTTAACTTGCATAGAACATTAAACTCATTATAATTGAACCCTAAACCGTTATCAGTGCAAAGACGCTTTACCTATTTCCCAATCTATTTCTCAATCATCGTCTTCCACTCCTTAAATATGGGTGGAACATTATTCTTCTGTTTCAAGAAAAATAACCAAGCTTTTCTAGAGAAATCACCAATGATCATCATCATGTAAATAACACCTCTGCTTAAAGGTAATCTAGACGGCCCCTATAGATCAAAATGGATATAGTCAAGAGTACCCTTTGTATTATGAGTACCTATTGTAAGTCTAACTCTCTTCTACTTTCCAAAGACCCAATGTTCATAAAAATTTAATTTGTTGATGCCTTACCCATCAAGAAGTCCTCTTCTACTCAATTCAGTCATATCGACTTCACTCATATACCCTAAACGCATATGGCAAAGTTTAGTAGCACCTTCATCTGACAAAGAAGAAGAAATGACGGCTGCATCACAATGGAACAACAGAACCCTAAAAAACATACAGGTTAGCATTCTTTTTCTATCATTTCATCACCACAAGAGATCCTTTACTGATCTTCAGAACTCTACCTTCACTAGTATATTTATATCTTTTTGTATCAATAGTACTCAAACAAATCAAATTTCTCTTCAATTCAGGCACTGTCTCATATTACCAAGAGTCCTGACAACACTATCAAACATTTTGATTTTGATGGTACCAATACCTACAACCTTGCAAGAAACGTTATCACCTAACAAGAAAAACACCTTTTGATACCTTTTCATATGTTGAAAACCAGTCCCGATTGGGATAAATATGGAAAGTACAACCAGAATCCATAATCCACTTCTCACTGGTCTGAGGATTATTATTAGAAGCAATAAGATGTTCTCCACCACTGTGGTCTTCAGCTACATCAGCTTCAACAAATTTTTCTGGTTGTTTCCCCTTTTGATTTTCAATAGCTCTCTTACTTTTATTCAGCAACTTATAGCATTCAGATTTGATGTGTCATTTCTTCTTGCAATACTTGTAGATCTTATCCCACGAATTACCACCAGAATTGCATTCCTAACTCCTACCATGGGTAACAAGCCCTTATGTCTAAGTCTTAGGTCTAATTACAAGATGTTTCGTCTTTTCAAAAGAAGCCAAAGCATTATAAGCTTCCTCCATTGTAAGAGAATCACGATTATACAAAATAATGTCTCTAAAATCTAAATAAAAGGGAGGTAGTGAACACAATAAAATTAAAGCTAAATCCTCTTCATGATACTTAACATATAAATTTTCCAAATTAGAAAAAAATTATTTAAAGTTGGTTAAGTGATTTTCTAGAGATCCACCTTCAGTCAAATAGTGTGAATATAATCGCTGCTTCAAATGTAATTTACAGATCAAACTCTTTGTCATACACAACTGCACCAATTTCAATCATAACCCAGAAGTTGTCTTCTCCTTCAACACATCCTATAATATCTTATTGATAAATGAAGATGAATTTGAGAAAGAGCTTTTCGATTCTTACGTTTTTTTTCTTCCGATGAACATGACATAAGCATTTTATCAAACCCTAGTAGAGCATCATCCATATCCATCTGTGCGAGAACCACTCGCATCTTGACCTACTATAAAGAAAATCTTTTGTTGCGATCCAACAACAGGATATCATACTTCATTATTGCCATTATAGATAAAACAAAACCAAACCTTTGACTTTGATACCAGTTTATTACAAACAAATCTAACAAACAATAGCAAAAAAAAAAAAAAAAAAAAAAAATCAAAGTGATAAATTAAAGCATGCATAAGACTTACGTAGAAACCCTTGCAAGAAAAACCACCGATGGAGGAGAGGTAAATTCACTAGTGTTGAAGAACGAAGTATAGAGAATGTATATACAAGTGATCTCATAAATGTCAAATCTCGTAAAACCTAAAAGGCAACACATAGACATGTAAATATGTCGTGTAAGCCGACACAAAGGTCGACAGATGAAAAGTCATCGTTTTTGTTTGGCCAACAGCTTTGAGAGTAAAAGCAAACAGTGTACCCAATAAAGATCGGCAGCTTTGAGCCAGCCTTCAACATTTATAGAACGAAAATTTTAAGAGCTGGCACAAAGGTCAGTGGTGCACATAATATAGGCCGGCAGTGTATCCTCCAAGACTGCCAGCTTTGGTTGAATTTGAGTCACACATCTACTATATTTTGAGAGAAAAACCATGATCATTTTTTTTATACCAAATGTTTAATCAAACTTAAAATTTTGGGGAAGTGATATGGGCTCTGAACTATTTAAATGCTGATAATATGCTTTAGAGAGAGGGGGAAAAAGAAAAACGGACCTAATTTTTTCTCCTACTCGAATTCTCACCCTTATTGGGAGTTATGCCTAATCGTATTTTCTATTTTTATTTTTATTTGTGTTCTTTTTCGTTTTTCTTTTGTTAATTCACAAAGATCCTCATCCTGTTGTATAACTATTCAAGAAAATAAGAGAAACGATAGTGATCGGTTTGGGAGCATGGCAGTTCTTCTGCTGACCACCAGTTTAAAATATATCAATTTTTGTTTTCTCTTTTATTTTTAATTACCAAAGGACTTGCAGATCTTTCTAAACAAGATCTGCGATGACTGTAAATGAAACTGCTTCATTATATATAATTTATTTTATCTGAGATCTTTTTATTTATATTTACTATTTTTCTACGAACGTGCAAATATACAATATCCTTGGTCAAATGCACCGCCGCCCACGCTCCACAGGCTGACAGGCATGCCATATATTTTATTTGGTTTTAAGAGGGTTAATTATAAAAATTGTGCTTAAACTTCTAGAAAATGTTGGATAAGGTATTTAATGTTTTATTTTAAATAATTTAGTATTTCAATAAAATTTTTTTTAATTTTTTTATTCATAAAGTTTGATTTTAATAGTTTTGATACTTGAATAAAGTTTTCATAGATTTTTTTATATTTGAATCAAGTTAAATTAGATATAAAAAAATCCATAAAAATTTTATTTAAATATTAAAACTATCCAATTAAATTTATTATAAAAATTTAGATACTAATTCATTCAAAATAAAATTTAAACTTATCGGATATTTTACAAAAGTGGAGGTGCGATTTTTTGCATTAACTTTTTTCTGAAAGATTCATTTGGTTGGTTTCAAGACATGAGACTCACTCGTGGTCAATTGACAATTATCACCACACCAATTGGAGTGTGAAAGCTTTATTTAATTTCGGTAACTGTGTTGTGCCTAAGAACGTGTGAAATATACTCCCCAAGAACATCAGGCAATATAAAAATACGTGTCAGAAGTCTATATTGCCCATGCTCCTAACTCCTAGTCTCCTCCCCTGGAGTTGGATCCAAGGTTTTAATAAAAAATTGTTGGCCAACGAGCCACACCATTAGTGAATTATTTTCTTGCAATGATGAGTGCTCTTTAGTCCTTTTTTTTGGGCCGAGTGCTCTTTAGTACTTTTTTTGGGCCGAGTGCTCTTTACTCGTTCTTTATTTATTTATGTATTTATCCAATTTTGTTTTCATGCCCAAATTCGATAGTACAAATATAATAATTCATTAAATGTTTTTATAAAAACAGCGCAATGTACCGAAATATTACAACAAGAATTTTTTTAGTAGGTGTTGACAAGGAGCAAATAGAGACAATAGTTAAAAAAAAAAAAAAAAGAAATAACAAACTATTAAAGAAAACAACTATAATAGTTAGTACCATGTAACTATCTTAATTACTGTGTGATGCGATTACAAATTATGTTAGGAGTGGAGAGAGCTTTGAAAGGGCAGAAATTCTTTAAAGAGGTTTTGTGAATAAATACATAAATGGGCTTGACATCATTTATAACATAAAATCTTAAGGTATTAGATTAATGGATCTTTTTTTCTTATAAACTCTTTACATAAGTCTTATATTTCTCATATAGAATTCTTTTAACCTCACACTTGTACCCTAACAAATCTCTCTCTCTCAAGTGTGAATCTTCACAATGAGCTTAAGTCTTACTCCCCCTCAATAAGAGCTTGCAAAATTGACTCAATTAAACCACTTTTTTATGAGTGGTCTACTCCCCACCTACTCACCATACATGAAGCGTTTCACAAATGAGTCATACCTGATATAAATTGTTAGGAGAGGAGGAAGCCTTGAAAGGGGAAAAAATTATTTAAAAGGGCTTTGTGAAAAAATATACAAATAGGCTTGATACCATTTATAATCCAAAACCTAATATCACGTTGGTATGGATAAATGATTTGAAATGGAATAGAATGTGTTTTAGAATGACAAATCCATTCCTATTTTTGAAAAATTACAAGAAATTGAATGGCTAAAAAGTATTATTGTCGGGAATGTCCTTAGTAATTAATGGAAAATATGAATACATGATAGGATAAAAAATAACTACACTACATATAATTAATAAAGATGGAATGAAATCACAATTCCACCTTTGCTCCCTCAAAGTTGGAATCGTTGATTCTAAGGAATCACAATTCTAGCTTCTTAAAACGCTTCCAAACATTGGGAAAAGTAATGGAAGTCGGAATCGTGATTGCATTCCGATCCATTGATGTGTACCAAATGTGTCATTAAAGTATTAGGTTAATGGATCTTTCCTCTTATAAACTTTTCACATAAATCTCATATTTTCCATGTGAGATTCTTTCAACCTTACACTTCCACCCTAACTCATTACACCTCCAAATTACAAAACTCCTTCCCTCTCTTTCTTGGAGTTGACCACTCAAAAAAGGCCAAATCTTTCTTCTTCTTACACCCATAATGATCGCACACAAATAAAATGTATCAGATAGGTAAAAATTAAAGTAGAGAAATTGAGAAACATCATAATAAAGAAGTTAGAATTTCGTTTAGTGGGCTGCTAATAGCAGGTAGTTGAGATTAACAACCAGTGGCAAAGAAGGCTTAAGAGGTTGAGTAGGTAGGATTGGTTTAATGGCAAATAATCCATCAACGTCCCATGCCAATCAAGTGAAGCATTCTACATGTGTTTTATTTACATTCTTACTTATCTTCAACAATTGCTAAAGTGGTTATACATATCATTATTGGCTCTTCAAGACATATTTAAAGATAGTAATTTTGGGTAATAGAAGAGGATGGAATGTTTAACTACCACTCAAATGGTAATTTTTTCCCCTAAAAAATGAACCTATCTAATCCATTTTGCAACTTAATTTGTATTTCTCTTCATAGAAGTTAAAGAAAAGTACACATCACTTATAGGGATGGATTTAGGGGGGACGGGACGGGGCAGATTCGGAATGCAAAATTTTGTTTTTTGGAATTTTATTAAAAAAATTGATATATTATTTATATATCATAACAAGCAAATATGGTATAAAATCATTATTCCCTAGTGGTTAAGTATAGAACTTTGTATTCATGAGATCATGGGTTTGAATCCCATTATATTGATGTAATTTTATTTTTTCAACATGTATTTATTACACATTATTCTATATCTTTCTTTTTCCTTTTTAACTTCTCTTTTTCATAATAACTGGGAGAATTAAATTTATTTATCATAAAATTATTTTTTACTAGCCAAATTCTTGTGAACAACTTTTTTTATTTGTTGTATATAGTAAATATTAAATATATTGTCCACATTACAAGTATTTTGACTTTATTGCAGTAATACTAATTGACACTAGTTATATAGTTTGAGATTTCATGTATTAACATTATAATTTAATTAATAATTAATATTCAAGTAATATATATCACTTACAAAATATATGAAATGCCTTTAATTATTTCTTAACGAATTTTTTATACTTATATAACTCTAGAAATTATCATAGTGAAATCATTAATAAAAATTATATATATAATACAATATAATTGTAATAATGAATTGATATATATTGATAATTATAATATAAAATTGATTTATGATACCTTCCCTCCCTTGGCATATCATCATGTGTTCATCCTAATGACTAATGTGATATATTATGCTTTTAAAGGATACCAAACTAAAGTCCAATCATCAATGACCTTGTAGCTTGGTGACATCTATCTTGTCTTTTGTGTGAGAGATCTTAGATTTGAATCTCACCTCCTTATTTTAATTGGCCAAAAGAAAAAAAAAAAAAAACCTGAATTGCAATGAGAGAGTTGAAAAAATCCAATCAAAGTGATAAATTGTTGACAATTAGACTCCAACACAACATTACTCCCACCCATATACTTCATTAACCCTTTTTGTTCTTTTTTTTTCTTCTTCCCAACCAATCCATCATTAACTTGAGACTAATAATTAGAGTGGTTATTTATTATTTGCTATATTGGCTTAAGATTGTACGAACTATGCTTGTCTTTACTTATAGAAATACTATTCATTGTTAACGATTTTGAATAAACAAAGAATGGTTAAACAAAATTAAATAAAATTACTCTTTTAAAAATTTGAAAAAGGAAAAAAATGCAAGAAATAAAAATAAAATTCCAAAATTCCATACTTTAGGAAAAAAAATCCTAGAAATATGACAATAATAATCATGAGTTGGACTCACAATTGTACATTGCACATGAATAGTTATTTAGATTCTCGATTTCTTGCACATTACAATGGAATCACAAGTCCAACTCACGATTTCCACATTTCACAACGTGGACTCTTGACCTTTTTCACAAACTGCCTAGGAGGGAAAGGGAAAGAGATAAAAGGAGATAGAGATGAAAATCGTGAGTTAGAGTTACAATTTCCTACTGAACTCACAATTTTATGACGTCGAACAAAAAATCGTTAGTCCAATTCATGATTTATACATGGTGTGCAATTATGAGTCCAACTTACCATTTTATTATAGTATCTCTGGGATTTTTTTTTTTCATAAGAACTAATTTTGAACCCTTTTTTTTTTTTTCATTTTTTCCCTTTTCCCTGAACTTTATATGATGTCCTCTCTTTTCTTTTTTTTTTTTTTCTAATTTTTGCGGGGGTGATTTCACTGTAAAATGAAATGTTGTAGGATGACAACTATCCTTCTTAATATTGTGATATTATAAAAAATCTATCAATACGAAAACTTTAAGAAACTTGTTACAGTATAAAATCACAAGATTAAATCGAATATCATGTACAAGCCTATCGAGAATATGGGTAGAATTATAATTGGACATTAGAGTGGCCCAGTCCGACACGTGATTGGACTGACTGGGGTAGGCGAGTCCTTGTCTCCGCATTAAAATGTGGAGAAGACACCACGCGTATGACGATGGCTTGAAGTATCTTATTGTCGTCAATGGGGAACTCAGCATGGCATAGAGAATGTGGCTGAAACCATGGAAACGTTTATGTTTTTAATTAGTGGGTCATCGACCATCTTTCTATAAAGCTATTTCCTTTTCATGCTGGCCCCTCATGCTCATGTTGATGATGTTCGGTGAAGCACTCTCTGATTTTGCACCCATCTGCGTCTTTGGTCCGGTCCATCTTGTTTTCTAGGTACGAAGAAATAATCTTTCCTTCCTAATTTCGTTCTCTCGTTGCAAACATAAAACCAAGTTTTATTTTTCCAAACCTTGAGTATTTGGCGCCAATATCCCTATAATTAATGGCATTACCCTAATCTCTCTAGTAAGAAATACATGTTCAAATCCCCTCTTCCCTATTACAATGACAATATATATATATATATATATAAAGTATTTGATGAATTATAGTATACCATATTGTGTTTATGTAGTATCCATTTCGTAGCTATATTATTATTAAAATTTTATATAGGTATATTATTATTTTGAAATTTTATATGGCCATATATTTTATTAAATTGTATGTTTAGAATCCAAAATCTTTAATGATTAATGTTTCAAATCATATTCACTAATTTGTCTTTGGAAAAGTATTAAAATTTCAAAAAACTTCATAAAATCATAATATGAAAAGGGAAAACTCTCATTCTTTTTAATTACTTTTATTTTATTATTGTCTTGAATATTTTTTTTTTTTTTTTTGCTTTTACATTTTAAATGGCAAATTGATCATGATTCTGTTTCGATTTACATATTCTTTCATGAGAAATTATGGGTTTAAATGCTTAGTTTTAAAAGTAGGATGACTAAATACGATAGAGCAAATGTAAGGAATTACTGTTGCAATTTATCCTAAATTAATTATAATATTTGATGAATTATCCAGTAAGCATGGATCATGCAATATTCTAACAAAGGAAAAAAAAAAAAAAACAACATAGTTAAGATTGAATTTTTGGATATTTTTATGAAAAACAACCTTTATAAAAGCTATAATGAACCAGGCCTTATGCTGACAATAAAATAACATGAGTATGCAATACTATAGACAAACATTAGAATTAAAAAAACAAAGGATGGAAAGGGAAAATAAACATTGTGGTTTTCCATAGACAATAAGTGTTGTGCAGGGGGATGCTATTATTGACCATCACATGAAATAGACATATTGGTTCGTTATGAAGAAATCTTGATTTCATGAGATTTTGAGAAATGTCGTTAGAGAAAGACATGCGATGAGGAATAATCTAATTTCTTGGAGAGTGCATGCTTAGTTTAAAAAATAGGATGGCCAAATACAATAGAGCAAACTTAAGAAATTATTTTTGCAATTTTTCCAAAATTAATTAGAATGTTTAATGAATGATCCAATAAGTATATAATATAAAACGATATTCCATTTACTGGTCACCATGCAATATTCTAACAAGGGAAAAAAATACACGACAGAAATTAAATTTTGGGAATTGTTTGGACCAAAAAAAAAAAAAAAAAACAACTGTACAAAAGTTGTAATTAATCAGGTCTTATGCAAATAATAAAATAACTGAGTGTGTAATACCATAAACAAACAACAAAAGGTCAACAACAAATCCATTAAAATTTAAAAAGATGGAAATGAACAATAAACATTTTAGTTTTTCCATAGATAATAAATGTTGTGTAGTGGGGATGCTATAATTGACTATAACATGTAATAGATATATTGATTAGTTATGAAGAAAATCTTGATTTGATAAGATTTTGAGGGATGCTGTTAAAGTGAGACATAGGAGAAGGGATAATCTAATCTCTCGAAGAGTCCATGTAAGAGAGCTTCTATAGTCCAGTGAACTATCTAATCATTAAAATAAATATAGTACTTAAAAATTAACTATTTTTAATGATTCAATTATGATTGGTTATAGTGTGAGTCGTTGGATGATGATGGGATCGATTCCTTTAAAATTAATGAAGAGACCATAAAATTTCCCGCGCATATAATTGCGTTTCGATTTATATATTCTTTTAGAAGAAATGTTGGGTCTAAACGCTTAATTTTAAAAGTAGGATGGCTAAATAGAAAAGAGCAAAGGTAAGGAATGGTTGTTGCAATTTATCCTAAATTGGTTAGAATGTATGATGAATGATCTAGTAAGCATATAATGTAAAGTGATTTTCCGTTTATTGCTCACTATCCAATATTCTAACAAAGGAAAAAATATACGATTAAAATTAAATTTTGGGAAATGTTTGAAAAACACAACATTTACAGAAGTTATAATGAATCAAACTTTTTGCAGATAATAAAATAACATGAGTGTGCAATACCATAAACAAACAACAAAAGGACAACAAAAAATCTATTAAAATTTGAAAAGATGGGAATTAACAATAAACAATTTAGTTTTTCCATGGATAATAAGCGTTGTGTAGTAGGGATGCTATAATTGATTATGCCATGAAATAGATATACTGGTTAGGTATGAAAACATCTTTATTTGATGAGATTTTGACGGATATGATGTCCTTAGAGAAAGATATGGGAAGGGAATAATCTAATTTCTGAAGAGTGCATGTAATTGCATTTCAATTTATATATTCTTTAATAAGAAAATTTTGGGACTAAATGCTTACTTTTAAAAGTAGGATGACTAAAATGCAAAAGAGCAAATGCAAGGAATTATTGTTGTAATTTATTCTAAATTGGTTAGAAATAAAGGCCCGAGGTCGAGCTGGATTAAGACTAATCGAGCCCGTTAACTCAATGAGCCTTTCCAAGGTAAAGACTTGAGAGGAGGGCTCAGGTCATAGCACACAGTAGGGGTGTTGTTCTCTTTGACCTTCTAAGAGGTTTGGGGCTGGTATCAAGAGTAGCTGGCTTCTTGCATCTGACGTGGTTGTAAGGGTTTCAAAACTCAAGAGACCAAGTGGGCCGAGGACTATATTCTACCGTCAACAGCAATCATTTTAAGCAATGGTTATTTAAAACTGTTACTTCATTTAGATCAAATGCAACGGTATGAACCTTTCGCTAAAAGAAAATAAAAACAACAAGTATGTGAAAAATAAGAGGGCAAAGTAGGCGTAAAAATTTTTTTCTAAGGTCTCTAACCAAAGTGCAGTCTTATTTTAATGCATGTGACTCCTCTTCCAAGTCCCACGAAGAGTGCCATTCACATTGGACAGATAGATAGTAACCAATTAATACAACCTTGATTTGAGATTTAGCCAAAGACATATTCAATGACACTTTTCGGTGAAGGAGATAGTAATAAACTTACTTCTATCATTTTTATATCTCTAATATCTTTTGAGTTGGTTATACATAAATTATGCTTGAAAAAACTTTATACTGATGAAACTTAGTATATGGTTGTTGCTCTTACACGTATTTATTTTGTTGGCTAATTAGGTGCAATGCATGAAACTTATTAAATTATTACCATTGTTCTTAGATGCATTTATGTGCATATATATGTAATTTGAATTATAGAGTTTGTAAGAGTATGGATTATGGAAAGGATATAAATGCTCTAAATAGAAGGTGGAAATATCATTTATATATATTTATAACAATGAACAATAAAGTGTAATTTTTATTTGCAAATTGTTAAGATAGGTGATGCTAACTATATTTACTATCAAGGATTTCCAAAGTAGAAATCATGTTTTGAAATATAATTTTTATGCTACATTTGGTACACAGGAATAAACCTGAAATGAAAATTGCGATTTCAGGTTTTATTTCAAATAATATATTTGATTGTATTTTTAAAAGATGAATAGCGATTCTCGGGAATCATTTCAGATTTGAGGGAGAATTCGATTCCACTCTTGATAAGACAAATCGCGATTCTATTCCTTCTTCATAAATGATTATTACTAAATTACCTTTTTATCCTCTTACCTATTTATTATCTACCTTAACTACTAGGAATATCTTTGATAAATAACATATCATATCTATTTTATTTCATAATGTATCTAAATAAAGGAATGAATTTATTATCTCATTCCATTTTATTCCATTACAAACAATTGCTGCATACTAAATATAACATTAGATTTTATCAATAATTTTAAAAAGCATATCTTGAAGATACATTCAAGCTCATGCACCTAAAATACCTTTTGAGATTTCTTTTTCGAAAAGAAAACACTGTTATTGTCAATGTTGAGCATTTGTGGAATGGAGGGTTAGCGTGAGGACTAATGGGAATCATCTGGAAGTTGCAAGCATAGTATTTTGGATAATTGTCGGTGGGAAAAGACATGATAAGCATTAGCATATACTACGCAAGCACAAGCCATCTTTATCCAATATGCCGCACCACTTGAATCAAAAGCTTTACCATTTTATATGGATTCCTCTCCAAACATATGGAATATATACATTGAAGAAAGAGCACAATTTGGCAAATGCGTGTTCCAGTGGCTAGCTAATAGCATTTATTGCAGTATACAATCGTAGTATATATCATGTTATATCCCAACATATCTCATACACAAACTTAGCAACCATAGTTTAAGATTACTATAGAAGATCATCTGGGCCAAAAGAGCTACTTATGTCGGGATCGTCAAGCAGTCAGTTCATAAAAGAGACAGCACCACCGGTCCTCCTCCGTGTCGAGAAACGGCCGGCGAGCTTCGGGAAGAGGATATTGGAGACAATTGAAGAAGAAGGTGGTGGTGAAGGGCAGTTCCAAAGTTTGAACGGGAAACCCCCTGCCTTTGGTTCATTTTGTAAGACCAATGGCTTATCTAATAAGCATGGTCCATCTATGGTGGCTGGCTCTTGAATTTTCTTATTTGCTCCATAGTGCTAGCGCAACCAGATGTATGTGCCAAATAAAAGAAAAAGTCTAGTGTAATAATTACATCTGGGTTTTTCTTTTTTTATATATATATATATTTACTACTTATTACATCAGTTGATGCAACTATAATAGGTACATTTTCCTGAATAATGACTTCAGTTATTATTATGATTTTCTTTTATCGGGTTATTCACTTTTACCATATGGAGATAGAAGATATACAGATTTCATATTAATCAACTTTTTAAAATTGTTAAATAAATATAACTGGTTCTCGAACTAATCAAACTCAGACAAATATTTGCCCAAATTCAATTATGTTCTAATTTAGCTGAGTTAGACCTCAAAGCTCTTGAGTTCTTTGTTAAGCCGGAACTTGTTTATTGAACTCTAATTAGCTTGAAATCAAGCTTTAAGTATTTCAGCTTTAGCGTAAATTTAATTAATTGAAAAATCTTTTAAATGAACGATCTTAAATGAGCTTAGGGGAACCGAGCTTTAGCTCATAGCACTTAGGACAAACCTGCAGCTTAAAGCAGCCGCGGTAAACTAGAAAATCTGCCCCATCGACCCAAAAATGTGAAAACTCTACTGATTGGCAACAATTTTGATTGTAGCTCACCGTATACAGATAACGCTGCCCAATGTTTGAATGATTATTGATACAGAGGATATGGTAATTTAATATTTAGCATACAAGGACATACACATACTATGATACTAAACGTAACTGTGTACATAACATATGATTTTTTTCTAGTAGTAAAGATCCTCATCCTAGTAAAGTTGGAAGAGGGAAGGTCTTAGAAACGTGTAAACGTTACGCCAGCCATTGTGGGAAGGGTGGATGGTGTCCCAAAAGAATGATTTCTCAGGGTGATCACACACTGCATATTTCTTTGTCCCTTTCTCGTCCAAGCTCCCACAAGCATACCCATTGCCTACTCCAGTACAGCACGGCTTCAGTGGATTTGTCAAGTTGCCTACACATGGCAACAGAGAGAGAGAGAGAGAGAGAGCAGAGCAGAGCATGAGTACAATACCGTTTAACCGAAACATATACAACATATGTCAGAATAATAGGCAAAGAGATGCTATTGTTAGAACCCAGCAATTAGGAAATAATGGTAAAAATTTAGGATTTGGTCATGATACAGTACTTGATTACAACAATTAGTAGACAGCTTGAGTGGATATGCGTAAGTTTTGGGGTATTATGATTTAGATTATCTTTATTTATCGATTTTCATAATTTTTCATTTTTTCTATTGGTTACATCAAGTAGGTGCACCCTAAATTGTAAAGTATTTTCTCTATTTTCCATTGATATTTTTCATGTGAATAACAATTTTGTTTTCCCCAGTCTGATCATCCCACTTAAAAAGTCAAAAAAATGCTATTAAGTTATAAAACAATTGACAAAATATATAATAATTAGTAATCACTTTCCCTCTTTTTTTTTTTTTCCTCCTTTTCTTTTGATCAACTCATATTATAATTTTAAGAGAGGGAATTGAATCCTGTCCATAATATAGTATTGGAAGACTAATATTAACATTATTAAGGTACTTTGGCTTTAGCTAGCATTATCATGTCATAAATGCCATTTTTATCCTCCTCCCTTAAAGCTTTTAGGAGTTCTAAATTTTGAGATTATTATAAGGGTAAATTATAAAAACATAACCTGTATTTAATACTTTTACAAATAAGTGATCTAAATTTTGATTTTTAACAAATAGATTATCTGTATTTTGGTATTTTTATAGATAAGTGATTTGGGTTTTATTTTTAATAAATACATGACATGTGTTTTAGTACTTCGCAAACAGATGACCTGAGTTTTGATTTTCGACAAATATATGACCCATGTCCTAATCTATTATTAACATAAAGTAAAAAAAAAAAAAATACAGGCTATGTATTTGTCGAAAATCAAAACTCTAAGTTACTTGTTTGCACAAGTACCAAAATACAAGTAATGTACTTGCTAAAAATAAAAATCAGGGAACTTGTTTGTAAAAGTACAAAATATAGAACATATATCTGTTAAAAATCAAAACTCATGTCATTTATTTATAAAAGTACTAAAACTCGAATCATGTTTTTTGTATTTCACCCTTACTATTATAACAATTTATAATAGCATTTATAATCCCAATATGTGAAAATTACCATAATAGTTGACGTAGTGAGTTAGTGTAAACACAACTAGAGCACTCACCGAGTGATCTAAATCATACAATAATTACAAGGATGCAATCTTAAAGAGGAAACTCTCTCAAATTAGGGTTTCAGAGTGTATCATAAGTTCTAATAAGAAAAACAAGTCTAAAAGACTATCTGTACTATTACATTCTAAAAAAAAGATAATAAGAAATAAATTATGTATCATAAGCTGATAATATAGACTAGCAGTGTAAAATAAAAGCTGGCAGCCTAGAATTAATGCTAGCAGCTTAAAAGGCGAAACCAGGGCAATATAAGGCGTCTCTAACGCTGGTGATGTATCTTCTAAGGCCAACAGCGTTTCTTTTAAGGTCGGCGGCATTTGGGCAGCTTAGTGCTCTTTCTCCTTTGATTCTTGAATGACTCCCCCTTGCTCAAGGACCTTGGCGACAACGCTAATACTACTAGAAAAGAATCTACTCAAAATCAGGTGGTAAGAAAATCCCTTTGCAGCAATTATTTCATACAAAACCACATCTACATAGGCTGCAACATTGGAGGAAGTGAAGGCCACCAAATGGCACAGTATGTAGATGGCTGAAGTTGCAGATTAGAGATAAGATTGGTGTAAACATGTGAGAAACTTAAGTGAGGTGAAGAACATGGCCTTTAGCAGAGATGATGTTACAAGAGAGGAGTCTAGAGTTATACACACGCTTATAGTAAAACAGGTCATGATAATAGAGGGAGAGAGTAGTAGTGATATGCTAGAGGTAGTAAAAGAATTTTCTCTTTAAGATTGCATCCGTACAATTGCTGTGTGATTTATATCACTTGGTGAGTGCTCTAACTTGTATTCACGCTAACTCACTGTGTTAGAGTGGTATCAAAGTGGGAAAGTTCTTGTGGAAATGTCAGGAGATGACAATTTAGGAGGTGGTTACATCCTAAACGTTGTTCGAGATGTGGAAGCCCAGGGAACAAATAGGCTTGAAAGGGCAATGTTGGATAACATAGATTAAAGATTCTGTATTTCAAACAACACTTTGATGACTTGATTGAGTATTTCGATGTGATGGGATCCGATGCCAATAGGAACAGGAACGGTTATGGGATGCGACTAAAGGCAGAGTATGCAGATGTGGCGATTCTATTGTTAAATATGTTACTACAAATTGTGTTACATATTTATGAAGATGATTCTAAGGAGGAAGATGAGTTATTGGAGGAAGAACAGACACAAAGACGAGGCATTGGTGGCAAATATGGAAGAGTAAGGCATATGGTGATGGTAAATGCCAATATAGAAGTAAAAGTGGTAATTTTGCTAATTATTATAGAGGTAAGAATGAATATTGAAGGAATGATTTCAAGTTAAGTGCAGATATTCTATATTTTAAAAGAGATTTAAGGATTAAGGATTTTATTGATTGAATTGATGAGGTTGAGTGACTCTTTGATTATATGGAGATGCTACAGGAGAAAAAGGTAAGATTGTAGCATGTACGCTTAAAGGCTATGCATTTGCATAGTGGGAGAAATTACAGAAAATGAGAAGTCATGAAGGGAAAGCACCTGTTAGAATGTGGTATAGGATAAAAAAATTATTAGAAGAAAGATTTCTCCTTTCAATTATGAGGAGATCATGTTTCAACAGCACCGAAGATGTTATTCGAGGAGGAAATTGATACGTGAATGTACCATATAATTTATGATGTCAGCACAAGTAATGATTTGAGCAAGGTAGATGATGAAATTAAAAAATCAATAGAACATCATGAAACTTCTAAAGTGAAGGGATGTTCCTTTCTTACAATTATGCAGTCAAGAAGAAGATGGAGGATGCTATGAAGGAATCCCAAACTATACATGCATTGATTATAAAACAAGTACTAACAATTGAAAAGGAGGAGAGGACTGAAGAGGTGCCAAACAATATCAGGGGCTATTAGATGAGTTCAAAAAGTGTTACTCGACGACTTACTAGATGGTTTACCTCCTATAAGGAACATGTAACACCATATTGACTTAATTATTGTACGAGTTTGCCGAATCTTTCATTTAACAGATAAGCCCAAAGAAGATGGAAGTGTTACTGAAGAAAGTACGAGAGTTGCTCTAGAAGGTTTTCATTAGGGAAAGCATGAGTCCATGTGTTATACCGGCATTGTTGGCTCCAAAGAAAGATAAGAGTTAACGGATGTGTATGGGTAGTAGGGCCATTAACAAAATCACTGTCAGGTATAAGTTCCCAATTCCTAGATTGGTGGATATGCTAGACTGATTGCGCGAAGGATTTGAGAAGTGGCTATCATCATATCAGGATTAGACCAAGAGACAAGAGGAAGACAGCCTTTAAAAAGTACTAGATGAATGGCTGGTCATGCCTTTCGACCTAAGCAATGCACTAAACACCTTCATGCATGTTATGAACCAGGAACCGAAACCTTTTATTGGTCACTTTGTTGTGGTTAATCTCGATGATATCCTAGTATACAATAAATCGGAGGAGGAGCATGCCGAACATTTGAGAGAGGTACTAATAGTTCTGAAGAAGAGTAAGCTTTATGTGAACATGAAGAAGTGCATCATTATGTCTAGTGAGTTGCTATTTCTAAGCTTTGTAGTTAGTCGTGATGAGATTCGGGTAGATGAAGAGAAGGTGAAGACAATTAGAGGATGGCCTATTCCAAGAATAGTTACTAATTACAAGTTTCCTGAGTTGGCTAGCTTTTATAGGAGATTTATCAAGTACTTTAGCATTGTTGCAACTCCTTTGACTGAGTGCTCAAAGAAGGGGAAGTCAGTAGAGTGAGGAAGTTGAGAGCAGCTTTGTTGTTTTGAAAGAAAAGCTATGTAGTGCACTCGTCCTGGCATCACCTGACTTTGACAAGTTGTTTGAAGTAGACTGTGATGCGAATGGAGTTGGTATAGGGGCTATTTTATCTCAGGAAAAGAAGCCAAAGCAATGGGATGTTGCACTAGCTCAGCAGAGTTTGTTTATTATAGTGCGGTTCACAAACAACAGGAAAATCTCCATTCTCTATGGTTTATACCGAGATTCCCCAACATGCTTTTGATTTCATCAAGCTTCCCTGGAGTTCTGAGTTTTGTGCTACAACAAAGAATCTAGCAGACAATTGGCTAAATGTAACAGTAGAAGTGTGAGAGAAGATAGAGGTGATCAGGTGATGGTATTCCTGCAAAGGGAGAGGTTAGGAAGTACAGTAAGCTACAACCTAAAAAGTATGGCTCATACCAGATTTTGCAAAAGATCAATGACAATGCCTATGTGGTTAGACTACCCAATAGTATAGGCATTTCAAGGACATTTATTATGGCTAATATATTTCCTTTCTACCCAAAAGATACACCTTGATATCCAAAAAAGAACTCGGGATCGAGTTCTTCTCAGGTAGAAGAGAATTATGCAGACGACATAGCAGACACACATTTAAATAAGAAAGAGTCATCCAAGAATCAGAGGACGAAGAGCACTAAGCCGTCCAAATGTTGCCAGCCTTAGAAGATACACCACTAGCATTGGAGCCGACCTATATTGTCCTAGTTTCGTCTTTCGAGTTTTAAAACCACTAGCTTTTATTTTATACTACCATCTTATATTGTCAGCTTATGATGCACGATTTATTTCTTTTTTTTTTTTTTTTTTACAATTTTACCATATAATAGTATAAATAGTCATTTAGACTTGTCCCTCTTATTAGAACTTATGATATATTTTAAAACCCTAATTTGAGAGAATTTCCTTTATGAGATTGCATTTTTGGAATTATTGTGTGATTTAGATCACTCGATAAATGCTCTATTGTGTTTACGCTAACTCGCTACATCAATAACACTTTATAATTTTAAAGCATTGTTTATAACATATATATATATATACATATATATATTTAAAAATTTTAATATTTTCATCCAACTATAGTTCTACATAGACGTTATCAATAAGGTCCAAGAGAACTTATGTTTCTAAAGGAGAGACAAAATCTTACCTGGTCGGATAATTTGTATATTCAGTGCAGATTCAAAGGCTTTATGAAGATCCAGAATTACAAACATAGGCTCTCTATTCAGACTCTGCAACTTTTGAACATTTAGCAGCAATTGCTTGTTATGAAATAGTGCGAGACTATTCCCCGTTGCGCTACAATTCTTGTAGGAAGAGAAAGCGGTGAGCTGAGGTAAACACCCCAAGGGCTCCAAATCTGTCACTGCTACTTTGGTAACGCCTAAATCGCGAATCCGTTTTAGATTCACGCTCAGTTGATCTGTCACTTTAGTTGTGAAACTTATAAGATCCTGCAACATAAGAATAAGTATATAAGTTCGTGCCTAAGCTTAATAAATGGTAAAATGTAAAAACACCTTGGATCGTGTATATTAACTTATTGAACTTTAAAAGCGTTACTTTTGATCCCCATAACTACAAACAATTAACAAATAAGTCTATTTTGTACTTTTCTGTCAAGAAAGTATAAAAAAGAAATATTATTTCAGGTGTACTTTTTGTATAGATTTGGTATGAATTTGTACTAACATGTATGGACATAATGATAGAAAAAATGACATGCTAAACTTATTTGCTAATTGTTTATAGTTTTTGAGGTTAAAAGTTATATTTTCAAAGTTTAGGGCGTAAGTCTTCTTAATAAAATTAAAATCACTATAAATTCTATTGATTTTATACATGAAATTTTCAAACCATATTGTATAGAATAATTAAAAGGATTTTTGAAAATCCAGCTTTATAACTTTTAGTTTTATCAATCATATCTTAAGATCATTTAAGTTATAAAACAATCACCACCCTATATGGTAATAGCATATGGTTAAACTATGTGCTATATATATATGCATATGGTATCCTAAACGTTCATTTGATTAATTGCAAATTGGCTTTAAGTTTCAACTAGCAAGTGTAGCTTTCGTTTTTAAGATAATTAAGCAATCCAAGAAATGCATGATAAGTATTATTATATTACATAAAAGACTAAAGCTTTAATATAACAATATTAATGGATCCTTATAAATAATAAAATTTTAGGAAAAAGCTATCTATTTCATCATATTCTAGATGTTTTAACATCATATTTTTATCATTTTTCAAACAGATGTTTATAAAAAAATAGATATCGATGAAAAACTGATGGTTTTACTCATAAATAGATTAAATATATACGATTCATATATAATACAGATAAGTTATAGATGCAAATATGATGCAGATAAAAGTCAAACAATCTACTTTTTGGTCCTAGCCTCTAAATTGTGTGCATTAGAAAGAAGAAACCAAATAAGCTTCTGAAATGTTTAGACCATCAAAATTTGTTGAAGCGAATTTGATGGAAAGTAGGACACAATATCCACAATTTAGTAATGATAGAATAGTATATGGATCCTTCGTGATTATCCATATGAAATTTCCTTACAAGTTTTGTGTATTTAAACCTAGCAACAGTTCTTCAACCAGACCAAACTGGCTCAAATGCATCCGGGGTCGTGCTTTGTAAATATGAGGAACCGGGACCCATACTGTCAAGGCTGGCTCTTTGGCTGTTTTATAGAACTGGCAATACCAATCAGTATATATTCACTGTTCTAGACTCGTTGACATATGCACAGTTTTTTCCTTTTAAAATTTTTTCAATTTGAAGTTTCTTGACTACTTAAACATGTGAACTGGCAGTTTATCATTTTTTCCCCGGAATGTTTGCTATGATAATTTTATAAATTTTAAATACTATTATTACGAAATATCACGACGTATGATGTAAAATAAGGTAGTACTCCTACCTTTACATTTACAACATCTAACTTATATTAGATAATTTATATGGACCATTATAGAAGAAATTAAAATATAGAAATTCTGGCATTAATATCATTAGGGATTTCAACAACAGATTATACCATTTACAAGTAGTGCTATAAGTTGTATTGCACCTACCATTATTCTATTATTGTTTTAGAAATTCTGGAGCTATTAAAGTACCCGTTTGCCCACAAGTTACAATTAGGGACCAAGAATTATTGAGAGATATGGTCGAGATATATATATATATAAAAGAAATACATAATAAATTATGGTGGAACGCATTGAAGTAAATATTTAAAACTGTTTTGCCATTTGTTTTTATAGTACTCTCCTTATCAATTGCATTAAGCAGTGATAGTTGATGTTTTTTTATGTTATGTTTGGTTTGCGAGAATAATTCGGATTGGAATGGAATGAGTTTGAAAATATAAATCTATTCCTATATTTGGAAGATTACATAAAATGAAATGACTAAAATATGTAATTGTCGAGAATATTTTTAATAATAAATACAAAATATAAAATATATAGGATAAAAAAGTAATTACACTACGTATAATTAATAAGCTTGAAATCTACGCATATGTAAAATAATGAGAAATGTGTGTATATCATAGAGTTACGTAATGAAATTTTCAAGCGTGTTTGCACAACAGGGAGAGTGTGTAATATGTATGTGCGCATACGTATATATGTATATAATTTGTTTTGTGTGTGTGTGTGTGTAATATTTTTTAATTTTTTTTTATTTTTATTTATTTATTTATTTTGGATTTGAGTGGATTTGAGTGATGCGAGTGGAGAGTGGAAATGTGTGTGAGTTGGTTTTTGTAGATTTGTGTTTTATTTATTAATTTTTTTTCTCCATGTAAGTATTGGGAGGAAGGAATCAGCATGAATCCACGGGTTCCACTGACCAAATGGCAAATCTCAGCCAAAACCTACGGATCCAGTAGGTCCAGGTTGATGCAGAACTGGCCCTTCTGAATTGGGCCGACTGCCATCCAACGGGCCAACTCTAGCTCAAACAGGCCTGGGCCTAACTCTATGCGTATTTATGATTTTTACGGCAAAAGACATGGAGAACCGAACCAATACAATGTTTTGGAGAGAATATAAAAATAATAATAATTATTATTATTATGACTCTACAAGATTACATGAAATTGTATGCTTTTTTCTGTCATTCAGCATGGAATCAATCGCTTCAGCAAATGCTTAACTAGCACCTATGGAGCTATTTTATAGGTATTACTTAACACGAGAATCTATACTAATCAAAATAAAGTAGGTTATTTAGCTTTGGTGGATTGCTCAATCATATAACCCAAAAAGTGAACTCTTAAGTTTTTTTTATTAATTTTTTGTGTATTTTTTATATTAATTGTGTATAATTTATGTAATGTGAGATGTATAAAAAAAATTAAAAATCATGTCTAGTAACTTCATAAGTAACTCATGAATCATATAGTAAATTTCTTAGTCGAGAGAATTTCTTAAGATTTTAATGTTGCATGTTAAATGGTTAGAACAAATAAATAAGTTGACCTACCACATAAGAGAGCATTGAATATAACATTAAAGCACGGTTGGCCCGACTCACCTGTTCGTTGTTGTTTTTGAACGCGAAGGAAGCGTAGTCATTTCCTGCCAATGACACCAAACCTATGGAAGAGCTGAGATCTTGTCTGGTGTAAACTTTTTGTTCGAGTAATTGCTGAAACAGATCGATTTGGACGGTCATGTTGGGTTTATTTACCATTGTGTTGAACACACCTGTTCCTCCATGAGCAAAGTTCATTCCACTCTTCAGCAATGATTTGTCGACGGAGTTTCTCCATTCGTATGGTTCAGGAGATCTTATTCCCAAAAATGAGGCTGTAGATAATAATAACATATGATCAAATCCAAATATGGGAGATTTGGGTGTCACAAATAAGCAATGATTTACACAAAGGGCCATTATTGGTTTTCATAACACTACTTAAAGTTAAAAAACCCAGAACAAATAAAGAAAATCTTAATTTCAAGAATAAGTACATATTACCTAAAAAATAAGGTGTAAAGATATTTGGAATTTTTTTTTCTTTTTTTTTTGGAGTAACAATAAGGCACTTACTAACATTTTCCTAAAGAAAGAAAAAGGAAAAAGCACAGCCATATTATGCAGTATACTAAAATATATTTTGTTAGAAAAGAAAATATGTAATAAATTATTACAATCAGTTAGCGCCAAAGCTCCAAAATTCCCAACAATTGGATTATTATTACAGCAATGCAAGACTATTGTAGAGATGATTTTAAACTCACCAATGTAGTCGGTCAAGACAAAACCATCCGAGAAGCGACCGGTTGGTTTACCAGGAAATGTGCTACCATAAGGCAAATGCCATGAGCCACTGGATTTTTCCCAGTTTCCGGTATCAGCATACGAGTCTCCAAACACAAACAGCTTCAGCGGTCTACCACTTCTGATCCCTTTCGCTCTTGATGTCGCCTTCAATGCCACAACTTCTGCAATACACATCACAGTTATGGCTAGGTATTTGAAATGAAATGATATAAAAGCTTGAAATCTGACCTGTAGGAAGTGAAGCAAGCAAGGAGGTGGAGATTGACAAGAGGAAGATGAAAAAAAGAGATGGTAATTTGATCTGCTGCTCCATTGAAGGACAATATAGGAATCCTTCTTGAGAGAGATACCTCGTGGTTTATATTTCCCTTTGGAAGGATATCTGTTTATAAAATGTTTATTTATCTGAAGATACAATGTGACCTTAAAAAGAACAGTGCACTCGTTGCTGGAAATTTTCTTCAAACTATATATATATATATGAAGCGAGTAATGAGTTGGGTAGTTGTTGAACTTAGGGGTATTAATCAATTTCCAATAAAGTGAAACCGGCATTGATTTTATCATGGTTCAGCCCAACTCGAAAGTAATAAATTCCACATAAGGTCATGTAAGATAGGATTCTTTTCAAAAGGGTACCTTAATAGATCATTTTTAATCGTGAGTTACTTAACATGCCATATCAGCATCTTAAGTAACTCTTCCTACTAAGTAATTAATTATTTTATCCGTGAGTTACTTAACATGATTTTTTTTTTTTTTGAGTCTCATATTACATAAATTATACTAATACCAATAGTAAAAAATAAAAAATAATAATAAAAAAAAAAAAACCTTGGCCAAGCAATCCACCAAAATTAAGCAACTTGGATAAAGTATTAAACAACTCGTAAAGGAGTTGCTTAGCTTTGGTTCATATGTCAAGTAACTCCAATAAAGTTACTCTTAAGAGTTTGAGCTTGGTTTGTTAGATTGTTTTGTTTAAAAATTAATTTTGTTCAAACTATAGTTGTCATGCTCTGAAATAGGTTCAAGGTATGCCTAACTGCCACATATAATACCTACGCATTATATGCTCAGGCTACCCTTAAAAACTTCTTTATCGTAAACATTTGCTAACAACTTTTAAATTCTAAAATCATGTATTAGATTGTAGAAACAACTGGATTTAACAACGGTAAAACATATTTTACAAAAATTACTTAGAAAGCTACTCTCATGAATAATTCAACCTTTATAAAAACAATCATACCGTCAGGTATCTTAACCATAGCATAACTATTCATGATGGTAAAACAAAGCTTGAAAGTTTAAATTCAAACCGTGGACTCCACAACCATGCCCGTAAGAAAATACAAGTTGAAAAGATAAATCCAATTTTTAAACAAATTAAATTAAAATACATCAAACGGTCCTAACCCCCTTCACTTGTCACAAGTTCCTCTAAAGTCGTCCAAAAGCCAAAACAATCATCAACATCCAAATTCAACACTTGTAAAGAAAAATAATGAACCAAAGCTTAGTACAACGACAACACAAGCACATACGAGATGGTATACACACTTATTCTAATGCAATGCAACATCCAACAGGTTATATCTTGTAATTAAAGTATAACAAATCAACATTGGAGTACTCACACTCTGATAACATGCCATTAGGAGTTTAGGGGCCCTAAGTAATAGCAACTGCTCAAGAAATTGATATAAGCAGTCGAATATTTATATCTCCTATAGGACCATCTAAAATAATAGCTTCATCTTAGGTTCACAGCCATTACACATCTCTACTCATCTCAATCCATAATATCATTTAGTTTAATCGATCCCGTAAATGTGAACTAAACCATACTACTTCACACCAAGCTTAAGTAAACGTTATATTAATACCTTTTTCTCTATCAGATACCCACTGAGCCACCTCGATGTGCCACACATCAATAAGGATGGCTTAAGCGCTTAACTATAGTGCTAGTATCACTTAGCAACGTTATCGCTCCCTAGACCGGATTCAATGACATAAGCATAAGCAACAATCAATCATTAGCCGTCTTTAAGTTTTAGTTCATTTAGGATGACTACCCTAAATAAACAATAAGCATGTCATCATGTACCTAATATAAAGCTTGTAGCTAGAAGATAAGTCAAAAGATATCTTCAGAAGATTAGCTTAGAGGTAACAAATATCTATTCAAGAAGTTAACTCATATAAGTATTTAAATAAATTATCCACTTATATCAAACTCATTTTAAAAACTCATTTGATTAGACATAAACGTAAGAACCCCATTATAGCTGCAAAAATCACCATGCCAAGATACAGACAATTCTCCATTGTTTTTCAATTAATTTATTTTCCTCTGCTTATAATTATCCACTATAAAAAACATCATCCCTTCTGATTATTTATGTGAGTATTTAAATAAATTATTAACTTATAGGAAATACTCATTTTTCTCTAGCAAATATACATTTGAAACAACATACTCCTCTTATTATTATTGGTCTAGCATCCTACAATTATTTTATCTCTAAGTTAGTTACAAATTATTATGGTCTTTTAATAGTTCACTAGTTAGATTAATTGCTAACTACAACTTATTGAATTCTAAAGAATTTACTAAGTCAATCTTAGTTAATAAGTCTATATTAACTTAATTCAGCTAAGTTAAATAAAATTAATCAATTAAGTTCATTTTAGCTCAAATAAGTCCATTGAATCAAGTTGAACTTAAATCTATTAACTAAGTCTATTTTATGATTAAAACCCATGTTAAACTTAGTTAGTTATTAATTCTATTACTACACTACATAATTCAAAGTACACTTAGTACAAACATAAACTTAGTCCATTCCTATTTATACATGTACCAATATATATAACATCTATTAGTTATTTCTTTCTTTCTTTCTTTCTTTTTTAAATAGTACCAGAGGACAGATCATGCCTGTGATGGAGGCTGTGATACATATCATTGGCCTCATAACCCCCGTTATCGTCTTAATGTTGCAAAACAATGTTCATCACAGGATGCATCACACTGGAGATCAAGATTTATCAAAACTCAAAAGATATAGTGGAGATCAATGTGCATTCATTAGGTGATATCATGCACATGATTAGCTTTAAACTCAGCTCAATGTGCATCACGAGCCATATCATGCCCGTGATGGATAGGGTATCATCTTCATGTTTTCCTCCGTTCATTTTCTTGACTTTAACTCACTTAGCTAGTTTATTTGATTACATACATAGCAAAAACATCTCAATATCATCATACAAAGTTACATTCATGTCTATATAAAATTCTTATGCATATTCTACATCATATTCCTTTAAGACATATCATCAAACACCTAATCTACATAAATATGTACATATTTAGGTTTTAACATATATGTGTTTATATTACCAAATTATCCTTGTTATCATAAATTCTATACCTATTTAACACTAATCCACCACAATCATGCATTTACAATAATCAATTTAAAGGAAACAACTAAACTTGCTTCTTTAGCCAACTAAATCTTCACTACTACTACTTTCTTAGTTGATGAAGCAATTTCATGCATGATTCCTAACTTTTGTCTTGTTTTCTATCTTAGATTTCTCCTAAGATTTTATTGAAATAGAGACTTGGGGTTGATTATTTGAGAGAAGAAGAAAAGAGAAATGAAGAGGAAGAGAAGGTAACTACAAAAGGAAAGAAAAAGGAGAGAAGGATTAAAAGATATTACATGGTTGTGGGCTTTGGGCTTTTGGCTTTGGATTGGGCCCTGTCTTGAATGATGGGCTTAAGCCTTTTAGATGATAATCTTTAGGAATTTGAAATAATTAAAAAGAGATAAGAGAATTGAAATCGATAATTTGAACTAGAAATTTAACTTGGAAATTTAATTGGTAGGAATTTGATATTTGGTTTGAGTTTAGGAATTTAGGACTTATGAATTGATATTTATGATCAAGTAGTAAAATTTAAAATTTTTAGGGGTTAAGGAATTGGAATTTAGACTAAAATAGAAAAATAGGACATTTTAGAAATTTAGGAAATCAGACTTGTGAAGTTTAGTTCATTTGAAAATTGGAAAGGATGGAGTAGCTTAGTTTATTGAGGATAAAAAATTAAAGAAAATCAATTATGTTAATTTACCTAATCATATCTTATAGTTTAGTTTACTTGATTTATTTAATTAAAATGACAAAGTTTAATCTCTAAATTATATTTAAATTTAAGTTCAAAATTAATCGTGTATTATACTATTTAATTATGATATTCCTAACTCAGATAGGTGAAAATTTGGATAATTTCAATAGTAGTTTTTAGCTTTTTTTTTTTTTTTCAAGCTCAAATTTGTTTTAAGCTCATTTTATAATATCTATGAGCTTGTCAATTTAAATATTAGAAAGTTGGGAAGTGGTTTATAAGCCATTCTAATAGATTGAATATGAATATAAGACAAAAATGAAGTAATTAACAGTGTCACATCTTGAGTGTACAAGCTATATCAGTTTTGCCTCGTATAACACCTCATGATATATGCAAGGCATCCGTTAGTTAGATGGGTTTATTAAATTTTAATTGAGAAATCATTATTAGATTTTATAAAAATTTAGCATGATGTCATCTGTTTTTCCATTATTTGAGTTATATCAAAGCTATAAAAATTAAAATTGTTTAAGTTATAGATTTCTTGAAAAGACCTATTCATAAAACATGGCCTACTATTGCTCAACCAAAAAACTTTTTAGACCTAAATGTCCACCTCAAAATGAATTTGGTTAGTAGTTGAAAAAGATACAATCATCCAGCTATAAAAATGAGAGTTCAACAAAATTCTTTCGAAAACTCATAAAATTCATATCTCATGTAATGCCATCTAACCAGATCACCCCTCATGGTCCTTATTCCTAAGATCCATCAAGTCTTAATACAAGTCTAGTGTAGATCATTAGTAGTACTTGATACGTTAAAAGAACAAGCAGCAAAACCAAATACATAGTAAACTAATACATATGTGCATGTCATACGTATCTATTTTAATGCAACAACCATATGCGTAGTATATTAATTAAGGCCCCATTTGTTTTGAAGAAAAGTATTTGTTAATAAAAAAAGTTTTTCATGAAAAAGTATTCTTGAAAAGTAAAATATTTTAAAATACTTGGCTAATTTATGAAAATAGTTTTCCTTTATTTGTATAACTTCAGGGTAATTAATATATTTTAAATATAAAAAATAAAAGATACATATATTATCATGAGAAGTAAATCTACTTAAAAGAACAAAATATAAAAAATTAATAATAAATGTTTTTTTATAGTAAATGATTAGTAATGAACTCGTGAATTGATTGAAAAATAACTTATCACTTTATATAAGCTATAAATGAGTCTATATTTTCCAAAACAAGAGAAAATGTTTTCCATTAATTGTCCTATTTTTTCTTCAAAACATGAAAAATGAAAAATAATTTTTCTGAAAAAAACATTTTTATTAAAACAAATGGGACCTAATAGTCTAACACTAAACAGAATACTGATGACTTTCACCAAACAGATGAGGAATGGAAGGGGTCTTGAATCCAGCATCTTAGGGATTCAGAAGCACTAGAACTTGTCACAAGAGAAAACGAAACAAATAGTCTTGTCCGATTGATCTCCTCACAATAGTCACTGTTGACCATGATCCATTACAACATTTTTTTCAAGTCCATAGCCCCACATAACTTCATTTTAACTTTGTTCAAACTGTAATTGAACATCGGATTTTGGAAATTATCCATTAATGTGATTAGAACTCAACACCATGCTAATATTGCACACTAGAGAAATCAAAAGAAATTTGATGTGAAGTTCCACTCAAACATGTATTTAGAATCACTAGTGTTTGTTTAGATTGTTTGATTTTTATTTATATCTTATCTGTATATGATCTGCATTTATATCTGATCTATTTGATATGTTTAATGGATAAAAATGTTTGTTTTGCATCTATATCTATGTCTTGACAAATATTTATATGAAAAATGATAAAAATAGGATGCCAAAACAACCAAAGAAAGATGAAACAAATAGAGCCATACTATGACATTAATTTTTTTTTTTTCCTAATGTTCTTTGATATTCTATCTAAAGGGCAATAGAAATATAAAGTGCAATCAATTCATAAATAAGGTCAAATGTATTGTTTATAGAAAGAAGTTTATTAAAAGAGTGCATCATGAGGGATGTGAACGGATCGGGGTTTAGACGAATCATATGAACCCAAAACCTCACCTACTACCCTATAGAGTATACTAAGCCCAACTTATAACCCTATAGGGTTTTCATACTATATCCAAACCCTCGCCCTATAGGGTTTGCTCAGTAACCCGATACCTGCCCGGTTTTTTTTTTTAAATTCTCCCTTTTTTTTCCTAACTTGTTTACAAATTGTAGTAATATTTAATAAATTTAAGAGGCTTAAACAATAATGATACAACTATTAAAAAGAATCATAAAGTTACAAATTGAATAAATTCACACATTATACAAAAAATTGAAAAATAAATGAAGAAATAAATACCAAAGTTGACCTATTAATCTCAAAAAATGCAAAGGAAGACGGGTTGAGCCTTGAAGTACTTACGTTTTTCTATTTCCTTTTCTTTTCTTTCCACAATCAAATTATAAATTTACGATATCATTGTATCTATACTTATTTCATGATTCAAATTCATGTCATAATAAACAAATAGTACATAACAAAATGAGATTGATCTCATTCACACATTAATTCAACTTTTAAATACTACTAAAGCCATTATCGAGAAACCACCACTTTTACGAATGTTTTTATTTTTATTTTTTTAATTTTATTATCGGGTCGGGTATCCTCGTATTTTATATTATCCAAACTGACCCTATAACCTTATATGGTTTTTATTTCATATCTAGACCTGATCATAAAACCCTATAGGGTTTTTATCGTATTAGGTGGGTTGAAAACTCTATAATGGCGATCTGGTTGCATAGACCACGAGAAGGGATGATGTTGCCTTTTTAATAGAATCATGCATGTTTTAAATTCATATAACAATTTGACTACATTATCAATAAAAAATCATGACTTATTTTTTATGAGTAGTCTTGTTTAAAACACAAATATATCCCATCTTTATATATAGAATGCATGAATATGTAATATGTAAATAACTATAAAATTTTAATATATATATATATATATATATTGTTTATAAAAACATGAGAGATAATTATTTTAAAAGTTACTCATTTGACTATTATGTGTGTCAAAATAATTTTTTTGTACTTAAATGCCTATAGCTAACTACTTCTAGGTTGTTAACGGGAAAAAGATTCATTAATACTAACAAGTCATGTATCTAGATATGCCATCTAGAAGTATTAATATAATTACGACAAGTGGTAGTGATGATGGATAAGTTTTTAAAAAACTATTCACATATTAAAATTTTATTAACTACTTATTTATTACTTATTAGGACACTAGGCATGTTATTACCAATCACGTCCCTTTTCAATGAATCTTATATTGACACCCAAACGATGGTAGGGACAGTGTGTGTGTATGAAAATAAAAACAGCTAGGTGCAAGGTGCACGTTGAACCGCCAGGCCCCCACAAACCTTCCACATCAATGTAAGCAAAAAGGTGATTTAATCCCCAAACCGCCTAAGAAAATATTTCAGGGGACATATCTGAATGTAACATGTGGTATGGAGTTGCGACACAGTATGTTCAAGTTTTGAGTTAAAAGAAGAATGTTGATTTACCCCGTATTAAATTACCCTCAAACTACCAGAAAATTACAAAAGAATGTTGCGCAAGATAAATAGATAATAATATTTAATAGGTCACAGAGCATGTCAACTTCTAATGAAATAATGGCTCGTAATATATCATAAATACGAAGAGAAATTATAACAAACATGTAAACACGGGCCATACTATATCATGAAGACATGGTTAACACACATTATTCTCAAACTTCGTAAATGCCATTAAATACTTCCCCATCCGATCGAAGTCTCAGCAAACTCCAACCTAAATTTAATGACTTGTTATGCTTATTAAAGAGAACAAAGTTGTAATATAATAGTTATTATTGATTAATAAAATAAAGTTTCTAATGAATAGTTATTTGTTAATTATATTTATTAATTAGGGTATTAAAAATCAACTTTAGTACTAAATTATTATTCACAAGTTTAAAATAATCAAACAAATGTTAACTATATATATATATATATATATATATATTAATGGAGCTTGCTTATGAATGGCTAATATATGTTTATAAAGGTAAGGTTATTTTAAAGAAAATATTTTGTCATGTAAAGACATTTTGCCTTATAATTACTTTCTTGAAAATAACATATTTGCATAGGTTTGATTGTGTTTGTTTCTTTTTAATATGGAAAAAGAAAAAATTTCAGCGTTTGAAATTAATTTTCTATAAGTGTGATGTGTAAATAAATGTACTATTCATTATAAGAGAGTAGTTTGGGAATCAACTTTTCCTATGAAAAAGTTTAAGCTGTTTTCTTAAGACATGTTTTCTTTGCCTATAAGAGATTTTTTTTTTTCTTTAAAAGGATATTTGCAGCATAAAAAAACAAACGAAATAAAAGAATATATATTTTCTATAAAATGTTTTTTTTCCCAAAATACGAGGCCTAAATACCGCCATACCTTTTCTATGAGAGAAAAAAAACTGTGACGTGTAATTATTATTATATCATGGAGAACGTGCAGTAAGTTTTATGATACTTTCGGTGGCCTTTTTATTTGAATAATTTAGTTTACACATTTAGATATAGTCGATTCAGGCTACCGTTGTGGATCAACATTGGCGTTGTTCCCGCCCCCAAATGTACAGTGGGCATGCCCACATGACTCACAAACACCACCAATAAAAGTCAAGTTCAATAGAATAAACTGGGTTATAGTTAAGAACTTAATCCAAAAACATAAGTAAAATAATTTGTTGGGTCATTCAAATTAGGCTAGAGTCAATCTGATTAAAGGAATTCAATAGGTTGAAATAATGAATTAATTCTAATGGAGTTGGAGGACTGAGATTGTCCCAGTGGTACTCCATATAGAAACCCTAGAACACCTATCTTACTAGTCTCCACATAAGTACTCTTTATTTTTTGCTCTTACCTCTTAAGGAAGCCTACTATAACTTTAAGGTCAAATTCTCTAGACCCCAACCTCCACTTAATGTTAATTATCAACTATTAAAAAGGACTAACACTAATCACCTAGGAATATCTATTTCATGGTAAGAAACGTAGACAATAAAGGTGCAATAGGAGAGAAGGAGATATCCCAAACTTCATCAAATTCGTAATAAGGTAAGCCTAGTGAATTTAAGGGTAGAAATGTGAGTTTCTTAACATACAAATGATGCAAAACTAACTTAGACTTACTTGAACATGTTGAGGGAAAAAAAGAATCAAGATTAGGAGTGAATTTGGAGGCTTAAAACCTCCCCGCAGCTGCAACTCATTTAGAGCTACATCCTAGTAAAGGTAAGACTTTAAATTTAGTTTTTGATGACAGAAAGTTGTAATGGTGGAAGGATGGCATTACGATATCAATGACAAATTTCAATTTTGTATTGATCTATTATAATTAATTTAATAGTATAATAATTTTAAATATATTTTAGCTACATAATATAAGAAAAATAATATTAATTATATTTAATATCACAAAATATTAATATTAATAAACACCAAAAGTAGGGGTGTTCAAAAAAACCGATCAAACTAAGAAACCAAACCTAAACCGAAAAACCAAACCGAAAAATTAGGTTTACCAGTTCATCGGTTTCGGTTTAGGTTTATGGTTTTTAATTTTTTCGGTTTTCGGTTTCGGTTTCGGTTTGTAATTAAAAAAACCGATGGTTAACGGTTAACCGGTCCAATAATTATATATTTATAATATTAGTTAATTTTTTCAAAAATATAACATAAGTATATGAAGTGAAACACGACACCGTGACCCTAAGCCTTTTTCTCTTTATTTAATTATTTCTTTCCATATTCTTCTACAGTTATGCTGCTTTGCTCTCACAAGTCAACTCACAATCACGCCTCAATCCTCAATCTCACAACCATTATAAAGACAAATCCAGTACATCTAAACTCTTCTTGATGCAACACTAGAATTGCTGCAATGTATACAAGTTGTGTGGCTAAAAGGATGATTAAAAATGCCTTCATTGTTCTCTGAAAATATGAACAAACGGAAATTTATCAGCTGTAAAACAAAAAATGGATAATTATTATATTGAATGGTTAAAAACCGAAATCCGAAAAAATTAACCGAAAAAAATGGTTAACCGTCAAGGCGATTAACCATTAATAATGGACTGGTTACGGTTTGTATTTTAGAAAAACCGATAATTATGGACCGGTTCAAAAAATAGAGCCATGGAGAACACCCCTAACCAAAAGAATAAGAAAACGTTAAAAAAAGAATCACCTAACTGGACCACCCTAAAAAGCTCATATACGCCAAAGAAAGTAAACACATAATGATAATAATAATAATAATAATAGAGTTGATAAAAATCCAGTTTTTATAAAATTTAAAATTGTATTTATTAAAGACTCCATTTTATTGATACTTGATAGATATTAAGAATTAGATACGTACTTTTCTCATTTAAAACTTAATTTTGCTAATTCATTTATTTCCTTCATTATCCGAAGGCCACGTTAAGTTATCGATGTTTGGTGGCACCGGTATGACTGCGGCGCGATAAAAAGTAGTTGGCCGTCCAGCCTCCTTCAACCTCTGGGTGGGGTTACTAGTGTCTAGTAGTTAATAAATAGATGGAACTACTTCCAACTGCTGCGCAGCAAGAATTATATGACATGACTGCCATGTGTGAGCACTAACACACCGCACACCGCACACCGAAGTTATAGTAACTTTACGGTTGGTATGTTAATTGCATGGTATTCTTTTAACTTTTCAGTTATACATTAAATACAATAATATATTTGTAATTATTTATGATATATTATGAAAGAAAATACATTAATATATGAATCATAAACATTATAACATTTTTTAAGTATATATTTATTAATTTAAACGTAATATATCTAGTAAATTATTTAAAAAACTTGTTTTCATTTATAAGTAATCAAAATGGTAACAAAATTAATTTTTAATATATATAAAACCTTAAAATATATAAATATTCTAATTTTTACATAAACTAACATAAAAAAATAAAAAAAATAAAAAATTTTCATTTGGCCTACTGACAGGGCCCCGGCTAAGAAATTTTGGCCCGTTTAAAAACGGGCCAAAATTATCCGGCCCATGTAGCCCGCAAGCCGATGCGGGCTGGCCCGCCAGGCCCATTTGCCCACCTCTAATTAGAAAGGCGGTTGGAATAAGATGTATTACATGAGAGAGTAGTGTTGATAACAATTGAATCATAATCTTTTAGCAACATGTGGTTATTTGATCTACATGAGTTATAAAATATTGCATATTCTCCCCTCTTTATATTCATAATAAATATCTCGAGGGAAATAAGGGAAAAATTAAAAAAAAAAAGTAAATTATGTTAGAAAGTCACAATATTTGGGGATAAGTTTATTTTACGTTACAATGTTTCGAAAAGTTCAAAAGATGCCATAAAATTTTGAAAAGCATCTTATGAGAGTTAATTAAGTATTTCTCCTATTAATACATATCAATGAGACCTTAAAAGAAGAGTTTCTTAAGTTTTAATTTAATATTTCTCCTATTGACACATGTTAATGTGTATATGAATTGGCTCACTTCTCTAAACGATGTGACTTCAAATGAACTTACTCAAATGTTGTAACCTAAAATGAATTTACTCACTAAATGTTGTGACTTCTTTTGAACTTTTCAAAACATTGTGACCTAAAATAAACTTATCCCTAAATTTATGACATTTTGGTGTAATTTATCAAAAAAGAAAAACATCATTGATATAAAAAAGGGATAAACGTCGAAAATGATTCATAAATTTTGACAAAATGTATGTAATTAGATATCTGAACTTTGAAATTGAAAAATTCAATATTTAAAAATATTTTTCATGCACGCCAATAGTATCTCCATCATGTTAGTTAAAAATGCTATGTCGGATGATGGTGTTAACCAATTTAATGAAGATACTATTAGCATATACAAAAAGTTCTTTAGATACTAGTTTGATCAATTTTAAAGTTAATATATCTAATTGCATATTCTAGGGATAATTTCATGAACGGTACCTGAACTTTGGCAAAATATATAATTAGGTACCTAGACTTTGAAATTGATTAATTTAAACTTCAACTTTGAAACTAATCAATTTAATAATTGTGAAACATTGAAATTGATTGATTTAGTACATAAAGAATTTGATAGAGGTATCGTTAGCATGCATGAATACTTATTTCAAGTATTAAATCGATTAATTTCAAATTTCAGAAACCTAATTGCATATTTTGTAAAAGTTCAGGTGTCATTTATGACATTAACTATATATTTTGCCAAAGTTCATGTACGATTCACAACATTAGCCCTAATTAAAATGAAGTCTAGTAAAAGTGAACAACAACCAATATTTATCCATATTAAACTATACAATCCAGTAAGCTTTGCCTAGAATTATCCATCAAGCCAATTTAGATCACCTTGGTAACATTTCTTGATAGTTAGTCAAGATATCCTAGTTGATTTGGTCTGTCTCGATTTTCATAGGATATTTGGATTTTAGGATCAAAATACACAAATTTTTCTTCTCTTTTTTTTTCCCAAAGAATGCTCCAATTTATTATTAAAAAATAATTTTAAACCTAAGGGAAGGAGAAAGTATGAAGTAAAATGTTTCCAATTTTCATATTTCAAGAAAATGATCATTTTTAATATTTTATAAATAAAATTTAAATTACTTAAAATTTTGGATTGCATATCGAGTTCCCTTTTTTTCCCCTAAAAAATGATTAATGCATTACTTATCAACCAGCATCCAGGAAATTACATAAAGTGAAGCTAGTAACACTTTCGAAGAGACAAACAAAATCATGAAGTAAGAGCTTCTAGAGAGAGAATGGGGTGTTCAACACCAATCAAATGAACACATTTTGCTCCTGTAAATAGAAGCAACCTAATTTGCTATATAATCAATAGTTCTCTTCACAAACAAAACATAAAATGCCAACCACAAAGCTGATCAATGAGCGCCAAAGCCTATTGAAAGAAAGGCAAAAACTCCTAATGCAAAAATTTTGAACCACCCATAATAGTTGAAATAAGGACTTTATAATCAGATGGAAAAATAATATGAGACAAATCCTTAGTCAGGACCAGTTGTAAAGCAAGATTAAGAGCCCGAATTTCTACAACTTCTATTATAGCAGCAAATCTAGTCTACACTATTCTTGCAATAATATTTCTTTGCCCATTACAAACCACAATTGCAAAAGTAGCATCAACTTTAAGCCCAGCCCATGACCCATCAACAGACACAAAAACTACAACCTTATCATCCTTTAAACATTCTAACGAAGATGGAACAAAGAAAGAATTACCACTGCCCACTCCCATTACTCACCTATCCCATGAACATGTGATATAAAATCCTGTCCCCTACCTGTAACTATGGAGCGGCAGCTCTCCCTAGCAGCGACTACCAATGCCACATCCACATCAGAGCCCCTGAAAACATAATCAATAGACCTATTTATTATACTGCTATTTACAAAGCTAATCCCATCCTCAAAAACTTCACTTGCTGATTGTGGATTTCTTTCTCTATGCACGTTTTGTTTCTAATCTCACCGTCTATGAATTTATAATATAAGTCCGTTTGGATTTGGATCTTTGTTCCCTATAAAGCTTCACAACATTCTTTCCATATAAACCAAACCACCTCCATCCATTTAACTTCAAACTCTCGCCAGCTACAACTAAGGACAGATGCTTTATCTACACAATCTAACCACCATTTCCATAAAGAAGTCACTTGGCATCTATCAATACACCATTGGAAAATCTCTACCTAAACACATCTAGTGTCATGCCCCAAAATAGGGTCTATGCATGTCCAGTACCACGTATAATACCCTATGCATCATACACACAGACTATCTTAAAAGACTTGTTTGTCATGAACACTTGATAACTAATTTTAAATTATGATATCCTTAAATTAGATTCTGGAAACAACAGGATTTAGTAGTGCTAAAATAATGTTTGTAAAAACATTTCAACAACTACTATCTTAAGTAGATCAACTTTCAAAAAAATAACCTTACCATCAGGTACCTCAAACATATAATACCTTTTCATGATGGTAAAAAAAAATCGTTAAAGCTTAAATTACAAAACATGAGCTCTACAACTAGGCCCTTAAGAAAATACAAGTACCAAATATAAATCCAGTTCTTGAATAGAATAAAAACAAATCCAGCTATCCTAATCCACTTCACTCAGCATCAAACTCCTCCATAGTTTTCTCATACTTGAGGCAATCATCATCAACCAAATCATTACCTATAAGAACGGAAACAATAAGCTAAAGCCTAGTACAATAGTAACACAAGATGCCTCACAAGCTTAGTCTAATGCAATGCATCATCTAATAGATTACTTTTTTAAACTAAAATGCAATAAACAACAATGGAGCACTCACACTCTGGCAACATGCCATTAGAAATATTAGGGTCCTAAGTAGCAATAACTACTCAAGGGGTTAATATAAATAGCTCGAATACTTATATCTCCAATAGAACCATCTACAAAAATAATAACTTCATGTAGAAGTCACTGCCTATTAAGTTCTCTTAAATAAGTTTTGATGATAACAAAAAAGTTATAAATATCTAATGAATCTATTTTAAGTATGTAGAATAAATGTATCCATATTTACAAAAACATAAGCAGACAGTTAATAAGACAATCAAATAGATATATCAGTAGATACTTGAATAGACAATTGGATGAATGTTACTTCGATTCGCAAAATAAATGCTCATACAATCTTTATCAATCATCACAATAAAAGTTGGATTTATTTGAAGCTTCAGCTCCACTAATTAAATGTATTTAGGTAATACACTTAATTCGTTCCACATAAGGAGGATAATAATCGATGGGGATTTTCCTCAAGTATGTTTCACGAGTTTCAAAGAGGTTTTTATAAGTTACATAAAAAATCTTTTTCAAAGCTTTATGAAGATATTTAAAAGATGCAATTGAGTTGTTATCTCAAGAGAAATGAAGAGTCGTTTTCATCTCGACGTGACAATTTGAATGAATGAAGATAAGGATAAAAGATATGATCTATCTTGTTTGTTATCATTCGAAGCTTATCCGTATAAAGAAGGATTCTTGAACTTTAAATCAAAGCTTATCTAATCAAGTTGTTGAAATTTCGAATGAAGATACGCATCAAGAATATCTTAAGACCATGGTGAAACAAGATATGTGATCGAGCAGTTCAAAGTTTAAATTCTTAGATAAGATTTTCAAATCCCATAAAACTAGGGATATCAATCTTATCCATGTAAAAAAGGACGCTGGAAGTTTTAAACATTTGAAATTTTTTGTCAAGATGAACCATTCAACAAAAAAATATATAATCTCCAACATTTAATTTTTTAAAGAAGAACAAGAGTTACATGAGAACTAGTAGCTCAAGATTTGAAGTTTAATTCATACTTACAAAAGCTTACTAAGCAAACTTACATATACTTGAACTACTTTTACAACCTTTATTTTCTGAGCTTAAATTAGGGAATTCATATTTTCTCAGTTGTATACAAAACTCTCATTACTTTTCAAGTGAGGATTAGCATAGAAGTGAGGTTACAAAAGTCTTATAGCTTGAGATTAGTCAAGTAGTAAGCTAGAAAGGCGGAAGAAGAGCTACTGGTGTTTGCAACTTTTCTTTGTTATTGGATTAGTAGAACGACCAGTGTGGAAGACTGGAACCTCTAGCAGTGGAGCTAGAAGAGAGGACTAACTCATAAGGAGGAGCCTATATAAATTGGCATCTTCTTTACTTTGTTGCACTTTAAATTCTATTATTTTATTTACTATTTATCACTTGCATTCATCATAGAAGAAAAAACAAAAAAAAATTATTTTTAATTGGTTTTTACAAATAAGTTTTAGACAAATAATTCACCTCCCCCCCATTTGCCATTTTGGGACCTACACTATCATTACACATCTTTATTCATATTAGTCCATTGTGATTAAGTAAAACAATAGAGCTCATACAATACACCGCTTAATACAACTTCTCTCTAATATGAATAAACGCTACCTCGGATTTGTTTCCCATATTAATTACCCACCAAGCTACCCATGAATTATCATTCTAAATGATAAAGGTTAGCCTAAGTGCTTGCCAAGTTACCTATGATTTATCATATTAATGATAGGGGTAGCCTAAGCACCTAACTATCATGCTGACATCGACCCCCAGATCAAATTCAACGACTGCGCACAAACAAGACAATCTATTATCAGTCATATTGAAGTTTTAATTCATTTAAGATGTCTATCTTAACACTCAACACGCAAGTTACTACATACATGTTTAAAATGTCATCTCTTACAAAGGATCAGGAATTGGGTGCAAATAAGTAGAGGAATCTATTTTAAAGAAATTATTTCACATGAGATTTGGTACTTAATAAATTAATTTTTCAATTTCAAGTAATATGAAACTCATCATGAAGACAAGAAAAAAAGACAAATATGAAGGATTTCGGAACCAAACAGAGCTGTTTGGAAGGCTATATCAATTTTGAACAGAAATCAATAAACTTCACATTCCCTCAACCGAGCTTATATGAAGAATTGTTTGGTTCCAAGATGAGAAACATAAAAGCAAATACCTCCCCAACCAAACCGTTTCAACCTAGGAACTTTACACAAAAAGTCAAATGCCCCTCCAAATGGCCCATTTGAACCTCCACAACTTTCCTATTCTTTTTATCTTTTAGGGTTTTTATAAATCACTTCTTCAAACACTTAACACACATATATATATATATATAATTATATTTATATTTTAGCATACATGTTCAGATATCATTAATTTATCAATATCATCAAAAGTTCTACTTCTACTTAACATCAATTCATCAAAATCACATATACACAACAATCAATTCAAGAAAACAACTAACTTATTTATTTAGCTAACACAATTTACTTGGTCTTCACTCCGCCTCCTCCTTAGTGTTGATGTAGCTTCTTCTAGCTTCAATCGCAATTTTTATCTTGTTGCTCATCTTCTATTCCTTCCATGATCTCCTAAGATATGGTTGAGATAGAAATTTGGTATTGAACTTTTAAGAGAAAATGAAGAGAGAAAAAAGAGGAAGAAAAGAAGAAGAGGAAGGTAAAAAAAAAAAAAGAGAAGTAAAGGAAGGGAAAAGGTAAAGAGAAGGATTAAAGGCTTGGGATATTTTTTAGGGTCATGGGCTTCGACTTTATGGGTTTTGAGTTAAACTTGGTCTTTGACTTGGGCTTAAGCCTTTTAAATGATAACCTTTAGGAATTTAAAATAATTAAAAGAGATATATGAATTGAAATTGATAATTTGAATTTGAAATTTAGTTAAGGAATTCAATTGGAAAGAGTTTGATATTTGGTTTAAGCTTAGCAATTGATGACCTAGTAACTGATATTTATGAACAAGCAATCAAATTTAAAATTTGTAGAGATTAAGTAAATATGATCAAGACTAGAATACAGTGTTTTTAAAAATTCACTAAAACATCTAAGTTAGGAAGGAAATGGAATTCAAAGTGATGGTTGAAAAGAATTTAATAATTTAATTCATGAAATAGGTAATTGAAAAAAATAGATAAATGAAAAGGAATATTTGAAATCTCAAATTTCAATTAAACCTATTTACAAATTTGATTATGTTAGCCTATCTAATCATATTCTATAGTTTAATTTACTTAATTTATTTAGTTAAACTATCTAAGTTCAATTCCTAAATTAAACATAAATTAATATTCAGGATTAACCACCTATTATACTATTCAATTATAGCATCTCTAACTTAGGTTGGTGAAAATTTGGGGCATTTCATCTAGTCCATTTATAATAGAGTAACACATTCTCTATAGACTCTACTTCACTACAAAAAGGGTAGCAAGGATTCACACAATCTTACCACTTACAAAGATTCAACATTATCAGGGATGAACCAAATAAAGTTCTCTAGAAACAAGTGTCGAATTTTAGGTCATGTATTAAGATTCCTAACTCTCTTCCACACTTTTCCATCTACAATAAAAGAAGTAGACACTTGATTTAAAGAATAACTTAGGCTATTGGAATGCAAAAAAATGATAGATCATTTTAATAGTAAAAGCTCTATCCCTCATGAAAGGCTATAGATATTGATCCTCATCCTTGAAACAATTGTAAATTCCTAATACAGTTTCTTTTCTCCTTAGTAAGCCAAATATTAACCTTAGATGAATTCTAACTTCTACCTTCCTTATCCAATAGATCACACACCTTCAAATTTGGATCCATCTCATTACTTCTTCTTCGTAACCATTCAAACCAAGAACCCATCTGTCATGAGCTACATATAAGCTTCTTCTACTCCTACCTTGCCATAAAGCTCCACTAAACAAAGCATCTCTACCCTCTAATAAACTACTCTAACCCCATGAAGCTCAATTGCCTTTACCTACAAAACAAAAATCACCCTCAAGGAAAAATAAGCCTTTTAAAACCCCTACTCACAAAGCCCTAGACTTATATTGCAATCTCTACGCTAACTTGTCTAAGAGGCTAATATCAAACAAGTGCAAATCTCTAAAGCCCATACCACCACCATCCTTTGATTTAGCAAGTTTGTCCCAAGACATCCAATGAATTTTCCTTTCCCCTTAACGCTATCCACCAAAACTGAGCATGAGAGAATTAACTGATTACTTCATTTAAAAGGAAATTTAAACTGGGCCATTGAGTACCAACTTTAATTTGGAATCAAGGTAAATTACAAACACTACAAGAAAACTTGGATTTAGAGTCAAAACATAAATTTCAATCAAAAACCATCGTCATTGATTCTATCTTTAGAAATATAACTTATTTTACCAATTTTTCATTGCAAAATTTTTGTCTTTAAAAGTTTTTTTTTTCTTCTGTAGTGAAATACGTGACTCGTGTTTTGATGCTTTAGTAATTGAGTAGATTGATAAATTTTTTAATAAAGAACACATTTATGATTTATTTGTATTATGTCATGCCAAAAAAATAATAATAAGACTCATGTTATAGGGAGAAAACAAACACCTTCTTTGCTAAAATAGATGTTCTACCAATCACTTCATAGATTAAAGAAGAATGCTCAAAAGAAAACCCTAATTGATCCCTACTTCATCATTCAAAAAGTATCTTGACCCTTTGGTCAAAACATCGATCAGCAAATGTATTAATCCTAAGGGGAACATTTGCAAACTTCATCCCCTACCTCCAGTTAATACAAACTTGACAAGATGGTGAAGATGACAGTGGAGAGTGATGGATTTGATCAATATATAGTGGTGCTCAACAAGTCTCTAGAGAGAGCACTAAGTAAAGAGAGAAAGCGTGAGAGACATTAGTAATCTATGATTTTTAATGGCCATTTAAGTAAAATTTAGCCTTGAGTTATGCTTTCATTCAAGAATTGATACTTAAATCAACAATATTTTCAATTCAAGTGACTTTGAATAGTAACAACACATTTTGGAGCAAAGAGGACTCAATTATCTCAAAAGTAATAATGTAGGAAGAAAAATCACGGGCGAGATAGGAGAAAATAACGCCAACAGCAAGCATCACAGGGCATTAGTCGCCCGTAATAGAGAGTGAGAAGAGAATAACAAAGATAAGCAAGACCAAGCCCCTTTGGTCGCCCGTGATTTGGAAAAAAAAAACGAAGAACAGCAAGAATCCCAGTCCTCTGGTCGCTCGTGATTGGATTAAAGATGTGAAGAAATTCAGCCATTGCAAGGATCACTCCCCTTTGATCGCCTATGATGAGTTGTCTGCAAATCAACATTTTTACTATCTTTTCATTTAAGTATTATATCGGTTTGGACATAAGATACAATTATTCCTCCAAGTGTTGCACTGTTTGACCCAAAAAATCTGAGGAGTTAAAAGATATAGAAGACACTTATTGAAAGGACATATATTGATTTGGTAAGAAAAAAGCACACACCTTTTCATAGTTAGATAGTTACTATTGTACTCGTTCAAGTTAGGGGTAGTATCGTAATTTGTTCTATTCCAGAAGAAACTCGAGAGAGATTACTAGAATCAATTGTTCGTGTCTTGTAACAACTTCTTACTAGTTGTAATTTAAAGAGGTTTTTCTTCTCTTTTCTCTATTATGATGTTTTGTTTCTTGTTTATGTCTAACTTTCATATTCGTTATTGTTATTGTAGCATAAGTGAGTAGATCTGGGGTTTACGAAGTCGTATTAACATGAAGTGTGTATTTAATTGTTAGTAATCCATTTAATTACGAATTTCTAGTGATGAAACTTCATAAAAGTTAGAGAAATGTAGTGCACGACATTACCTTACACTAGATCTTGATGGAAAGTGTTGCGAGACAATTCCATTTAGCAGATCTAAGTCACTAAAGCGAACTACATCTATTAATGGAGATATTACTAGGAAGTTTGCTGCATGTTTCAAGGAATTTAAGGATAACTAAAGCTTTTAATGCAATTCTTAATTGTTTATTAACTTAGAAAAGATTTTAGTGAATACAATTAGGATCAGAATTGGTTTATTATGAGAATAGTGACCATGAGTTGAGAATTCAGTAGATAAGTGATAAAAAGGATTAATTGTAATTAAATCATGTTAATATGATGGAGTAACTCTGTTGTGTACCTTGATTTTGGTTGTATTAGAGTCTTTTTTGCATGTTATTTTGGTGAAACCTTATAATTAATATAGTTTAGTTGTTAAATGTACGTTTAATTCATTAAGTTCTAATTATTCGATTGCTAGATAATAATTAAGAGGGTGAGTAGTAGTACTTGCTGACGGCCCGAGGAATACGACCTTATAATCTATTCTTTACTATAATTGATAGGTGCACTTGCTTAGCGTTTACCTGATCATAGGAAAGAGATAATAGGAATTAATTTATTAAAACTTGATCAAAATAATAACGCACTACCAAAGCGGTCTAAAGAAGATGAATGAGGAATGGATTTTATATTATATAAAGTATTTCATTATAAGAACATTATTTAAATATAATGTAAAAATGCACAAAGTGATTTTTTAAGAAAATTGGTACTAAACATTATTCATTGTGATAATATTTGGCAAATTATTGTTTTATATGAATTACTTGTATGACGTATTATGTGTAAGATATGTTTATACATTATAGCTATATATAAAACACATGTATGAATAATGTTTTTCTTGATTTCAATGTTCATATGTATGTATTTTCTTCATTAAATAGAAAGTCCCGCATTTACCTTTTCTCTACTCCTTCTCCCAAATCCTATTCCCTCTTACCATAATAAATTTATAAAGTCACCACTTTGTGTAACTCACCCACGTCACACCACTACTTGTAACCATCTAGTTTGTGTCATCACACACAACCAACCCATATGTTAAACCCCATTACTCTTACAACTTTAAATTTATAGATCAATTACTATGTGCAACTCACCCATGTCACACCAACACTTGTTACCATCTAGGTTATGTCAGCACACACAACCACCCCTTTTCTCAAATAATACTCCCTCTTAGCACCTTAAAATTATAGGTTCGCCACTATTGATTTCAATGTTCATATATCCATATTATTTTCATTAAATAGAAATTCTCATATTTATCTTTTCTCTACCATTTCCACCAACACCAATCCATAACAAGCCACCACCACAAACCTCTTTCTAGAGGTACAATGAATCTAAAGAGATGGCGACAATTAGAATATTAGTTTTCTTAGTATATCTTTAAAATGCATTACACATAGAAACACACGCACATATGTCTTGTCATTTTCCTTTTCACTCTATCTCCATCCTTTGTATGAGGTTATGCTAAACCTTCTATTAGATTTTGTTGGGAAAATTATAAAAACGCTCCCTAAACTTTAAGGGTAGTGTGAATTAACATCCTATACTTTTAAAATGTGTTTCTTTAACCCCCTAATCTATAAATAATCAGCATATTAAGGATATGTTGTACTTTTCCAATATTTTTTTCCTACAAATCGTAAAAATGTTTTACTTCTTACTTGCTAATTGTTTATAAATTAGGGCGGGGGTCAAAAAACACTCTTTCAAAGTATGGAGGGTCAATCTCCACTACCGTCAAAGTTTCGTCAGTGTTTTTGCAATTTACCTTAGATTTTTTCTACTCATAGGTTTGCTCAGTTTTGCTTGTATAAAAGAAATTATATTATCTCCCTTAGTACACATTTTGACTTTTAAAGAAACATGTCTATCTATTCAATTGGGTTTTTATTTCTCTAACCCTTCTCTTATGAGTTTTATTAATTAAGTTAATTAATGCAATATTTTTGTATTGAAAGTTCAGTTTTACTGGTTATGAAAATATAACCTAATTTAATTTGTTTTTGAGTTTTGAATGATGTTAACTTAAAACAATATGAAGTAAAGTTAATCTTTTTTATACTACTTTCATTTTTTTTTTCGCTTTTTTATGCCAATATATTCCTTCAAGATGCCTAAAAAGTTTAATCAAACTAGTCAACTTGACAGATTAAATCTGAACTTCAAGTTTTCTACCATAAAGGTAATTGTTTTCCAATTCGAATTTACACGTCACTTGATATAATATCTTTCGAACTGTAATTGTGTGTAATTGCTATAATTCTAAGCTTGCTATAATCAAAATATTCTAATCAAGGCTCTTATCTAACAATTTGGTTATATTAAGCTGCAATAAAAATTGGGTGTTGCTAAACTATTTTACCATTGTCCAGCTTTTGCATGATGATTTGTTTTTATATCTACATAAATTGATTTTTCGAGTCCTAATAGGCTAGTACTATGACACACAAGACATAATATTGAAAATTTCTAATAATGGAAGTAATGAAGATGGAATCTATACAAAGTAAAATAGGATGATGTTTTTCTTCTAGTGTTCTAGGATGCATACTTTTTCTCCATTTATAAATTATAGATTCTTTTTTATATATATTTATCATTTATTATATTGGTCTCAAATCCCTTTTGGAAAAATTTTTAATAAAGAATAAATTTTCGATGAAAAAAATTGATTGTTAATAAATCAAGTGAAAAACAAATAAAGAGCCTAAAAAATGAAAGTTCTATAGAATGCCTTCAATTCCCTAACAAGTTGGTGGTAATCTATCTTTGAAAGCAGATTATGTTGATCTACATCTAGCCACTAATCTTTGGTAGCAACCCAGCCACCATCATCATTAGCAAAATAAGAACTTGGGTAGTTAAGTTAGCGTTGGTTAATCGTGTTCTTTTATTTTTTCCTTTTATGTGGTCACTAACACAAATGATCTGAGACTATAGATGAGTTGCAAGAACCATTAAATAAATTAGAATGCCATCCACTATTGTGAGAATTTGCATAACCCACTTGATTTTTGATTTGTGTAAGCATATTTTTAGGTAGCATTAGAATTTCCCTGCACAAAATACCATAAGATATCTCTTGTGAAGTGCTTTCCTTCTCAATTTTTGTTTGCATGTTACAACAAGTAAACTTTTGACAAATTATCTTTTAAACTGTACTAACCAAAGGTTCAACGATTTGACTATAAAAATACAAAAGGTTATCTTTTCTGTTGAGACATTAAGGAAATAAATGAAAAAAAAAAATGCTGCAACATTTTGAATTGCTATAACATGATATAGTGTATAAATACTAATAAAGTTTAGCATACAAAATGATAAAAGTGTAAATTACACCAACATGTCTCAACGTTTGGGGATAAGCTTATTTAAGATCCCTACGTTTTGAGTGGTTAAAAAGAGGTCTCAACATTTGGAGTTAAATTCATTTAAGATCTCAATATTTGAAGAAGTAGCTCAATTTGGGTCCCAATGACACGTGTCAACAATAGAGGAGTCTTATGAGTTTTAATTAAATATTATCCCCTGTGGAAACATGTCCTTCGGGACCCAAATTGACTCACTTCTTCAAACGTTGAGACCTTAAATAAACTTACCCCTAAATGTTGAGACCTCTTTTTAGCAAGTTGAAATGTTGGGACCTCAAATGAACTTACCACCAAACGTTGAGACTTTCTAGTGTAATTCAACCAATGATAAAATGAATAGTTTACAATATTACAACTCATGATTTCCATACTCTATATACTAGCAAATAAGCATATGCATTACTTTTAAAAGTTAATTAGAGTCCTATAGACAAATTTTAACATTCCCTTGCAAACATGTATATAAGATAAATTTTAAGATATCATATTTATTTCACGTCATATTTACTCTTTTAAACAACAAAAATTTCTCAATATATTATATCCAAGAATTCACTAAACCAAATTTAGGGGGAAAAACAAAGAAAATCATATTATAAGTTTAGTTGACATTATAAATAGGATGTGGCATATCTTTATTAGTTCTTGTGGAAGGTTACACATCAAAAATCATTCAAGAAGAAAATGATAGAAGATAAAATTGATGCTGCATTTTCTATTTCTATATAATGAAAATAGCCAATATAAATTTAAATTCATCGTCAATATTGATTGATCCTTATTTATTCTCTTCCTAAATATTCATTTGATTATAGAAAGTTTCAATTTCAATAAAAGAGAAGAGAGAGATATTGATTTTGAAAGAAGTGAAGTAGAAACGTTGTGGGTAGCTACTCATTACAGTCACAACCGCAATCACACCCTTCTCCATCTTTTGACAGACCAGCTTCCAAACAAGTTGGGTTTCGACCTGTAAACAAATTTTAGATGAAAGTAAAATATTGGTACATGATGGCTTTAAATAGAATTACTAAATAAACATACATGTTACAAGTAAAATCAACTTTGTAATGAGCATCAACTAACCTATGTTTATATTTCAAAAAAAAAAAAAAAAAAACTGGGAAGATCTTAGTGTTCTTACCTGCTTCCCACTTAAGTGTTCATATTGTATATGAAATGCTAATAAGTTCCTTGCAATCATTTTCAATATAGGTTTGGTTGCAAAAGAATAGATTCAATGAGTATTATAGTCACATAACACCTAGTATTTAAATAGCAATAAAATTTTGATATATATTACATGTGTAAATTCAAAAGGATAATGATTAGAACTATTTTTTCCATGTCATTATTATAGCATCCATTTTTCTTTTAAGTTGCAAGCATTATTACCCATTTAGTTCATAACTTTCTAGAAATCTTTATGATTGGCAAACTTTGTTAACTACTTTCATCAAATCAAATTTAGGTAGTTTATCTAAGTACTTAATCATAAAATGTTTTTGGCCTTAATTACAATTAATAAAAATTCTATTATCAATAATTGAATAGTTAAGGTTTAAACGAGTACAAATTGTGAAATAGTACAAACCTATCTAATAATGTATATTATCCATTATCCTTAAAATACAAATGATAAATTAACCTTAAAACTAACAAATACAAGATTTAAAAAAAAAAATCAACACACATAATACAAGCTAAAAATTCAAATAGAATTAATTTATAAAGTTAGCATGAAACGTCCAAAGAGAGGAATAAAAGGAATTAACTTAAAGAGAGAGAGAGAATTTAATAATCTTGAAATAATTTCTATTTCTTTCTTAATTTAACTCATCTTTACTAAATATGCTATAAGTTACTGATTTAGAGTAAAATAATGACCAACCAAATGTAGATTTTTTTCCCCTTCTTCCTTATAAGGAAGATATTTATAGTAAGGCTAATTTTACAATAAATTGGCTTTGTTTGAATATCATATATGAGAATTAAAGGAATTATCTCAATTAAAGTTAGTCGCACAAAAGTCATCTTATGATTCAACCTTCAAGAGTTGTTCAGACATAAGTTCATTTGTCTAAACCTTCCTTTTTAGGGCAGAATGGTAAATTTGAATTGAAGCATCCAATTATAGAAAACAATAAAAAAAAATTCTTTAAGATTCATGGGGCAAAAAATTATGTCATTCATAATCAATATGCTAAAGTCAATCTCGCTTGACAAAACCAATTTAGAGTGACAATAAATTATGAGAAGTTTATTTTATGAAACCGATTATTTAAATTAAGTTGAGATATAAAGTAAATTATACATGTAGAGTTCATAAATTTAGGACATTGATCTTTAAGTAGTGGTGTTTAACAAATTCAGTCTATGTCTACCCTTACTCTTATAGAATAAAACCTAAAAACATCGATTCAATTACCCATGTGTCTATAATATATACATTTATTTATACTACATAATATATACTTATATTGAGTTATATGTTATAATTAATACATACATACCGTATGTATGTATGTGTATGTATAGTGAATGCACACTTTCATAATCTTTTACCATATTTTTTTTTTTCTAATTAATTATAAAGTTCTTTTTGAATGTCTTTCATATTTAAGAATTCTACATGTCCATTATTTAGTCATATAGTAAAAATATCCTCTTTATAGTTACTTGTTTACTTTTGTATGAAGCCTATGCTACTTGTTTTGGAGCTATTTCAAGAGGATACCAATGTTTACATCGCACTAAGCAAGATTGGAAATCTCCATGAAACTATAATACTCTAGTAAAACAAAGTAGGGGAAATTTGCATAAATGGATGCTTTTTCCGATTTACTTCAAAACCTCCATGCCCTTGGTTAATGATTCTCAACTTTGCTTCAAGTTTCCATTAATTACATCTAAAGAAACATCAAAAAGAGGCAAAAAAAAAAAAAACACACACACATAATTATGGTGTTATCAATGTTGTAAGGTGTCTACTTTCAATGTGAGATGGGGTACAAGATTCCTAAACTAACATTAATGGTCATTAGAGTAAACTAAGAAGTTGGACTAAATTAACTAGATCGAATTTAGATTTGAGATGCTTACTTCTAACATGGGATCAAGTAAATGAGTCATGAATCAATTAACAATAACCATTCAACTAGCTTCCAATGTTAGAAAGAAGTGGTTGCATTGGATGTGAGATGTCAAGTTAAGCATATTAGGATACATAAGTTGTGAATCTATCAATTGTAACCATTTAAATAGAAACAATTTTGGATGAATCAACTTGGAGATTATAGATATAATGCAAAGATAAATACAAGATAAGTGGGTTGTGAACTAGCTATTTAGTGGACTTCCTCAACTTGAAAAGTGAAAAAAGTTGGTTATGTTAGGCACTTATGCCTTATAATAGCCAAGCTACAAGGCCATTCTTAACATAAACAAATTAAGCACCATCAAAAGGAACCATTTAATTGCAACAAGGTAATATGGAAATTGGTATCTAAACTTTGGCTTATTTTTCATTAGCCATAACACTTTCATATTGTCAATTTCGATACTATAGACTTCTCAAAGTCATTTATACTATTTATATTAATTTTTTTTGTTCACATGTCTATTCAATTAACTTTTTTTAACCAATTATGGAGTGTCATCTGCCTTAGGTGATTATTTTGATGAAAATTAAGGATACAACTATGATAGGCTTGGGATGGGTTTTATAAAACTCAAACCCATTCATATACCCAATTGGGTGTCTCAAAACCCATCACAAACCCTATATTGTTTTTATCCGTAAACCTAAAACCTTCTTGATAGACCCTATAGGGTACCAAACCCAAATCCAATAGACTTAATAATCTTTTTAACTACAATTATTTTATGTTTAAAATTATCTAAAAAGAAATCTTCATCTCATAACATACAAATCATAGTTGTCGTCTTGCTTACTCAAAGAAAAATTTATGCTTTTCCATGCGTATAGAATAAATCTTTCCAAATTTATACTTCATTAACTTAACATTGCAATAAGTCATCATAACTAATTAAATAAGATAATATTAAAAATGAATCCTCTACAAATTTGAAACTGCATATACCATTTATTAAGTTGAGCTAGCAGTCTAGTACCTAAAATATATAAAATTAAAGTAAGTTTAACTTTCAATTTTATTAAATTGTATTTTTGTTTAAAATAAATTTAATAATTTTTTTCTATCCTAATGATAACTATACATGTCTCAAAACCTAGCCTAAAAACCTATAGAGTTTCGAAAAAGATCTCAAAACTTATCTCAACCCCTATAAGGTATTTATTTAGTTAGGCTGGTTGGATATCATATATGAGCACACCTGAATTACATCCATAGTGAAAATATTTACTTAGATATATTTTTTGATATGGATATCACCACCTTTTGATTGATTCTATGTTGTGAGGTGTCGTTTAATTATTTATATGTATTTTAAATAGAATATTTTCATCAAATGTATCATTTAGATACATGATAGTCTACAATTGATTAGAAAAACCATTTACTTATGAGTGTGATGGTAATTGACTTGATTAATGTAATATTTTTATTAAATAAAATTAAACTTTACTAGTTAAGACAAACATAACCTAAGTCTATATAATATCAACTTAAAAACAAAAAGAAGTAGACTTGATCACTTTTATAGTTTTACATTACTTTCAAATTTTTTTATTAGATAAATGTCAAATTTGGTAGCCAAACTATACATTAAAATTCAATTTGGCACCTAAAATTTGAAATGGTTAATTTAATACCTAATCAAATATTTTATGATTTTTTTATTACATTCTTCACACTGTTTACTCTGTTTGTTGACTTTGAAGAGACAGTACATCATTGAATGTTCTCTACTTCTCCTAACATCATCTAGCACTGATAGTTTGCTTCATTGATGTTAAAACATGAAGCAAATAATATTAGTAAGTTAGCATAAATTGCCACATAAAGTTTTATTAGATATCAAATTGACTACTTTAAAGTTATAAACTAAATTAAATTTTTTTGCAAAATTTAGATACCATAATTAAAATTTTTCCTTTTTTACTTATGCTAACATAATCCTATTTCTTCTTAATCAAACTAGTCAACTTGACAAATTAAATCAGAACTTCCAGTTTTCAGTCATTAAAGTAATCATTTTTAAACTCAAATGTAGACATCACTTGATTCAATATCGTTGGAATTGTGATCCTTTTATTGTGTGTAATTGTTAATAATAAAAATATTATAGTTAAGGCTTTTGACCAACAATTTGGTTTATTAAGCAGTTATAAAAATTGGGTACTGCTAAACTATTCTCCCATTGTTGGGCTTTCGAACGATGATTTGTTTTTAGTTCTACACGAATTGATTTTTCAAGTCCTAGTAGGCTAGTACTCTTATGTGTGAGACATGACATTGAAAATATTTAACAATAGAACTAATGAAGATGGCATCTACATTAAGTGAAATATGATGATGCTTCCTTTTAGGGGTTTTAGGATAGATTTTTTTTTTCTCTGTTTATAAATTATAGATTCTTTTTTTGTTTTTATATTTATCATTATCTTATTTTAGTCTCAACTAGATATATGTATGCAGTGTTGGCAAAGTTTTAATAAGGAATAAATTTTCAATACAAAATTTGACTGCTAATAAATCAAGTGAAAAAAATGAAGAGCCCCATTTAAAAAAAAAAAAAGAAAAGTCCTAAAATGCATCTCCATTTCCCTAACAAGTTGGTGGTAACCTATTTCTTGAAGGCAGGTCATGTTGATCCACATCGACCTCCGGAAGCTATGGTGGCAACCCAGCCACCCACCACCATAGGCAAAAAAGAATTTGGGCAGTTAAGTGGAAATTGTTTAGCTTTTTTTTTTTTTTTTTTGGCTCAATCTTAAGAACTTTTGGTGGTCACTAACATAAATAACCTGAGACCAAAGATGGCTGCAAAAATTATTAAATAAATGAGCATGTTGTCCACTATTATGAGCGGTTGCATAAATGACTTGTTTAAGCATTTTTTCTTTTCTCTCTTTTTAGATAGCACTGGAAACTTCCTAGACAAAAAACGCCATAACATATCTCTTATAAAGAGTTTTCTTTTTCAGTTAGTATTTCCTTATAGTCTTACAGCAAGTAAACTTTTGACAAATTATTTTTTAAAACCATACTAACCAATAGTCTAAGGATTTGATTGTAAATATACAAAAGGTCAGCACATTTCATATTTCTCATAAAACATCAAGGAAATAAATAAAAAATAAAATAAAATTGCTATAGCACCTTTTGAATTGCTATTACAAGATATGGTGTATAAATACTAATTATGTTATAGCTTACATATTAATGAAATGAATAATTTACTATATTACCACTCATGATTTCCATACTTTATATACTAGTCAATAAGCATTTGCATTACATGTATAAAAGTTAAATGAAGTCCCATAAACAAATTATAACAATAACACAATTTTTATGTAAAATATTCGGAATTTTATTGAGTCGATAAGATTATGTAGAATATATGAAATATAAAAAATGAAAATAAAAATTATATTCTTGCTATAAAAGAGTATGGGGTAAAATATAGTCCAATTGAACTAAATAATATAGAATTATAAGCCCAGTAAATTTAGGGTCATTTAGAGTTCGCCATGTGTCTATAACTAAGATAAACATGCTAAGCCTCATAACTACTGAAATCCACAATTAATAGTAACTACAATCTTTAATATCTTACAAAAGAATTTGTTAATGCTTCTCATACAATAAATACAAACTTCAAAATAATCCATAACCTATCCTATCCAAAACAATTACATTAGTTTGTTTATAATTTTCAAAAGTTCTAGCGTGGAACCTAATCTTGTTTTTTGATTCACAACCAATAAAACATAATTCTTTGATTTCATGTACCTAGGAAAAAAAAAATAGAGAGAGAGAGAGAGAGAAGGATAAGGAGTGAGACAAAGCTAGTATGGCATACCATAAACACAAGCCTCATGAGTAGCATCAACACACAAACATAGAACTAGTGCAAAATTATCATTTATTATCTTTTGATTTAAGTCCATTAAATAGCACAAGATAGCTTAGTATCTCAAATACACACATATCATATATACATATATACGATGTTGGGTAGTCCCTCGACATCTATGAGTAAAAAATGTAGGATATTGAGTACTCCCACTAATGATGATACCATATCACTTAGATTTTTCATGTATGACTCTACTCTAGGACAATGTGACACATGGTTCACCGGATTACTATAATAATAGCATAGGTACTCTTATTTGCTATTAATAGCCATGCACAAGCAATAAGCAAATTCTTACAATTGAAAAGTCATTTAGTCAATTTATGATTATATCCAAAGTAAATACAAGCAGTAAAGAAAATATACATATACATAGAAAGTCGATCCGTTTTAAACACTAAAGTCCCCTTACTTAAATTACATGACAATTGATTTGTTCATATAATCATTTGTACTTCTAACTCATCTATGGTCTATAATTTATAATTCTTGCCTTTTGCCTTACTAATACCTAGTTCCAAGATCTTGGAATAAACTTTAATCCTAGGGGAAAGAGATAAACAAATTTTAATTGTTTTTAAGAATGAAAAAAGTAAATTAGAAAAGTTAAAATGTGCATAGGCTAGTGCATGGTCGTGTAGGAGGTCATGTAACTCTTAAACAAATTAAACAAGTCACAAACTAGTATGCGATTGAGTGCACGAATTGTACATGAGCTCATGTACTTTGTCATGCACTTCTAGAAATAAAGTTTTAAGCTATAAATTGGTACACGGCTTGATACATGGGCTCGTGCATAAATCGTGTACTTATAGGATCCTTATTTTGTTGATTTACAGAGAGGTACATAACCTAATGCATACGCTCATGAAAAGGTTTGTGTACTTCAAAAAACTATGGGTTGACTCACTGAGAGGTACAACGACCTAATGCACGAGCTCATATAGAGCTCCATGAGCTTCCAAATTCTCACTTCATCAAATTTCCCCTCTTTTAACCAAAAAACGTTTTTCAACCCTCTCTACCCACATTTATTACCGTAACACCATTTTAAACACAAACATATTCATTTCAACAAAATCAACACTTCAAGTTATAAAATCATATCAAACTACATTTCCTCCTATGTAGCTTTTATCATCTTTCTTTTAGGATTCCCTATACCCTCCCCCTTAAATTCCTTAAAAAATCTCTCTAAAACCCATCTTTCTCCATAATGTCTCACTGCTTATACGTGAAAAACAAAGATTGTCACCTAATTGTTAATTACATCGATAATGGAATGAAAAGGGAAGAGAACTACAAGAGAAGAATGAAAGCAATTATTCCTTAAGCTTAAGTACATTTCAATAATGTATCTCATTTAAATTTTATGTTAGGGACAAAATTATCCCCATCTTAAAATAAAATATTACCCCTTTCCTCCCCTCCATATGTTTTATTTATTTAGGCATTTCATTCTCTCCCCCTATTAGAATCTTTCTTCGAAAGTTTGTTGAATCACTGAAACACTTTTAACCCACACTTCCTCTTGTTCTTTCAATATCTAAGTTGTTTTGCCCTTATGTTTGGTTCTTTACACTTATACTACCCATTCAAGAACTTACTCCTTAACTTCTTCACATAATTATACTATCCAACTAGATATGATTCACCTAATACTCTCTAACCCTTAACATTACTACTTAGATTATTTTGTACTCCTTCAACACAAATAGCTTTTGTATAGAAAATACCCTTCTTTTAACAATTAAATACAAAATATAGGAAAAAAAAAATATAAGTGTCAAAAATGCTAGTGCGAGTACCACATGCTCCTTTGTAAAAAACAAAGGTTAATTTGTATTCGTCGGCGAATGTTTAATTTGGAATTGATATAAGGAAATAGACAAAATGTAATACAAACACAAATATACTATGATTTGTGTCATTTATCATATTTAATTATTTACTCTTGTATGTATAAACGTAAATAGCTATATCATTATAAATCCAACTTTATAACTTATGACATAAAAAAATTCAACTTTCAAAGTTCAACCATGTCCAAAACCCATTTATTACTTTCAACTTTTATAACTTTAATGATTATTGTTACTTAACACATATTGGAACTTCCTAAACTTAAATACAACCAGGAAGTTCACCTTATTAGTATTTACAAATTTGTATTCGAAGAGACATTATCTGACTAGAATCATTTATAGTGGTCATGCATGATAATTAAATCTTGCTTATTACAATGTCGGACTACTTTTTTTGTGTGAATTCTGTATGTGCTGATTTTTTATAGTACCACATTGTTTATTTACAACTAAAGTAAATATGATTAAAAACATTTCAATAAATGGACAAAAAGTATTATTCTTCAGCCAACTTTATATTAAACTGAAAAAATGATTATATTTAAATTTATTTTTTAATTGCAATGTCTTTTCTTTTTTTTTTTTACTTTTAAAATTTAAAAAGTAATAGCCAGCCATCATAAATCTCCATGAACCGACCATGGCCTAGACCAGACCAGTCCACCCACCAACCTTAATCTTGCGAGACCCATGACCTAGTGAGTCCAGACCAGTTCAGCCCAGTGTAGATGGCTAAGTTCAATCAGCTCGTGAACTGGCCATGGCCTGGACTGGACCAGCCTACCCACCAGCCTAAACCTTGCCAGACTCGTGACCTGGTGGGTCCAGACCAGTTCGGGCCAGTGTGGACGGCTAAGTTATAAACGTAAAGATGGCTAAAGTTTGAAGTTTAAATAGTAAGTATAACAAGAATTTTTATGTCGATTATTGAATCTTGCAATAACTCAAAACTAGAAATTGCATTTTTCACTCCCGCTCTCGCATCTTTGCAAAATCCTAAAATATAATCTCGGAAGTTTTCACTACTTTAAATTAATGTACGATTTTCATAATTCGATACAAAAGAACACAACACTACAGTCATTAAATGCTTTATAAAAATTCGTAACGGTATTTTTCCTATACTATATGTATAGCAGTTTATAAATATAAAATATTATACTAACTCATTACATTACCATCATACGCTAAGGAGAAAAACAGGATTTCATTACTTGGACCCAAAAACAAAGAAAGGCAGAGTTTTCATTGCCTTCCAAGAACCAACCTAATAAGGAAGAGCTACAACAATAGCTGCCGTGCATATGCACAAATGATCAGGTAGAACGCATTGGCAAAAATAAAGCACACGGAACCTTACTTGAATAGCCTCCATGATTTGAATTACCCAGATGAAATAGCAGCCTTCTGCAATAGAAGGAACAGAGATGATCCCGCAGCACCAGAAAAGTTCTTCAATTAAAGATCCTACATGATGCTATGCTTTCTCAAGGTTAGTAGTATTTCAAGAGTCTATATGAAAAATCTGAATGTACCTTAAGCCTATTCTTGGTCAAAACTTTATTTTCCCATGTAATTTCGTTTGAGACTTCAGGACATTCCAGGCTTGCCTCGACTGCTGGCTATCAAAGTCAATGAAGCTCCTGGATAGAAGGTGTCGTCGAGATTATCTTAGATGACGGTAGAGACCTTCAAACTCTTTCAGGTTGCCTGTCTTGGTCGACCTCTATTGTATTTTGGAGGACTGCTCCTTGCAACATCAACAACTATCATCCACCCATTAATGATCTGTAGCCAACCAGTTAAGTAGTTAGGATATTGAAACAACTTCTAATGACAGGTGGGACAAGGACTTCGTCTGTGTAGTAGTACCTTGCCATTCATCTCCTTGAGTGCAGCACTTGCAGCCTCTTCTGTTGTGTATTCAACAAATGCATAGCCTTTGGACCTTTTAGATATTTTATCCATGATGATTTTAACTGCAGAGGAATCCAATTATTAGCATCCACAAGCAAGCAGTGTGAAAAAAATGAAAGATGTTATCATATTGCTAAAAAACGATAGAATACCTTCAACAAGTTCACCAAAGCCTTCAAATGCAGCACGAAGTGTTTTCTCGGATGTATAAAATGAAAGGCCTGCATAGCAAAAGCAACATGTCATTCTCATTTGGTAGAAAAATGAACAGTGTAATCAACTCAAAAAAACTCGATGCCCAAACATAACCCATAGGGCTGGTTTATAAGCAAATAATGGAAGTGCTAATTTGCACTAGTTTTACTTTTAGAGTCCCAGAGTTCTCAAAGCCCTCTTCAAATAAAAAGCAAGTACAAAAGAGCTTCAGCTTACCAGTGACAAAAAGTTTTTTGGTCCTCATTGGCACCACGTCATCTCCTCCTACAGATTGTGTGCACCAGAATTTTGTGAATCATGACCTGAAAGAGCCCCTCCATCAGTGCCTTGACCAATGTTATATATATGGATAATATGCTAGAATGTGCACATCACAAAGGAAGATCATTAGATAGAGTTGAACCTAAAAAAACAAGCAAGGTTATCTCCAAAGAAAAGAAACACAAAGCAAAATAGTTAGATGGGCTGTTCAATGAAGTTATAGAGAAATATGGTGACCATAACACCTAAATTTGTTTCTTAATAGCTTCTTGGGCTTTTAAAGAATATCAGAAAGCATCACAATGACCTTATCTAAGCAATGGGAAAACAGTAGTAATGAGGCAAAATGGAGATACCATGTCATCTTTATCTAAGAAAATCAGATACCCAAGCAGTTCAGAGATTGCTCCACATTTGTAGTCGATATGAAATGACGTGAGGCTCACCTCCATAGTTCTTATTCTCTGAATCAAAATTTTCATCTGGCTCAACTGATAGAACACCCGGGACTTCTGCAGTCATAGAGAACCGATATCAGAGCTATAAAATATCCCTTAAAGAACACCTTTAAATAGAACTCTCAAACAGAAAACTCCTGTAGCATCTACCGGCCAGTTCTCTTGCACATTCATCATCAAGTTCACAACAAAACCCAAAGTTAGATTTCCAGGAAACGTGATATATACACATCTGTGCATCCTTCTCACTGTAGAAATGAAATTTTCCTGGAGTCACTACAATAAATGATAGGATAATTACACCAAATAATGTACACATAGACATAGATGCAAAAAGGTGATGCATGTTTATAGTGGCAAAAATAGGTCATGAAACTTACAAAAGATGATGCAAAATGGTGATTTAAGTCTTCAGTGATGCAAAAAGGCGATGAATCTTTAGTCCATGGGATGTGCTAATAGGATGTTTAACTACATATTCATCACATATTTGCATTACTAAAAACATACGTTGCCTTTTTCCACCACTTTGTGTACACTAATAAAAAGATGCATCGGCTTTTTGCTCTTGACTCAAAACATACACCAATCCTGGCATTGATTCCCTAAATAATATTGAATAATATATAAAGTATGGCTATGCACATAAAGAAAACTTACTTCCCCATTACTTTTGTCAGTATTTGAGCATAATAATCAACCATTTGAGCTTTTGTAACAACTCCAACTCCTGGCTTGTCCATCCGAACAAGCCAGTGTTTTGTCTTCCCATATGGAAACAGAAGAGGACCTCCATTTAGGGGGCTCGACAAGTAGCCCAACTGACTGTGTGTATAGTCCTTTCTTGTAGAAGTGTAATCTGGGTCAGGCCTGACAGATAAAACTCCTGGTAAACCTACACAAGTATATCACCATTTCCTTGGTTTAAAATTTCAAATTTTTCCATTTTGTTTCCATTTCAGGAAGGATGATCATCAAATAATTGCAGAGAATCTACAGAGTACATAGCTATATCGCTTGCTAATCACTTGTATAAATTGAATACTACAAAATGTCTATCATTTTGCCAAGTGACTTGTGTCAATTCATATGTTTCTTTCTACATACTCTTGAAGTCAAAGGAAGTTCTACAATGAGTAGATTGTATCAATTAGGTTCACTTTGTCCATAATCAACATCCAGAGAATTTCCTTTTCTAAAATATATTTCAGTGACTGAGAAATCAAATCTTATGCAGAATTAAATACAAAATCTTTCTCATCATTTTCTTTCTGAAAAAAGCTAGACATGTTGAATTAGGAAAATATAAGCAGCTAGACCAAGCCCCAGTAGTATCTGAATTATGACACAATTGGAATGATAACAAACTCATTTTTGATATTGAGTGCGATGTGAGAGTATATTTGCTTAAAGCCTCTACATGGCAACTTTCCTCTACTTGTTTTGTAAGAATTTCCAATAGCGGGGCACATGTGAACCAAACCCAAATAAAACTACTCCAAAGGCTAGTTCAAGATTATACAGAAACTGTGTCTTATTCCTTATGAAGAAGGCCTTTAGTTGACCATGATAATTCAGTGCTAGAATTGTCTTTTATACAAAATGCAGAATACTTTCATTTAAATAAAAAATTTGCAAGTGAATTCTATTATATACCTCTATTCCATTCACGGGGAATAGCAATTTCATTGCAGCCAGTTCATTCAGCAAAGTAAACAAACAGTAAAACTTATATAAAGAAAGAAAGATACAATTTTTAACCTTCCTATATCTTATTATGCAGACGTATCTTGTTAATAGAAATGTAATAATGAAAAACAGCATAACGAGAGCGCTTACGAGAAATCAGACGAGAAGTATGTTCATCAACATCACAAGAAAACCCGAAAGGCGATACAACAGAAGCATCGTATATGCACATCTGAGCGTCCCTTTCACTGCATTCAAAACCATAATCAATTGCAGCAATCAAACTCCATTATATTACATTATGTAATCACCCAGATAAGAAAACAAACAAACAAAATAAATAATACAAATATAAATGAAGGGTAGAAAAACCCACTTGCCAATGACAGTTTGGAGAGTGTTGACGTAGTAATTGATTATGTCTGGTTTGGAACCAAGTACTTGTGGTGGAGGTGTGTCCATGGAAACAATCCAGTGACGAGGCTGTGAGGAAGAAGAAGGAGTACTAGTAGTTGTTGCTGTTGTTGTTGCTGAGAAAGGTAAGGAAGAGTTAGTGGATAAGGAGGAGATTACGGGAAATGTTAAGTGAGAAGAGAGTGGTAATAAAGGCTTATATTTTGAGTAAGAGAAATGGGGTTTTAGGGTTTGACGTTTCGGAAAGGATTTTGAAGTGGATACAGTGTTGGGAGTGAAAGCCAGACGGCAAGCGTCCATGGCTGCCACTTTCCAAAGTCTATCGAGATGGAGAGACACAGAGAGGGGGGGAGAGAGAGAGACTAGATATAGCACAGGTTTTCACTCCTACAGTCCTAGCTCGCAGAATGTATTTATTTAGTTTAAACATTTTTATATTTCCATTATATTAATCGGATGCGTGTGATTCCATCCTTAGATTTTTATCCATATTATCTTTACATTCGACTTATATTTTATAATTTATCTGTATTATATTTATATTATATATATTTTATTAATTTATATATAAAATTATTTATTTTTTATCGATATCTTTTTATTAACAAATATCTATTTTAAAAATGATAAAAATATAATTTTAAAATAACTAAAATATGATGTAACAAATAGATACTTATTTTATCAATCAACAATATATGCATATTATGTGTATATAAATTTAATAAAATTAAATCATAAAAACTAATTATTATAATTTATTATAAAATATTACAAGTTTTTGCTATAAAAAAAAAAAAAAAGAAAACCTCTAATTAGATATTGAGTTCAATTGAAAATCTTCATGATTTCCTTATTATTATTATAAGTAGGGCTGGGCAAGTGGGTTAAACGGACTAACCTGGCCCGGTCCACTTTGGTCCTCGAGTTAAACGGGCTAACAAATTTTAGCCCACTTGATAAACGGGCCAAAATTTATAAGCCTAACCTAGCTCGTTCGGGCTGATGGATTAAACGAACCAACCCACTAACTTGACCTGTTTAATAAATGTAATATTATTTCTTTAATAATAACCAACATAAATTCACAACAAACTATAAATTATAAGTCGTTATCCCACCTTTGTCGTTTGAGAAAAATATTGTGCAAAAATCTAACACGGGATAATTGTCATATTTTTCCCACATCACTCATGTCCTTCTGTCGACAAAGGAATCGGAAAAAAGGATAGACATCACTCATGCCTTCAGAAACATAAACTTCATGTACAAATGTCAATTCCACAAGTTAAAGAACAAATATCAAAACCATTGAAAAATACATATAAGATAATAATAAACAAAATACTTCCAAAATAATATTTATCTGCAAAACATAAACCATAACTCAAACCCAAAAAGTGGGACACGAGGAAAGGACTTGACTATGCTATGTCTATAGAAGAAGAAGAGGAGGCAAGGCAGGTGTTTTCCGTATGTTATGTTGCTTTAGGGTTTTGACTTAAAAGTTTTAAGTAAAACAAACTTATTTTATTAAAAAAAAAAAAAAGAAGTGGGCCAACCCAGCCTATGACGAGTTAACCCGCTTTAACCTACGGGTTAAATGGGTTGAGTTTATTTGGCCCACTTTTAAATGGATTGAAAAAATTCAACCTTAACCCATTTTAAAAAGGGGTTAAAAGAGCCAGCCGCGGGCTACGACCCATTCGCCCAGCTCTAATTTTAAGGCCATATTATAATGTAAGGTTTTAAGAAAAGGAAAAAAATATTGAGGAACGATTATTGTTTATAAAAATAAAAATAAAAAAACAATTAGTTTATGCGGTAGTGGCGGGTGGCGTCTTCGTCTTGGCTTTAGAGAATGGGTATTTTTGTTTAGCTTTTAGGTTCACTAGCTTAGACATTTAGTTCTATAAGTTTAGCAATTTAACTTTTAGATCTAGAAGAACAGGGTTTCTTTTTTCTTTTTTTCTTTTTTTTTTTTCATTTGCACTTACACATACATCCTCCAACTAGACGTCTAGACTTGGAGCGGCCGAGCGTTATGTATTTTTTTTTTAATAGTGAGCATTTAGACTCAGGCAACCTAGCCGGATGGACCCGTTCATAGTCGGATTGGCCGAGTCGACCGGATCTTTTTCGGTTCACTTCAAAAACGAGTTAAATAAAAGACCTAGCTCGCCTTCAATGCCAGTTCGAACCAGCCGATCCGATCTGGGTCTGACAACCTTACCAAATAGGATGCTTTTCCAACATCCTTCAAAAGCTCCAATGCCGACAGTGCTGGAGCATTGAAAATCTAGTCCTCCGACAAAACCAAGGAAAAAGGGACCTCTAGCCATTAGCCTTCGGTAACAGTAGCATAAGAAGTAAACAACGTTTTAAGTTTATTTGAACAAGTACTAAAAAGAGGAAGCAGAAATAACATTAGCAAAATCTCCATGGATTTTTTTCTCTACCAACCTATAACAGTAAGGTCATATGCGATCCAATTAGTATCTTTAATAATCCACTTCAAAGTCACTGAGTTGCTAATGTTCTGCTACAGTTGCTGCATCATATCCCTACAAAGTGAAACAACATGAGGAATAAATTCATCTATTGTTGGACTTTGGATCCAATCAGTAACTCCTTGAACATTTGTCTCTATAGTCTCATGAGTTATATTATGATAGATCATCAATTTTAGGCTCCAAAAAATTGCCTAGATTTCATCAATCAAAGGTGATTCAGCTTAAACAAATCCAAGGGTTCCTCCTAAACATTTACCCACCTAATCTCTACCAAAAACACTAATGGCAGAATCTATTGAGGGAGATCTAAAAGAAGCATCACAATCAATATTAGTCCAACCTACTTGGGGGCGTGGGGAAGGATTCCCAATCTGAATTGTACTCCTCTATCACCTCAATTGTGAGCTTTTTAGTATGAGCCCAGAATTCATGACACTAATCTAAGCTTGGTTAAACCATTGGGGATTAGATTTACCTGCCATAATTCGTTTATTTCATTCATTCCATATCTGCCACAATAGGAAAATAGCTATAACTCAAGAGGGAAAATTAGTAGCTTTAAAAAGAGCACATTTCCACTCAAGTTTATATTTAATCCAACTGTAAAAATCCAAATGTTGGCTATCAGTCAATTGTTGTGTAAAGTCTGGAATACTCTAGGCTTTACATATTTCTACACATTTATGAAGCAAATGGGAAACACTCTCATTTTTTCCACAGAAGACACAGCTAGGATCAATTTGGAGGTCGCAATTAATGAAATTATCTCTAGTAGGTAAGCTATTCCACGAGGCATGCCAAATGAAACTCTACACTTTTTGGTAGGAACAAGTTTTTTAAACCGAGTTCGTATTAGTACCTACATATGGATTCTCTTTTAGTAGCCAATGATACGCTAACTTGGAAGAGAAAGGTCCATCTGGTTCAAGCTCCTAAACAACTTAATCCTCATTCCCATCCAGTATTAGCAAGAGAGATCCCAGTTTGTCTCTGATACCTTAGTCTATAAGATAAGAACTCACATACTCATTCCATCCAATTTTTTGGTCCTAAGCTTGAGAAAGTATGAGATAATCCATGGTTGGTAGAGGGGACCACAATGGATATTTTTAACCAAACTTTCATGAAGCCATTTATCAAACTAGAACTTAATACTTTTTTGCTTAGGACATGGAGTTTGAAGCTCCCTTAAGAACCATTCGATTAGAACATCTACATTTGCATTCAATTAATTTTGCCCAAAGCACTTCCTTCTTTTGTTATATCCATGTCAATTTAATAAAGCATGTCTGGTTTCTCTTCTTAACATCCCAAATGGCCAAACCACCATCTTCTTCTAGTCTTTTAAATTTATCCCAACTAATGCCACTATAGTCTGTATGATCACCCTTGAAACCCTAAAGAAATTGGCACATAAGTTATTCAATATGGTCAATAGTTATCCATGTGATCCAACTGACCTAGAGATAGTAGTTCAATATATCATAGATTATTTATTTAATCAAAACTTTATGACCTAACATACTTAAAAGTTTAGCTTTCCTCCTAGCAAGCTTTAAATGAGCATCTGCTGAATTCATGGATCGTTTACTAGTAATGTTGAAGCCCAAAGGTATCCTCTTTAAATCCAATATTCGAGAGAACTTTATTTCTAACTTTTGCATCAGCATTTTCAAAGAAGATAATTCTTGACTTGTTTTAGTTAACTTTCTTACTTGACAGTGTACCAAAGAGCATCATGAAATCCCATATTGCCACAACGTTTGCTAAAGTATCCTCTCCTATGAGAATGATCTCTTAGTATATAGAAGATAGGAAAGGCTCAAATCTGAGTTTCGAAACTTGATTGGTTTCCACCATTTTAGCTCAACCATAGTGGAAATATCTTTACTTAACCATTTAAGTGCCAAAATAAAATGATAAGGAGAGATAGGGTCACCTTGCCTTAATCTTTTAGAGTTATGGATGGTGTCGGTCATTTCACCATTAATGAAAACTTGATAGGATGTAAAGCTAAGGCACAATGCAATCAACTTAATCCAACAGTCAGGGAAGTTTACTCATGGAGCACTTTAATAATGAAATGCCATTCCAATCTATCATAGGCTTTTTCCAGGTTGAGTTTCCACACCATCCACCCCTTTTTTCCACGTTTTTTGGTCATTCTCATCGTGACTTCCTGTAGAAGGAGAACATTATGTCCAGCTACCCTTCTAGGCACAAAACTAACCTAGGTAGGACAAATGATCTCACTTAAAAAAGTTCTAAAACGCATAACCACAATTTTGCAGAGGATTTTATAAATTATAGTACATAGACTAATGGGTCTAAAATTATGCACTTTACAAGCACCTACTTTCTTTGGAACCAAGACAATAAAAGTTTTATTAACTTCAGGGTCAATTTCTCCTTTATTCTAAAATTCCCGAATTAACTAACAAATATCAAAACCTACAATATCCTAGCAATTATGATAAAAAAGCAACATTAAAACCATCCCAACCTGGGTTCTTTTCTTTACCAATTGATTTTAAGGCATTTTAGATGTTAGTAGATCTAGCATCTACCATGAGGGAGGATTTTTTATCCTCTAAAAGGCAAGGTCCATAAACCATAGGTAACTTCCTAAGGGACAACTATATTTTATCTATTGAGAACAAATCAGAATAAAACTTATAGAACATGTTTTTTTATCATCATTTTATCGTAATTCCAATTCTCATGTGTTATCCTCTAAAAAAAGTTTTGATGATAACAAAATAAGTAAAAGAGAACGAATTAATTTATTAATTTTGTAGATTTAAAATGAAAAAGATATAATGACAAATAGTATCAGGTTATAAATAAGCTTAGACAAAACATTCAATGTTTAGTACTTCAGAAGGTAAACACGTTCATTAAGACTTTAAGAACAAAATGATAAGCTCTCTTTAATTAATGGTTAATGGATTTTCAAGACTCAGCACCAAAGGATGAATACATCTGGGTAATTTATTCATATGTTCTACTAAGTTAGATTACAATCCATGGGGATTATATTAAGATGAACAATTTTTTATGAGGAATATGCAATGCCTTGTTCAACAATTTTGATTAATTGATGCTGCAAATATTATATCAGTGTTATGAAGACTTTATCTGTCCTAGATATTCAAATCAACAAAGCACTTGAAGTCTGTCGAGGCCTAGATGACGAAGATGAAAACAAACGAGGCCTGTAAAAACAAAATAGTATATGAGATCGAGGCCTGGACAACGCGATGAAGTTTATGTGGCCGAGGCCTAGACAATGAAGATTAACTCTGACAAGGCCTAGACGACACAATGAAGTCTATGATTCTTGTCGAGTGTTGGTTTTGATATTGTCGCGCCCTGACCATTTAACACGTTGGGCCATGAACGTGAACCTCGACCACTCAATAATCTTCTACAGGATAAATGAAAGATAAATATCAAGTGTTTCAGGAGACATGCTGTCAAGTCTGAATTTTGCTCCTATTCTCTTAAAGGTTCCAATCCGTATCAAACCCAACCTATTTTACACAGAACGCTCGATAAAGAACCAATAGGGTTTTATAAAAAAGCTTGATTTCTAAAAATTAGTTTCATTTAGAGTCGCCATCGGCTAAAACCAGAAAAAGAGTGAACCAAAAACCAAATTGGTAGTTTGGTTTTCGGTTCAGTCACTTGTCCACATGAAAAATTAAAAATTGATGGATCTGGGGGTTGCTATTTTAAAACCTAAATTGTTATCTAGGCTTTTTATAGACTTTAGAAATCTTGAATATATGGGCTAAAAAGAGGTTAATTTTGGATTTTTTTTTAATTTTTTAATCTTTTGTTTAAAAAGAGATTTATATATATTTACAAAAAATTTCTTTTAAATACCTAAGATTTTTTTATTGTTGTGACCACCCTACAGGTGTCTACGTATCTATTAACCGGAATTAGGTTCCAGTAGTTCAATTTGATTTTTGTAAAATTTTTAGTTTGTTTATTCTTTTTTTTTTTAATTGTGAAAATCTGTCAAGTTTAAGTTATTAATCAATTTGATTTTGCTTTTTGAAAAACCCTAAAACATTTAATTTTTCATTTCTTGTTTTTTGAAAACTCCTAAAAGATACTAATTTTTGGAAAATCCATTTATTTGGTTTTTTTTATATTTTTGGAAAATAACTAAGTTATATATATATATATATATATGTATACATAAGCCAGCAAAGCATTTTCTAACACTATACATATACCCCATATATGGAAAAAAGCTAAAAAAGAAGTTTTTGTTGATTTTGTAAAATTTTCTTAATTTTTAGTTTTTGATCAAAAAGAGATGATATTTACAACAATAGTAAAAACATTCTCAAATTATTATGCCAAATAATTTGCAAATTTCTATGGATAATTCTTTAGCTAAACAATCGCAAACTGCAAATATAGCATAAAAAAAAAAAGATCTAAGAAGCTAATAATCCTAAAATTACGTTTTCACTAATTTTCATGATTTAACCCTAAGGCCTTTTATGCTGATCATACCAAAAATTTATATCCTAAATTTTATTTATTTAATATAATTTGACTTATCTAATTATCGTACTAATATTATTAGGAATATAGCATGCATACCACGTATAATAACACACACATGTATTTTTTTTTCTTTTTCTTTTGTTTCTCTCTCTCTCTTTTTCCGTTTTCCACTATTTTTTTTTTCTTTTTCTTTTTCTGGGTTACATATACATTGATATTCACATTAGGTTACGAAATAAAATGAATAAATAAGACAACTACACAACAATTGAACTAAATGATCAAATAGAATTTGTAATGGGCACGTGATAAACCTGTAGCACAGTTGAATCAGAATTGGTTGGTAAAGGAGGTTGGGCACGACTGGCGGAGATTAAACCGGATACAATACTTGCAAAACAACAAACGGTAAAAATGCTCTCTTTCCCTAGCTCGGTGCAGGTCTATTTTAGAGTACGAGTTCATAGGTCTAATTTCGATTAATGGTCTAGAAGGTGGCTCTCGTGGTGATTTCCACGAATTTCGATGGATTGGTATTTGATGGGGGTCTGAAAATTGTCAATGGATGACTTCGGATGGTGATATGGATCACAACGATGGCTGGACTGTTAGAAGGTCTGGGCTTTGGGTGGAGTGGATTTGGTTGTGGTGGTGGAATGGTATTAGGTAGGTGCGGTGGTTTCTATAGTCATCACGGGTTGGTGATGGAGTTTAGAGTGGCTCGCTGGGGTGTTGGTTCAAAGCGACGTTGGATATAGCAGTAGTTTCTACTAGCTAGTAGGGGTCTCGGGTACAGAGGTTAGAGAGAAACAGATGAATGAGCGAGAGAAGAGATCGGGGTTCTTTTTATGGAGATTGAATCGATAAGGCCGGGGTAGACAGAGAGGTCTAAGCGTTATTGTCCAATAATCTGGCCATTAATGGCTCTTTTGAAAAGATGAAAGGTCGATGGCAGCGTCCTGGAGCATTTCAAAAGGAGGTGAAAGGCCAGGCATAAACTTTTTTTTTACATTTCGAAACCATCACAAATGGATGTAATGAAGTTGAATTTTGCGTTATAAATTTGATTTGATTTCACCTTGCTGAGGAGCCAAAATGTTGGATTATAGGAATTTTTGAGCTGACATTCATTAAAAACTAGCTAAAAAATGAACTCAAAAGCTTGAGATTCAAGCTCCAATGGCATAAAGTAAATTAGGGAAGATGATGTGCATGTGGCACACGCTCCTGCTACGTGTGCACACATCCGCTGGATCAAACTCTGGTGATATGATCGTATCAAAGTCTAAAATTTATAAATCCAAATTAATTCCTACGATCAAATTAGGTAGAGTACCTATCTATAGTAGAATAGGATTAAACAAATATCGTCCTCAGGATCTATCAAACAAGTACTAGAATCACCCTTTGTCTACTATTTAATCCAATTATATGAAGAAATATTTAATCTTTAATTATTAATTATCTAAATTATCAACTCTAGAATCAAATGTATTGCTCTAACAATGTTATATCAATCACAAGACATACCATTAATCTTGATCGACCATAAATCCTGATTTATAACAAGAGATTGATTAATGAAATATTTATACTTTACAATGTAGAATCACATAAATAAATCGATCACTCCCTCGAATTAATCAATTCTTAATCTCATATGAGATAATGGAGACCTCTCCTTCACTAAGGCCATAAGAGATTGCATTTAAGATAAAGATTCTTAAATAAAGATGGAATCTTTATTGCAAAAAATCAAAGCTTTCGTACCTCTAGGTAAAACAAGTAATCCCTCTATTCATATAGATCTATCTTATTAGATGAAACCTCTTTCTATCTAACAAGAATCAAACATGTAATCAATCTCATACACATATCAATCACAAGACAATTATAACATATGAATAGATGTAAAGACATAAACTTTCATTAATTAGGAAACAATTTAGATCACATGGTTTAGGGTTTCACAAAATTTAAGGCATAAAGATTTTCTCCTCCACAGATTTCACAATAAAAGCAATAGATCTAAAGAAGTAATCTATGAACATGATAAACAATAGACAATAAAACTCTTTTGATTGTTGTCTTGTTATCTCCAATGAATTCCTAGCACTCTTGTCTCTAAAGTTCGTGCCTTTATGATCCTAAGGTTTAGAATAACAACAAGGATGATCTCTGAAAAGTTGCAGCGGATATACATACAGTTGTAACTGCCTTTGGAAGTACACTACCAAGTACACGACCGTGTTCGTGGTCGTGTACATTGAAAAAGCATGAATTTCTTCGCTGGCCACATTTCTTCCTTGAACACTACTTCATACACTCCTTAGGCAATTGCTAGTGTACATTTTGAAGTAGTTTATGGTCACTTTTTGTAGTTAAACACCAGCATATACATGACCATGTAGTTGGTTGTGTACACTAAAAAATCAACCTTTGGTGTATTTTGCCAACTTTCATTTTGTTTTTGCTTGAATCATCCTTAAATCTTTGAAATGTCTTCAATAAACCTTGAAATGAAATATTAAGAAATTAAGTACCATTTTTCTTGATAATTTCTCATACGATCCATATAAAACTATATACAATGAGTGCCAGAATTAAGGATCTTTTAACACTTATCACCTAGCCTTCTATGTGCATGCATGCCTCTTCAACTGGCTGAGCCAAGCTCAGTTTTGATTTACTTGCACCTTCAAAGGTATTTAAACTATAAGGACTGAGCACAATATAATCATAATGAAGGTGGGCTGAAATAAAAGTAGGTCCAAGGTTCAAATTGATCTATAAAAATAGCCTAAAGCAATATAAAACTTTAATAAGCCCAAAATGAGATTTTCTTCATATTTTTTCCATTTTTCCAATTTTTTTATTTTAATTTTAAAAAGCCTATTTACTAAAAATATGCAGTTTTCTAAACTTTTCAATTTTTAATTTTGTAATTTTTATTCTTTTTGTTTTTTTTTAACTTAGCTAATATTTTTGTATTTTTAATAAATTTTTATTTTTATTGTATTTTTCTACTTTTTAGAATTTTTATGATTTTTTGAATTTTTCATTTATTTTTATTTTTAAAAAGAGGGAAAAAATGAGATGTCGACATATGTCAAACGGATTTTAAGGATAAATATCAAGCAATCAATATTAGTTTATATGATCTTATCCAAGTTTACAACATCACTCTTTTTCAAATTCATTTCAAGATATCATTCAAAAGATACTCAAGATATCAACTCGCAAAAAATAAAAAGAAGCTTATCTAACATCTTACAACAGGTTTTTATTTTTTGTTTTTAACATTGGAAGATAGGAGATTATATATATTCAAAAAGGAGAGATATAACAATATACAACAAAATACAAGAATAGAAAAACACGTCGTAACAAGAACTCGACTCTCTCTCACTTGAATTCTTAGAACTCATTTGTGCACTCAATTTCTTTGTTGTAACTTTATTGCTTTTGCTCATTTTTTTGTTGACAAAGGAACTTATTGTTGCCTTTTAGTTTGGTTTTTATAAGATTAGGCTCTATAGTATCGATTTTTAGCTTGGAAAAAGCTATGAGGATCAAGCAAAATGAATTGTACTACCTTGTAAATTGTTTTCATTGGATTAGTGGATCATAACCATGTGGATTACGGGGTCCTTGGCTTGAAGCTGAAAGAGTGTTCTAACGCACAAGGCGGAATCATTATGTATAGCTGACTTAGCTATTTTTCCCTACTCTTTTAATTCCTTGCATTTTCAATTTCACTATAATTATCAAACTTGTTCTCACGTGTTTGGCTCAAAAGGGTTTTAAATTTTAGATTTTGGTCATAATCAATTCAACCTCCTTTTTAATTATAAAAGTGGGACCAATAATTGGTATCAGAACCTAACTCTTTTATCAAATTGAGTGATCTAAACAATATGGATGAAAATAATGTTGTAATTAATCGTCTTTATTTGATGGTTCAAATTTTCCTTATTGGAAAATGCGCATGGAGACATATATCAAAGCTAATGATTATAACTCTTAGCAGGTGATATCCATTGATGACGAAAAGAAACAAATTGAAAAGAACAAAAAAGCCAAGAACTTATTGTTGACCACCATAGTATCATTAGAATTCTATATGATTTCATCGTGCACCACTGCTAAGGACATATCGGAGACCTTGTGCGACACCTATGAAGCAACCAACTGTAAGCCTTTAGATTTTATGCTATGTTTATCTTAAAACCCCAGAACCGGAAATCAATCGAAAACCCTAAAGTTAACAACCTACAATAAAACCCTAGGGAATTTAGATCCAACAATCCCATGCTCTTAACTCTTGAACAACAAAATTGAGTAAATCATATATTATAGTCCGTAATAATATAGGAAAGCTTAAAAATGTCAAATTCATCGAAATTTAGTTCGTTTCGGACCTCGAATGGGTCATATTTCAAAACGTGCCCTGATGCACCAAACAATAAAAATAATCTGATAAAACCGTTGACTCGTAATAATATAAGGATTTCAAAAATATAGGTTTTATAATTTTTCGATGACAAAAAAATCAGATATTGCTTATTTACATGTATTTTCTTTACTTTTGATATTAATTTGTTTTGTCTACTATTCATATCACTATTCTACACTATTTATTACTATTCATCTATTTCTAATTTTCTTACTATATATTCTTACACTCCACCATACCTATTTCTTAAATTTACCTTTTCCATAAAACTTTATTCGCATCATACCTTACACATTATTACTTTTTATTAACAAAAATACAAAACAAATTATCTCTCCCTCGCTCCCTCTCACATTCATGCTGGCCATACACACACACACTCTCTCTCTCTCAATTTCTTTTATTACATCTAATTTTCCCTCCATACTCATCCATAAATACCCCATCTCCCTCCATGTCTTTCACACACTTCATTACCTTAACAAAACTCTCTCAAATTTTCTCCACAAAACCTCTCTTCAAAAATTCATTTCCAACTTCTTTATATTCCCACACCATCGTTATCTTCTAGCAATATCAACTTTTATCTCTTCTACTATTCACATCTCTACTTTAGGTAAAATTCCTACAAATATTTCTTTTTCATAATATGTAACTTAACATGACCATGGTGTATGTTTCTTAATCCCATGAGTGTTATGGAAACAACGCCATGTTAATATTTTTTTTTCTTGTTTATGCACAAAATTTCATTTTGTTATTATGTTATTTTATTATTGTTATATTGTTATTATTACTCTATATTTATGCATATATATCTCTTAGAGCATATAAGCTCACTAACATAACTTTTATTTATTTATGCCTTGCAATTTATTTAATTATTTCATGTTATTATGTTAAGACTAGTCTTTCTAATCTTAGACTTGTCCTTATCAAGTAAAACAAATTTTTTCTTATTTTTTTCTTTTTAGACTTACCCATGTTTAAGTTCAGGAAACCTTGATACAAGTTAAGACTTCCAATACTTGATATTTATTATGTGCTTATCTCATTTCCATATTTTCCATCTTTCATATTAATTATATTTGTTATATTACTTAATTATAAACTCATGTTCATGCATAATCATGTTGTTATTGTCTTAACAAAAATAAAAAGTTCTTTCTTAAGTAAGTAAAAGAAAATAAACTCAACTCACTATAAGAATGTAATTTTATCACTTAGGAAAAGATTCATTAAAATTTATAATTTCATTTCAACAAAATGCTTTTCAAAGAATTTTAGACAAGTTCATCGTAGATTTAACGTTGTTATACAAATTTTTCTTGAAAACTTATTTATGAGACCCACACTAATATTTTAAGAACTACAAAGATCAAGACAAGCTTTTCAAACCAAGTTAAAATCAACTCACCAAGTAAAGTCTACTTAAGGAATGAAATTACTAGATAATTTGAAAGGACTAAAATTTTTTAACTTAAATTATCTTTTAAGAGTTAAGGAAAAATAATTATGCCCACTTAATGACTCAACAATTTTTAGTTTTAATTCTAACAACTTAAAATAAATTTGTCAAGCTTCACTTTTTTAAACTATTAAGACAAGTTGTTTTATAAAAAAATCATTGATTAAGATAACATCATTAGAATCATGTATATAATATGATATGCATATGCATTAAAAAAAAAAGATTTTTCAACTATAAAAATATCTATATAATTTCTATGGGATTTTTGGTTGATAAAAAGTTTTAAAAAATTAAGTTTTAACAGTTAGGAATTTCGTAATAGATCTGTACCATGCTTTTTTGTAGCCTCATTGACATTTTATGGAAAAAATAACTTTAGAATATATAGATCTTTTTGAATAGATAGAAAACGATATATAATATGTAAAATTCCGAGTTAAAATGAGCAAATTATGTCCATTTTAAATTGGAATTTCACTCCATATGAATTTTGACGAACTTAGTGAAATAAAATTTACCAATTTAAGTAGAACTTCCAAGAAATACTCATTTTGGGTATTTCTCTTATTTAGGTGACGTAAAGCCCGAGTTCCCATACCTTTAAGATTACTAGGACTAGAAGCTTGTCTACACCATGACCGAGTGAGTTATTTCCTACACCATTGTGCTTATGTTTTTGCTTGTAAATTAATGGCATTAGAAGTAGGAAAAGATAAAAATGTGAAAGCACATGTGCCTTACATATGTGGTTGAAATTATGTTAAGTGTATCGAAGCTAGAATGGTTTATAATAAATGTTTGATTTAGTATAGAAATGATATGTCTACAAATTCTATGATCAGCCATTAAAATATCTAGAATTTTTCCATAAGTACCAAATTAAAATTATTCATGCATATCACGTGGTAAGTCACATTGCATTCACTACTATGTCACTACTATACATTTGTTGGGATAAGGACATAGTAGTGAGGTCTGTAAAGTCTGAAACTCTACATAACGGTGAATGGTCGCTCGAATAAATTTAATGGTGGGTAGACACCCAACTTAACTATATTTTTAGTAGCTAGTAGTGGCTTGCATAAAACTACAAAAATCTTATTTGCGAAGAGTGACTTATATATCCCAGAACACCTAACCCCGAATGGAATGGTAAATCCATTTAACACATGATTTTTTGATAAGCCATGTGTATTGTTTGCTCACGTGCTTATTACATCTCATATGCTTGTTTAAATAACTTACTTGATCGTTGATTGTTCAAGTAGTTTATTATGGAAATAATTCTTACTAAGCAAGTAAGCTTACCCCTCTTAGATACCTTTTGCAGCACCTGTATTTGTGGTTGATGCCCCAAGGTTATTTCTCCTAGGTACTACCCTTTTGGATTAAAGAGCTTTTGGATGAAGTCAAGGACTAGAAGTAGACTTAAACTTCTAAGTAAAACTCCAATGTAATTATTTTGATTAGATTATGATAAACTATATATATTTTGATGAGGGAATGCCCTTTTGGTATTTGTAAGACTCCGTATGTTTTATATTTAAGATGTTATTGTTATGATTTCCATTCTTAAATACTATTATGAATATCTTCTTAAACATCTTATTTCAAAGTTGGTCCTCTATGATCATGGAGGTACACCTTACACCCAATATCTAAGCTTTTGGAGATGATTAAGGTTGTCATACTTAAGCTTTAATATTGACTGTAGTGGACTTTCTCGTTTAGGATACCTTTTGGGGCGTGACAACCAACACCATCGAGGAGATGAAAAGTAATGCTCTTACTCAAAAATATGAATTGTTTATGTTTAAGACTGATGAATCTATGAAAGAAGCTTTTAATAGGCTCGTTGCCACTACAAATGAGCTTGCATCACTTGGGAAGAAGATTGATGATCTAGACTTGGTAAAGAAAATGCTAAGGGTCTTGCCACATTCATGGGACCCTAAGAAGACTGTTATTGAGGAAGCTCAAGATTTCAACAAGCTTTTACTTAGTGAACTATGGGAGAAGCTCATGGCATATGAATCCCATATTAAGACAACACAAGAACATGAGAGTAGTACTAAAGGAATAGCTTTCAAGGCTAAAGAAGTTATGGTTAATCAAGTTGAATCTGATGAAAGGAAAATGATGAAGAGGATGACATAACTCTTCTAGCTCGAAAGCTTAATCTTTTTCTCAAAAAGCAAAGAGATAAGAAGTTTAGTACATTTAAGAAAACTACTAAATATAAGAAAATGATGCAGGAAAAGTTTATAAGGAAAAGGAGAAGAAAAAGGAAAAGTGGTGGGTGTCAAATCCAATAAAAATAATAATTTATAATCAACCTGCTTTAAATATTTGTAAATAGAGTGAGCAGGATCGTCTCCACAGGGACTGGTAAAATTCCCAAGTTTTTATCGAGATTAAGAAGAGAAAAGAAAATAAAATAAGGGGTTTTTGAAATCACACGATTAAAATAAACCTATATCTAATTAACAAGAATTTCTATATTAAAAAGATTATCTAGCCTAGGTCTTATTACAATTCAATTCCCGGATTGATCCTTGACTCAATAATTATTATTCCTATTTTGAATAGGTTAGTTATAATTTTCAACAAGCTCTGAAAATCAATCTGTTTATATATTAAATAACCAAGATAAGATCTTTGATTATTCCTAATCGAATAGACAACCCTAAACACGCTCTTAAGGTTTAATCTATCAATTGCATTAGAAGTTAGAGAGACCTAACCCTAATCAACAATCTCATAGAGCATGGATTATTTAGAATAGATTATATTTCATCAACAACAACAAATAATCATCTATTTACGACTATCATGTTGTTTCATCACTTTATATTAAGAGATTCGTACAATTACGGATATGAGTCCTAATCGATTGATTATTGTTTGTTATCTAATACAACCAGATCCAAAGTTATATCAATAATAGACAAACAATCACAAATAAATCTGATGAAATATAAATATTGAAAATAGAGAACAATGAAATCAAACCACTTTGGTCTCACAATCTATCTTGAATTGATTTGCAATAATCCCTTTGGCTAGATCTTGTATTTAGCCCTTCATGACCCTAGAAAATCTCTTTAGGGTTTTCTACAATGTTGTGTGAATGAATAGAGAATGAATGAATGTCAGAATACAAGAATGAAACCCTCTAATATAGATAAATACAAGTTTGGGAGTTAAGGAATGCGAATGGATAAAGGCTGGTTCGGTTCACAAGTAGGCCGGCGGCCTAACTCACTTCTGGCCGGCCTAAATCCTTCATGACTCTTCAATTTCCTTTTCCGTTGCAAGATGGCCGGCAATTCTCCAGGAAGTCGCCGGCGTTGGCTCTTCAAATGTGCTCCAAAGTACTTCACGCTGACGGCCATTTCACTTCAGCAGGCAGCTTTGGTGCTTCTGTTGCTCGCTCAACTCGGATAAGTTGGCGGCCTTCAATGCACACGCGGGCGGCCATCTTCATGCTCATGCGCACGCACCTCGCGCCTCTCGCGCGAGTTCCTTACGCGCACGCTGCTTGTTGTGCGAGACAAGGCCGACTTGGTCTGATACAAGGCCGGTGGCCATTATTCTAATATGGCAGGCCTAAATTTGCTGATTTTGGCATTTTGATCCAATTTGTTCCAATCTTGTATTATTTGCTTCTTTTGACTTCAAAATCCTAAAAATCATAGAAAACACAAATAAGTACCAATTCCAAATAATTTCTATAAAATTAATAACAAATTAATCCCAAGAAATATGTAATTTTCATCTCAACAAAAAGAGTGGTGGGTGTTGAATCCAACAAATATAAATTAATACTCTAAAGATTTGTATATAGTAGTAGGCAGGTCGTATCCACAACATTAGTTAAATCTATTTCTATTCAGAGATCAGATGAAGAAGAGAAGAAAAGGGAGGGGAGGGGGGTATTTGTGAAATTCGAAGAAAATTAATTATATCTAAAGCTAATAAACAAATTAAAATGTATGAATCAGAATCAAAGAATTCCTAACCAAAAGTATTATCACAGCCTAGTTCATAGGATTGATCATTGATGCATAGATTTCCATTCTTCATCTCGGATAAACTGGCTATGGTTGTTAACAAGATATAACAACCTATATCTCCTTACCTTTTCTATAATCAAAACAACCACTTTGATTATTTCTCTTATCAATTAAGCAACCCTAAATAAGATCTTAAGGCTTAGCCTATCAACAACATGAAGAACAAGAGAGATCACCAATTTAGATCAACAAATTAATAGCATGATCAAGTTAAACCAGATTATATATCTTCATAACACAATCAATTACCTATCTCATAATCAATCATGTTATTGTACCACGAACATTAAAATAATCAAACAATTATGGATTTGATATTCTAATTAGCAGTTATTACCTTGCTAATCAAACAAACAGAGCCTAGTTTACATTAATCAAACAAGATAAAAATCAAAACCAAAACAAACAGAAGGCATTCAAATATCCGGAACAAAGATCAAAAGAAAATAAATTGTTTAGATCCCACAATCCTTGAAGAACTGAGCGTGCGACGATCCCTTAGCTAGAAAAGACAAATTTAGCCACTCAAATCCATAAGAATCTCCCTAAGATTTTGGAAATCTTCTAATATCAGATATCATATGAAAAATATGGAGAAGAATAATTTTTTTTTCACAGCAACTTCATCGGCATTTTGTAGAAGAGAAGTTGAAATTTGATCTGCCATAACATACACCGATAGTTTCAAAATGTACGTCAGCGGTGTACCCTATCAACATTGGAATTCAAATTGCAAAACCTTGGCAGTGTTCAAGATGGCATTGAGGTAGCTTTAATATTTTTGGTACTATGCATGGCCTACACAAGTCCAACACTAGCAGCATTGCTTCTCCAAGAGCTGGCATGTGTTAAAAAATTTCAAACACTGGTGAAGTTGTATAACGAACGCTAGTGGTGTTTATTTTCCAAAAGCCAGCTTTAATGTTTTAGCTACTATGGACAGTCTTCACCGGCTATACACCAGTGACATAGAAAGCAATTTTGTCGATGTAGGGATGTCTGATTACATGTAAGCTAGCTGTATTGATCCAATTTTGCCCAACTTGGATTGTCCTTGTTTCTAACTTGCATATAACTTCTCCAATTAGTTTGTATTTGATTTCAAGAACTGAAATATCACATTAAGCTTAATTAATTATCAATTCATAATGATTTCTATAAAAATCATAACAAATTAACATGGTTTGTTCAATGAAAATTAAGCATAATCCATCTTTAACATAGAGAGATCCAATGAGGGCACATAAAGTATGAATTCCTACTCTAATCAACAAGATGGAAAAATATAAGAAGAAAAGTCAGGCTATGATAGTTACATGGAGTGATCTAGATGATACAGAAAGTAGTCCAGAGGATTCAGATGAAGAAGAGGAAGAAGCAAATCTATGTCTAATGGTCACTTCCGAGGTAAATTCTAAAACTAATGATAAACTAACTGAAGATGATATGCTTGCTAAAATGAAAAAGTCCTAAAAAGGCTGACATAAAATTAGCCAAGTGTGATAACGAAATTAAGACAAACAAATTCCTTACTTGTTGATGAGAATGATGTTTTGAAGCAATATAATGAAGAGTTACATATTGATAAAAAAAATTAAAATGGGAAAACAATGTGGTTAAGAAAGAAACTGGTGTTTTGCAAGTTAAAATAGATGATTTTCTAATTCAATAAAAAACATCTTTAATAAATTTAATGAAAGACATAAGAAATTAAGTATGTTAATTTCGTCACAAAGATTATCAAGTGAAAAGCATGGTTTAGGTTATGAACATGGTTCTAGTTCAAACGCATCTAAGAAAATCGTATTTGTGAAAGCTAAACAAGTTATGAATGCTAAGCCTGTTGTTAAAATGAATGATAAAAAAACAAATCACGTGAAAAGAAATTTAGTTACAAACACCAGATGATACCGCAGAGGCTATCCTAAGAGAAGGTATCCTTCCTGTGGATATCATCGAAACAACTCTAGAGGGTATTACAAAAGTCACCCAAGACAAAATAATTGGAGATAGGTAAATACCAAGTATTGGAACAACACCTCTTATAAACCTAGTCATATAGAGAAGTATTGCTATTATAAAAGAAATAAGCTTAGCAATTAACAAGTGGATCAAAGAAATCAAATAAGCTTATCTTATAAAGGACCAAACTTGTTTGGATCCCTAAAAAGGTTTAATCCTTTTTGAATTTTGCAGGAACATGAAGCTAAGATTATAAAAAGAAAAAAACATGGTATGTAAGCAGTGGATGTTCTAGACATATGACAGAACCGAAAATGCTTCATTTTTCAATAGCATAACATGAGAAGAAAAAGGATATGTAAAATTTAAAGATGACATTAGAGGTAAAATTGTTGCAACCAGAGATATTGGTATGTCTCCTTACATCATAGAAAATGTTTATCTAGTGAAAGGCTTGAAACATGATTTACTAAGCATTAGTCAATTATGCAATAAGGGATATATAATGGTTTTTGACAAAATGAATGCTATGCTTTGATGAACATGGTATTAAAATATTTGAAGGCTTTAGGAAATGAAACATATATCTTATAAAAAATGCCGAAGTTAAGAATGCTTGTTGTCTTTTATCTATGAATGATCATATTTTCTCTTGGCATAAGCAGTTAGCACATGTTAATTTTTCGCAACTAGAAAAATAATATAAAAATAATATTATAGAAGAATTCTGAGAATTAAAATGAAACATGATGTAAAATGTGACACATGTTTAAAGAATAAAATGGTATCAGTTTCACACAAAAGTAAAAATGAAATGTCAACAAAAAGACCTTTTGAACTGTTGCATCTTGACTTGTTTAGACTTATTAGAACTTTTAGCATGGGTGGTAGTAAATATGGACTTGTTATTGTTGATGATTTTTCAAGATATACTTAGGTTATATTCTTGCGACATAAGAAGGATGCTTCTAACTCCTTTCAAAAGTTTGCGAAACAAATTCAAAATGAAAAAAAGAATTTCCATAATTAGTCTATGAACTAATCATAGAAAGGAATTTCAAAATGCACATTTTATAAATGTTTGTGAAGAACAAGGTCTTTTTCATAATTTTTTAGCTCCATACACTCCTCGACAAAATTGATTTGTGAAATACAAGAAGAGAATTATAGAAATGAGTAGATATATGTTAAATGAAAGTTAATTGTCGAGTATTTTTAGGCAGAAGCCGTATCCACAACTTGCTACATCACCAATAGAGTATACATTCAGCCAATGACATCTAAAATAGTGTATGAACTTTTTCGAGGTAAGAAACCTAATGTTTCTTATTTTCATGTGTTTGGTTTTAAGTGTTTTATGAAAAAGAATGCTCTTAATCTTAGTAAGTTTGGTAAAAGGTCAAACAAAGTGATATTTTTAGGATATTCTTTGAATAATCGTACTTATTGTGTGTTTAATAAATCTTCTAAAACTATTGAAGAATCAATTAATGTTAAATTTGTTGAAGATATAAAGAATGACGAGACCAATGATGAAATGGAATCCAAGACTAAAGAAGAATCTGGTCCGGAACTAAAGTCTGAAGCACCAGTTGATGAAACTCATGGATCTAATAGTCCAAAATATATTCTAGAGGATAATACATAAGGTACTCCATAACCTAAAGAATCTAAACCAGAAACTTCTAAGGCTTAGAAATATAAATCTAATTATCTCCCTGAACAAATAATAAGTGATGTTCACTCTAGTGTTAAAACAAGAGTTAGTTTACACGATTTTGAAAGTCATTTTGCTTTATTAGTTTGAACCTAATGATATAAATGAAGCTTTAAATGACAATAGTTGGATTGATGCCATGCAAGATGAGTTAAATCAATTTCAAAGAAATAATGTATTGAATCTAGTACCTACACTTAAAGGAAAATTTATAATTGGAACTAAATGGGTGTTTAAAAACAAGTTGGATGAAATGACAAAATCATTAGGAATAAAGCAAGATTAGTTTTAAAGGTTTTCACAAGAAAAAGGAATTGGCTTTGTTAAACATATACACCTCAGTGCTAGATTAGAAGCAATTCGTTTGATGCTTGCTTATACTGTTATAAAAACTTTAAGTTTTTCCAAATGGATGTAAAGAGTGCTCTTTAAATGGTTTTATAAAGAAGGAGGTATATGTTGAACAACCTCCTAGTTTTGAAGATTCTTTCAAAAATGGTTATGTCTTTAAGTTAAACAAAGCCTTATATGGTTTAAAACAAGCCCCAAAGGTATGGTATGAAAGATTAAGTTAGTTTCTACTTTCAAAAGGTTTTCAAAGATGAACTATTGACACAACCTTGTTCTTAAAGACATATAATCAAAATATTTTAGTTGTGCAAATATATATAGATGATATTATATTAGGTTCAATTAATGAAATATATTGTTAAGATTTTGCAAAGAAAATGCAGACAAAATTTCATATATCAATGATGGGTGAATTGGCATTTTTTCTTGGGTTACAAATTAAGTAAACTAATTATGGCGTTTTTATTCATCAAGAAAAGTATATTGGACAAATCTTAAAGAAATTTGGTTATGAATGATGTAAAGGAGCAGTCACACCTATGAGTACTTCAACAATGTTAGATCTTGATTCACATGGGAAAAAGGTAAATGATAAATTATATAGAAATCTTATTGGTTCTTTACTATATTTAAATACATTAAGACCTGATATTTTGTTTAGTGTATGCTTATGTGCTAGATTTCAAAGTGCACCAATTAAGACACATTTATCTATTGTTAAAAGAATTTTTAAGTATCTATCTAATACTGCTAAATTAGGAATCTAGTATCCTAAAAATAAAAATTTTGAACTCATAGGATAATCAGATGCTGATTATGTAGGATGTGAAATAGATTGGAAAAGTACATCAGGTACTTGTCAATTTGTTGGTGAAAAACTAATATCTTGGTCTTCCAATAAATAAAATTCAATTACCCCATCTACAACCAAAGCTGAATATGTCTCTATTGGTTATCATTGTGCTCAAATGCTTTAGATTAAACAACAATTACTAGATTATGGTTTGTATAAAAATATTCTTATTAAATGTGATAATATAAGTGAAATTAATTTAACAAAAAATTTAGTACAACATTTTAAATCTAAGCACATACAAATTCGACATCACTTTATAAGGGATCATGTCAATAATGGTAATATTGTTGTTGAATATGTATCTATAAATAATCAATTTACATATGTGTTTACAAAACCTTTAGATAAGGCTCATTTTGAATTTATCAGGAGTGTTATCCATTTTAGTGATTGATATGTGTCATATTTAAAATAGATATGTTTGGTTTATAAAAATTTGTGCAAATTTATCTTCCGTTATATATACATATATATATATATATATATGATCTAGGGGTTTTTCAAAAACATCATTCAATCTTTCCCTCTTTTTTCTCAAAGTTTTCAAACCCTCTCTATGGCTTTAACAAAATCTCTTCGTTTCTCTAACAAAAACTTCAAAATGTACACCCTCTAGTCATGGTAGTAAGATACCTAAGGAAAATTAAAAAAGATTAACTACGAGTAAAGAAGAAAACAACCATGGAATCTAATAAGAGAAATGGCTCATCAAATAGAGAACTAGAACAAACCCCAAAACCTTTGGTAAAAGAATAATATAACAAGTTAACAAAAGATGTCCCAAAGAAATGAAATAAAAATCCAATAATTTCAAAAGGACAATTGAAATCTAAGAAGACAAGAACAAACAATGATAAGGAGGTTGTTCTTAGGGTTTCATCAAAAAAGGTAAAAATTTATGACTGCTCATTTATTGATTTCAAATATTTCAAGAAAAATGGATTCTGTTGGAATGACTGGTTGGATAAGTTAAGATGTAAAAAGTTGTGTGGTTTAACAAGAGAAGTGGTAAGAGAGATGATAGATCAATTCTATAACAATCTGAGTTATCTTGATGGAGATTGATTAAGATCATCAGTTAAAGGAACAAGAATAGATATTTCTCGAAGAGATATTATAGATTGTCTTAGACTGAAGGATTACAAGAACGATAACAAATATGTTTCTTTAAAAAGAAATGATCTTTTTGTAATTTTGAATGATGGAGTAGGTGAATTTCTTGATGAAGATGTTTTTTACCATGAGTTTGATTTGTTAATATGAATTTTGCATAAAGTTGTGTTCGAATGTGCTCTTCCAAGAAGAGGCAGTTCCACTATAGTAACTAAGGAAGATGGTTTGATAACTCTAGCTATGATTAAAGGAATAAAACTTGATTTACCTAGAAGGATTATCAAAAGAATATGAAGAAAGAAAGAATTTAAGCTGTATGGAAGTTTGTTGATGGAACTATTCAAGTATAAGAATATAAAAGTTCCAAAAGAGGCTAAATTTCCTGTTAATCTTAAAAGGATTGGCAAGAAGAGTTTCAAACATATGCATATTAAGCCATACAGGAGTATTTGTAAACCCTCAAAGTTTTGTCATCAACTAAACTTAAACCCTAATTAGAAGGTTAACCGGAAATCCTAAAGTCAATAAACCCTAGTCAAACGTAACCGTTCAAATCCACAAATCCCGTTAAAGCAACCTTAAGAAAATAAATAAGAGATTAGTGTGTAGAATAGTTCATAATAACATGAGAAAGCTTAAAAGTATCAGATTAGTTAAACCGCAATTCGTCTTGAGCACGAACGGACACAGATTTCAAAAAAGCTTGTCCCGGGGCTCAGAATAGTAAAAATATTTTGGATATACCATTAGACTCGTAAAAATATAAGGTTTTTAAAAATATCAGTTTCATTTTTCGATAACTAAAAATATCAGATATCGCAATTATACGCGTATTTTCTTACTACCTGTACTTAAATTGTCATGTCTACTTTATATTACACTATTTATTACTATTCTACACTATTTATCTATCTCTACTTTTTCTTACAATCTACTCTTACAACCATATCTCTATTTTTTTTTTATAATTTTCATTTCCAATACAACTTCACATCTTTCATATGTTACTTTTCATTAACAAAAATACAAAAAATAAATTTCTCTCCCTCTCTTTCTCTCTTGCTTTGCGCCGGCCACACCCTCCCTCCTCCTCAATTTGTTTCAATTTTCATTTATTTAATTAACACAAATTTCCTCCCACATTTTCTTATAAATACCCCCTATTCCTTCCATTTCTTTCACACCTTCCATACACTAAAATTACTCTCTAAACTCTCAAGTTTTCTCTAGTTTCTACTTTTTCTATAGATAATAGTTTTAGCTTTCTAATTGTTCATTTATTTAGTATGAGCTTAGTGTGTGTTTTCTAAACCATGAAGGTTAAGAAAGCAACAATATGTTCATACTTTGTTTTTGTTCATAAATCTATTTTCCTTTATGATGCTTTCATATATATATATATATATATATATTTAACTAAATATATCTATGTAGCTATATATATATATATATATCTTTTAGAGCATGTAAGCTCCTTCTTATTGCAATTTATTTACTTTCAATGCTATTTTAAGGCTAGTCTTTCTAGTCTTAGACTTATCCTAATCAAGTCAAAATAATTTTCTTTTTCTTTTGGGACTAGTCTATTCTTACTCTCGGGATACCTTGATGAAGCTAAGGTTCCAATACTTAACATATTTCTTTACTAGCTTATTTCTTTAATTTTTATGTCTTTCTTATATTTTCATAATTTTATGTTTCATATTCATGATCATGTATAAACATATTGATTTTATCTCAACAAGATAAAGGAGGAAAAGTTTCCTTAAAAATAGAAGTTCTTCTCTAAAAATAAGAGTTGTTACGAAAGAAGTAATTTTTCATAAATGCTTAGGAATTTATCTTAACAGACTTTTTCTAGAAATTTAGAGGAGTTCATTATAAATTTTAAGAACATAAGAATTTTTAAACAAAACATACATACACTTTACAAGTCATGAAATGGAAAGAAATTCTTGATAAAACAAAAGATTAACTAAATTTCACTTTTCATCAATACTAGTTTGACAAACACCAAGAAATTTTCTTTTATAAAAGTAGAATGATCTTAATAAATAAGAAAGTTATTTCAATAAAATATAGAATTATTACTACTTTCAAAAAGTATTAGAAACTAAGCTTAGAAAATAAAAATCATTCTTTAGAAATTTAAAAAGACTAAGGAAAAGAAAAATACTCATTTAAAATGACTTGAGATATTTTCTAGCAAGCTATGAGGAAATTTTCAAAAGTATCACTTTTCCAAAATCCTTAGAAAACTTTATTTTTACCAAAAGTTCATGGTTTGAGACAACTTCATAAATTTCATGCATTTGATATGAGTCAATAGATACATATATACATTTCAAAGGTTTTACAAACTATTATAATATTTATCTCTTTACTATGAGCCTTTGTAAAAAAGAAGGAACGCAAGTTTTGTGATATTCGTGGTAAATCTGATCACTACTATTTTGGAGCTTCAACAACTTAGTTTGATGAAAATAGTTTTAGAAATAAATAGATCTTTTCGAGTAGGTAGAAAATGGTATATGTGAAATTCCGAGTTAAAATGAGCAAGTTATGATCATTTTAAGTTGGAAATTCCTTCAATCCGATTTTACCGTGAATTCAAGATAGACGTAGAATCTTCAAAAATAAAAATTCTATGAAAGACTCATTTGGGTATTTCATTTTGTTTAGGTGAAGAAGGAACCAAAATAGTATTCCCGAAAGATTACTTCGACTAGAGCGATTGTCATGGAATGAGTTAATCCCTTATTAGTTACATTTCCTTGTTTGTGCTTGTAATTAGAAGCACTAGAAAATAAGGAAAAAGATAAATGAACCAATGTTGTGAATTCATGATTGATTAAATAAAAGTTAAGAATACCAAAAGAGGAATTGATGAATAATTTATGTTTCCTTGCAATGATATGATGAATATTGTTTTGATCACTTTTAACTTGAACTCAACATTAATTGAATAAACCTATATTGAAAATAATTCATGCATATCATATTTGTGAGTCACATTTATGTTCACTATTATTCTTCGTGTGGGGAAACAAAGAGTTATAGTGTTGGCTAGTAGGAGCCAAAAAGTCTACATGGGTAAATAGGAGCCGGAAAGTCTACAGAGCAAGTAGGAGCTGGTAAGTCTGCAAATATTGATGGTCGTATGGGCTTATAACCACCCAACCCCCGACATGGAGGGCATAAAATCCATGCTACACATGGTTTCCAGTTAATCGTGTGTATTTTGTTGCTCATGTGATTGATGCATTTTCATATGATTGTCTAAATACATGTGTGTTTTTTGGAAATGTTATGTAGATGGGAGTTATCTTACTAAGCTAGTTTTGCTTACACCCCTATTGCTTTTTGTTACAGTATGATTACTTGTAGTTGGCACCAAGGAGCCCGTTTGTCAGGTATGAGCCAAAGCTACTAGGAGTTTTTGAGAGAAGTTTATATGTATTTAGTTTTGAATGTAGACTTTTAAGAAAAATCTCTATAGTAGACTTATGTTTATATCTATGTTTGATGATAGCTTAGTTAAATAAGAATATTAGAACAGGGAAATGCCCCTAAGAAGTTGTACGAGACTATTATTCCAATGAATATTAATGTTTATCTATATAAGCTCTTGCATACTTTTATTATCTGCTTAAACATAATACCCCTATGAGTCTCCTACAATCTTAGAAGCACGCCTTGCATATGATATTGAAGCTCGTGCGTGACTAAGGTTATTATTCATTAGCTTTAATATTATGGGCGGCGGACTGCCACGTTTAGGGTACCCTCTGGGGCGTGACAATATTGGTATTCTATAGATGGAGGAATTTATTTATATCAAAAGCATAAGAAGAAGATTGACTGGAGACCGTTATTGCAAAGATCGAGGGGGAGGATAAATAAAACTCAAAAGGTTCTCTAGAACCTTCCTATAAAGAGATATGTTCAAAGCATAGGCTTGGCAAGGGACCTATGTCTCAAAAGAAAAGGAAGGATTTTGCTCCAATGACGGGAGGCTAGTTTAAAATTAATGAGAATTCTAGAGTTGATTCAAGTTTTGACAGTGATGAGGAAGAAATGCCTTGGGTGTTTGAAGGATCAAGTGAATCCTCCACACCACATCTTGAAAGTTTTATTTCCAAGATGGTAGAAGAAAAAGTTTTGATCATTCAAACTTGATTTAAAGCGCTATATTTTAGATGGAATCAAAAGTTTTTTCACCTCAAATTGTGGATCACCGCTTCAAAAAGCCCATGTGCCTTCTTTTGATTCCGTTTCATCACATCGAGCCTCTCCTCAACAAGAATAACAAATTTCCAAAGTTACATCAACCAAGACATTTGAGAAAAGTTTTTGTTCCATAACGAAGAAGCCATATGAACCAACCCTAGATGATCTTAGTCTTGTTCCTTTCCTTTCTCTTGATGTTCTTCAAACCTAATAAGTATGTTCCTCTTGCCACATCAAGTCCTAATCTCATAGAAGCCGCTTAATTTTTTATGTCTTTCTCTGCAAAATCATCTTTTCCTCAAAATTATAGAAGAAATCAAAGATGGTTACAAGGAAATCCACCAGGGGATTTAAAAAGAAATAATTTTGTTTTGTTTGTTTGAAAAATCCTGCCTGTGATGTAATGAAAAATTCCACCTATGATGTAATGTATTGTTCAGATTATGATGTTTATCATTAAATTTTAATATTTTGATCATTTTTACATGTTTTGTTGATAACAAAAAGGGGGAGAATGGTAGGTATGATGATCTATGTGATGATGAAAAATGAATGCTAGTTATTGGTATCATATTTGTTTGAGAAAGGTTTTGTTATCATCAAAAAGGGGGAGAATGTTATTCTCTAAAAGAAAGTTCTGATGATAATAAAATAAGTAAAAGAGAACTGATTAATTTATTAAATATGCAGATTTTAAATTAAAAGGATATTATGATGAATAGTATCAGGTTATCCAGAAGCTTATAAAGAACGTTCAATGTTTAGTACTTAAAAAGGCATATATGTTTATTAAGACTTCAAAACATAATGATCAGCTATCTTCAATAATGATTAATGGATTTTCAAGACTTAGTTCCAAAAGATGAATACATTTAGGTAATGTATTTATATGCTCCACTAAGTTAGATTACAATCCATGGGGATCATATCAAAATGAACAAATTTTTATGAGGAATGTGCAATGCTATGTTCAAAAATTTTGATTAATTGATGTTGCAAATATTATATCAGTATTATGAAGGCATTATTTATCCTAGATATTCATATCAACAAAGCACATGAAGTTTGTTGAAGCCTGGATGAAGAAGATGATGATAGTTGAGGCTTTGGGAACATATTAGATGTCATTTTCTATCTACTCAATAAGATTTATCTATTTCTAAGGTTATTTTTAACATAAAAAGCCGTTTGGGTTTCGAAACGGATCAATACAGAATTGACACGAAAATCTCAGCCCTTAAATTGTAATTTTCCAAGTTTTACTTCATCAAAAAATCTATAACAAACATATAGATATTTATATAGTTAGAAAATCCTTTAATACATATATTATATATATATACTCATATTATATGCATGATTCTAGTGATGTTGTTCCAATAATGATTTTTCATAAAACAATTTACTTTAGAGTGTTGAAAAATGAAGTTCACAGGATTTCTTTAGAAGAAAAATCAAAATTCTGAGTTTGTTACTAATGAATTCCTACTTATTCAAAATCATCATTTTTATATTTTCTTGACTTTATAAAGTTAGATTTACTTCTTAAAAACTTGGTTCCTTAGGTGATTTACCCATTTTATTTTCTAAGTGGATTTTTAACTAATGGGTTGAATTTAAAGTTTAAATAGAAAATAAAGAAAAGAAAAACAAGAAAATAATAAGGAAACATGGGATTCTTAGATTCATGTCAAGGTTCCCTGGACTTAGATTATAGATTAGTCTTAAAGAAAAGAAAATAAAACGTTTTGTCTTGATGAGGATAAGTTTAAGACTAGAATGATTAGTCTTAATTATTTGTAAGAAATTAGATATTTAAAGTATGAAATAAAAGCAATGAATAGAAGTTGGATTAGTGAGCATTTAGGTTGTGAGAAATACAGATACACACACACACACACACACATAATTGAATATAAAGAGTTAAGTTAGGATCATGAACATAATACAACATGAACCCATTATAAAGATGAACGATACATGAGCAACTTGATGTTTTCATGATTCCATTTCCCTAGCATTAGCATCATGGGATTTATATAGAACCAAAACACACACATTGTTCGTGTTATGTTACATGAACAAAAGAGGGGTTTTAGAATTTTTACCAAAGGTAGATGAAGGATTTGGAGATGAAAGAAGCAATGGATGGTGTGTTTATTTTTACTAAAGAGAAATAGATGGAAGAGAGTGTTTGAAAGGGAATTGTTAGAGAGAAAAGTTGTGGAGATTTTAGTAGAGTTTTGGTATGTAAAATGTGATGTGTGAAAGAAATAGAAGGAGAGGTGGTATTTATAGAAAAATATGGAGGGAAATTAGATGTAATAAAATAAATTGAAAAAGAAAAGAAAATTATGGGAGAAAGGAGAAGTGCACCGGCCATTAAGAGAAAGGGGAGAAGGAGTGATTTAAAATTAATTTTGGTAGAGAAAAGTAAATAAAGCATAAAAAAAGTTATGTAAAATGTTGTATTGTAAATGATAAATTATAAGAATAGATGTATAGGTTGTAAGGAAAAGTAGAGATAGAGGAATAGTAATGAATTGTAGTGAATAGTAAGTGAATAGCAGACTGGAGAAATAGAATACCAATAGTAAGAAAAATACACGTAAACGGGCTATATTTTATATTTTTAGAAGCAAAAAAATTTTGAAATTGTATTTTATGAATCCTCATCTTATTACGAGTCTAAAGATGTTATTGGAATATTTTTACAGTTTCACGTATCGAGACCCTGTTCCTAAAAACTGATCTTATTCGGATTTGAAACAAGTGAATTTTTGACGGATCTAATCTTTTTATGTTACAGGACATTATTCCGCATTATAATCTAAGGTTATCTCATCTTTATTGTTTTAGAGTTTCGTATATAGGATTGGCAGATTTAGATTCATTAGGGTTTGTTGTTGACATAGTTGGCTTTAGGCTTCTAGTTTGACTTTCGGTTCTAGATTTTTATCAATAAAATTAGCATAAAATTTAGGGGTTTGCAGGAGTTTTTGGAGAGACCCTATTCTTTTAGTGATTTTGTGGCTCTACAAATCAAAGAAGAAAGGTGTGTATGAATTTAAAGTTCGTAGTCTTTTTCTAGTTTAGGGTTTACATGATGGTGAATTCATGATTATTATATGAGAAGATGTTTTGATTGAATATTTGATGATTTAGGTATTGCTGGTGAAGTTAGGGTTCCTATTCTTAAAGTGAATTTAGGTATGACCTTACCTTGTTTGCTGCTTGTATTTGTAGGATTAGAAATTATAAATTGATTAATTATTATCCGGCTTTAAATTTGATTTGCTGGTTGTCTATGGTTGGGTCTAGTAAATTGGGAGGACCATTGCTACTAGGACAGTGCCTTGATGATCTATGTGTATCGTTGTCTCGAGTGGAATGGTGCACATAGATGATTTCGATAGTCTAAAAATGGTGTGAAAACGGTACCTAGGATGTGTGGGAGTTCCCAACACCAATAAATGTATATATACCTATTTTCCATACTAGTTGATCTTATAGAGTCATGAGTTACTCTGGGTTTATAATTAATTGTTAATAGTTCTAAACTGTATTGTTTGCGGCTAATAAAAGATAATAACCTGTTGATTATTAATATAATATTAGATTGTGTGTGAACTCCGTATTATGCCTATTTATGTGCGTGTTTTCGTAGTATGGCATACTGGGCCTTTGTGCTCATTCCTTTCTATTCTTCGAGAAGAGATGATGATCATATAGTGTTTGATTTAGCTAGATATGATGTCTATATGGACTATAGGAAGGACAATAGTAGACCTAACTTTCCTACTGGCATTTAGAGTAAAGTATGGTTGGAAAAATCATTCTTAATCGTAATGAAATATTTTTTAAGTGTTGAACATTATTTCTCTTGATAGTTTAGCCTCATTTATATAAAAGAAAATAATTTATATTCTCATTTTGAAAATTTATTAAAATCACATGCATGCATATGACTTAATAGATATGTTATGAGATAAATTATAAACTCACCTAGAAAATAGAAAGAATAGAAAATCAAATGAGCAAATACAAAAATAAAAATATGGAAGTCTTAGCTTGGTATCAAGACTTTTGAAACTTAAAAATGGATAAGTTCCATAAAAATAAGAAAAGTATAAGGAAAGTGTAATATACAAGTAAATATTTCACAGTGAGGGGTATTGGTGTAATATATAGTTGATTAAAAGAGTATTTTTATCTTTGAATAGATGAATTTGGACTCGAGGAAGTTGTACGCGAATGACCGGACAATTTTAGAGTAATCCAGCATATAGGCCGCCGGCCTACATTTCTAATCCATTGGCCTATATCCAAAGACGACGACCGATAGCACTAGCTTTGGAGTTTTTGGATTTGTTGAAGAATTTGGCTATAAACTGGCCTTTAGGCTGCTGGCATACAAATGTAGGCCGTCAGCCTAATTGGCGGCCTTGGATTTTATTTTATAACCCAAGAGTTTTAAGCCACTAGCTTTGTTTCCTACGCATCTAACCTATATCCTTCGAGATTTTACTCTATAAATTCGTCCCATAACTTATCCTAACCCTCATAACCTCTCTTAAACATATAGAAACCTTAGCTGACACTCTCCAAGGTAGATTTCATCAAGGAATTAGGTAAGTACCCTCTCCTAAACCTTTAGTTCGTTCTAGGATGTTTTCTTTCTAAGATTGTGTTCTTGATTGGTGAAAGGAATTGATCTCTGGTAAAAATTGAAGGAAAACCCTAAGTGTGGAAATTAGGGATTTCAGATCTACAATCAATTGAAGAAGGTAAGACTCAACCTGGAACTATAATTCATAGATCTTAAGTTGTTAGGCGAATTTGAATCATATTTGTTATTGAGAATGATTTGTGAATGTATGAATAATGATGAACAGGTAATCTTGAGAATTAGAGTTTCACTATTTTGTGGTGTTAATTGGAGATCTCGTGATTCTATGGGTTTCATAGGAGAAAGGTGTGTTAGAGATTCTAGATTGACGAATTAGGGTTTAAGGTTTATATTTCTTATGTTGATATCAATGTGTAATTGATTGGTAGAACAGATGATTCTTTGTTCAGGTGTTTATTTGAGAATAGGATTTCGATTTCTTAAGTAGAAACAAGTACTTCCTTACCATGCTTATTTGTTTGTGCTTGTAGGATTAGTTTATAAATTTGATCTAATTTATATCGGACTATAATTGAATCAAGTGTTGGTTGTGAATGGCTGCAGTTAGTAAAGACCACGCAGAGTGTGATACTAACTGAAATGACCTAAATTTAAATTCTATTAAATTTCCATGTGTTGTTTATTTATCTTAGGTATTGAATTGAATGAGCATGATGTTTAGGATAGTTGTGTTGGTAATAGTCTAAATGTATTATTTTACATATGTAGTGAAATTAATAATTTTGTTTTATATGTATTAATGTGTGTGTAGTATAGTTATTAATTGTGTCTTTTATACATTAAGGTGTAATTTAAGTTTAGATTTATAAGATCAATTTTGGTTTTCCATAAGGTTAGTAGATAGAAGTTCTTATTAGTTAAACTAGTGATTAGGCCTAAATAAGCCTCAAATGAGACTTAAATTCACCCTAAATGCAAATTAAAGTTGCATATGCCTTGAAGGGCAAATTTGGGATATGTTTAAGGCAAAAATTTGCTAAATTGGACTCCCTTTTTGCAGCCCTATTTTCCTATCCGAATTTTCCTTTTTCTTTCTTTCTTTTCTTCTTCTTCTTTTAATCCAAATTCCAAGTCCAAATCAAGAACAATAGCAAGCTATGAAATCAAAGTTCTCTCCAAGGCAAGGCATTTACATGTGAGTTGATTTAAGTATGGCTTATGTTTTGTTTCATTTCTTGTGGTGGTTATGTGAAGTATTGGATGAAATGAATTTAAATGTTATCTAACTTGTTTGTTCATGCATTGATATGAGCTAGGAATGTGTTTTGTTAGTGTGTGAGTTTGTTTATGCATTGTTGTAGTGATATGAAGTGTTTGGAAGAAACAAAGATAGTTTAAGTAGTTAAAGTGGAGGATGATGGAAGTAGGATTTGGAGTGATCAAATGTGTTGATTTCATGTTTTGAGTTGCTAGGATTGAGTAGTGTAGATAGGGGTGAGTATTTGAAGTTAAAAATGTAGTTGAGGAAGGTTTGAAAGTGTTATATGATAGAATTTTCGAAGTGGAAAAACAGGGGAAAGTATTCTGTTGTATAGGCCTGTTTTTAAACGTACGCTGGCATATGGGGTTTCTACGCCGCCGGCTTATAGGCGGTGTTGGAAACCAACAGAATTAAAATTATTAAAGCCGTTTGAACGCCGCCGGCTTTCGCTGGAAAAGTCAGCCGGCGTTCATTCTTTCACATTATACGTCGGCTACTGGGAATCAAAGCCGCTGGCGTATGTGTAGAGGTTGCCAGCGTATCTAGGTACACGGCCGGTTTGCACCTCTCTGGACATTTTGAAAAATTCTGGATTTTCATTCTACACCGGCTCAAAGCCGCCGGCGTAGAATGAAGGCAGCCGACGTACCCTTAAGCGCTGCCAGCGTTGGCAGTGTTGATTTTCATAGTGTTGAACACCAGCTCAAAGCCACCGGCTTTGAGTGCCGGCGTATCCCCTGCGCTTTTGAATTTTAAAAACTTTTTTCAAAATTTTCCGAAGTTTGATATTTGCTCAATTAAGTATTTATTTAGTGATCTAGGATATAATAGGATGTTTAAATGCTTTATTATGACTTTGTATTAAATTATTTGAATTTCTTTGATTAATTGTGATATATAGATATAATATGTGTATATAATTGTGAATGAGAAATCTATATTTATTTATTGATTATTTTGATATTCCTATTTCAGTTAAGGATTCTTCGGTTAGTTCTTCATCGAGAGATCATAGTAAAATACTAACGAGTTCAGGTACGCAATAACTTATTTGATGTTTGCTAGGAATAGGCATTCCTAATTCAACTTAATTTGACTTGGCTTAATATTTGAATGAATCGGATGTCTATTACGCTGTTTAATCTGGTCCGAGGAGCAGCAAACCTGTCATGATGCAATGACATGTTAGTTAGGCGCTTAACCAAGTCATGATGCAATGACTTTACCATGATGCAATGGTACGCTATGATGCAATAGCGATTCTTTTTGGTTAAGTGGGTAGCCGATAGGGGGAATAGTATCTGAGTAACGTTTGCTTAAACTTAGGGAAAATACCATGATTTAGTTCAAAGTTTATGGGAACTTGTGAACTAGGTTCATGTTATGGACTGAGTTTAAGTAGAGTCGGGCAACGGCTTTTGAACCCTAAATGAAGCTATTATCTTCATGAAATAGATATAAGAGATATAAGTATTTGGACTGCTTATATCAACCCCCCGAGCAGCTACTGTTACCCAGGATCCCTAAATTCCCAAAGCGTGATCCGGGGTTTGAATACCCTCTTGTTGATTTATGAAAGAAAATGTAATAAAGATAATCACCGGTCTAATGATGCATTACATTAACTTGTTGAATTGTTTTTGCATTTGTTATTGTGTCTTGGGCCCTTGGCTCACTTTTGCTGCTTTGTAGGTATTGGAGATGAATTTTATGATGATTTGGGCTATGGGTCAGATTTCAAGAAATTCCTGGATGAGTGGGACGAATAGGACTCGAACGCCCTGGACCTTTGGAAGAATTTTTGCTAAGGGAAAAGTTATGTATAGAAGGCTTGATAGTTAAGCCTATTTTTGTAAAGACCTTAAGATCCTCTAGGATCCTTTTGTTTTAAGAAAACATGTAAATTTTGTAGTGTTTTGTATTGACACTAAACAGTGTTTATATGATCTAAATGTATGTATAGATTGCTTTTGTTAGCAATCTTGTTTTGTTAAAAATTCTTTATAAAGTTATAGTAGTTTTGATCAAACAATTTTCATAAACTGTTAGTTTTAGGACAACCTTACATAGAACGTGAAAACGTTATATGTGGTTGGGGACTCGGTACTCTAAGTCTCGGGATTTAGAGGAACGGGTCTTTACACTAACGTTGGCAACTTAATGATCTATGTGTGAGGTTATCCCGAGTGGACTCGTGCATAGAGATGATTCTGGTAGTTTAGGAGTAGTGCGAGTATGACACCTAGGTGTGTGGCACATTCCCAACACCGTATATGTATTATATTACCTATTTTCCTATATTGCTTGTTTTTAAGGAGTCTGAGTTACTCCAAGTTTGAGATTAGTCGCGGATGATCTTAAACTGTGTTGTATGCTGGATTAATAAAAAGATAATAATTGGTGCTTGCTGCATTAGATACTAAGTTGTGTGTGAACTGTTTGATGTATGATCATATGCCTGTGTTTTCGTTTTGGATGTACTGGGCCTTTGTGCTCATTTCTTTTTATTTTCAGGAACAGGTAAAGACCATATAGTGTATGATTATCTAGCTTTGATGTATTCGTAGAGCCTGGAGAGGACGATAGTGGACCCAATTTCCCAGCTGATGTAGATGGCTGGAGTGGAGTTTTACTGATAATAAGGAGTTATTAGATTTCTTTAGATTTCTAGTTGAAAAGATTTTATGAGTTATTAGTTTTATGTTTCTTATGAGGATTTTTATCAGTTGGCTTGGTTTATGCCAACATAGATGTCATTGAAGTTATCTTATCTGGATTTTCATATTGGATATCCTTTATGTGAGTTATGGAGTTATGTGATGATATGTATTGTAGTTTATATATTTATAGCCTTTGCATATGCCTTTGAAGAGAGGATATGTAGCGGTTGTAATGCCTTATTTTTAGCGCGTTACAACTTATTTAGTATCAGAGCTTTAGGTTGATGATCTCTTTAGAATTAAGTTATGAACTCCTTAGGGCGGTGAGCATTGATGAGTGTGGTAGAAATAATAGGAGTTGTCTATATATATATAGTTTTATGGTATCTTGTAGCTTATATAGCGTTTAATCTCTGAAGTTAGTTTTTTCCTTTTATCTTATGTTTAGTTTCTGCTTGTGATAGAATGCTGCCAAGAAGGAGAGCCCTTGATACTAGTTCCTCTAGGAATGGAGATGAGGAACAAGCACCTGTGAACCAGCCACCCTTGAACCAAGTACCTAGAGACAATGCCCCTACCATCGTCTCCACCTGTAGGACAGTAGGAGCCTAATGCTGCTGCAGGAGGATAAGTACCTGTTGATGCTGCATAGTTGATGTAGGCAGTGAATGCTCTGTCAGGAGTAGTTACTTAGCAACAGCAAACTATGAGGCAAGATATGCAAGTGGTGCAGGCCAATGCTGAGGCTTGGAGACATGAGGCATAGAGGAATAATGGCAATGGTAGAAATGGAGGCCATGGAGCAAGATAAACTGATGTGCTCAGTCTCAACAAGTTTATAGACCTAGTATACAAATTTGAGCCCTAGCCTACGAAGCCATGGGAGGTTTACTTATGGATAGAGGAGGTGGAAAAGACATTTGCTGCCTTGGACATACCAGATAACAAAAAGGTGGAATATGCCTCCTATTTGCTAATAGGGAGAGCAAACAACTGGTGGATGAGCACCAAGCGTCATATGGCAGGAGTAATCACATGGGAGATATTCAAATAGGCCTTCTATAGGGAGTTATTTCTTGATAGTATGAAGCAGAAGATGCTTCAAGAGTATAATACATTGCAGTAGGGTAAGATGACTGTAGAAGGGTATGAAGCTGAGCTGCATCGATTGATGAGGTTTCTGCCAGACCCCCTAAAGGAAAGTGAAGAGGCCAAAGTGAGTAGATTTATCACGGGTCTAGAGCCTAAAATTCAATATCAAGTCAATTTGATAGACTTGAATAACTACTCTGCTGTGGTTAACAAAGCCAAGATAGTAGAGCAGGGCCTGAATAGAATCAAGGGGTGTGAGACTTAGAAGAGCTAGATTTATTATAGGAAGCAACTAGCTGCCAGTGTTCTTTATCAAGATAGAGGGAAGAGACCAGTTACACAACAGAACATGCTAGTAATTCAGGGTACAGAAAAGAAGTGCATCAGATTCCTTGGACCTCACGACATTAAGGAATGCAAATGGCCTAAGAACGCATGCTTTACATGTGGCAAGGTGGGATATAGCCACAAGTTTTGCACAAAGAGAAGCATTCCCCAAGTCTATTGCTTTAAGTGCGAGCAGAGAGCGCACAAAGCCATTGATTGTAAGGAGCTAGGAAGGCTTTTGGGTTCAGCAGCATAGATGGGTCGAACTCACGGTGGACTAGGACAAAGGGTGCCAGCCAAGGTATATGCCCTCTAGCATTAAGACACCTCCAACGTGGACACTATAGCAGGTACGCTTCGCATACTGCTACATAGTGCCTATGTTGTCTTTGATACTGGTGCAAGTTTTTCTAGTATATTTGAATCCTTTGATGCTGTTTGTGGTGTGCATGTTGAACTTTTGCTTGTATGCTTGTTTGTGAATATGCCTCTGGGAAGTGGGGCTAGGCTGAATAAGATATGTATAAATGTGGATATCGAGATGATGGGTAGACATCTACCTGCAGATCTTGTAGTAATGCATATGGTAGACTTTGATATGATATTAGGAGTAGACTGGTTAGTGAAACATCATGCTATGATAGACTACTATAACTTAGCTGTGAAGTTTAGTCTGCCTGATGAGTATGGACTAGATGTACAAAGACCTCCAACTCTGCCTACCTATAAGTTGTGGGGAAAGTCATCTTTGGCAGCTATAACAGTAGAAAAGGAACAAAGGACAGATGTTACACAGATAGTGGTTGTGTGTGAATACCCTGATGTGTTTCCAGAAGACTTACCGGGGTTACCATCAAAGAGGGAAGTAAAGTTCTGTATAGATTTGATGCTAGGTACCTTATCTATTTCAAAGACACCTTACAGAGTGGCTCCTATAGAACTTGCTAAATTAAATGTACAGTTGGAAGAATTGCTCAAAAAGAAGTTTGTCAGACCTAGTATGTCGCCATGAGGAGCTCCAGTATTATTTGTGAAGAAGAAGGACGAGAGCATGAGATTATGTATAGATTATCAGGAATTGAACCAGGTAATGATCAAGAATAAGTACCCGTTGCCTAGAATAGATGACTTATTTGATCAGCTAGTAGGAGCAAGAATATTTTCTAAGATTGATCTTAGGTCTAGATATCACCAGCTACGGGTTAGAGTAGATAATATTCAGAAGACAGCTTTCAGGACCCAATATGGGCTTACGAATTCATTGTCATGCCATTTGGTCTGACCAATTCACCGGCAGTATTTATAGATCTCATGAATAGAGTCTTTAGAGACTACTTGGACCTTTTTGGTAGTATTCATTGACGATGTGCTGATGTATTCTAAGTCAAAGGAGGAACATGAAGAGCATTTGAGACTAGTTCTGACCAGACTACAAGATGAGAAGCTATATGCTAAATTCACCAAGTGTGAATTCTGGTTAGAACAAGTGTCTTTCTTGGGACACATTGTAGATGGGAATGGAATTTCTGTGGATCCTGACAAAGTGAAGGTAGTGGTTGAATGGCCAAGACTTAAATGCATATCTGAGATCAGAAGTTTTCTAGGAATGGCAGGTTATTACAGAAGATTTGTAGAAGACTTCTCAAAGATAGAAAGTCCATTAACTACGTTGACACAAAAAGGGGTGAGGTATGTATGGGTTGATGATTATGAGAGCAGTTTCCAACGATTAAAGGAGAAGTTAGTGTCAGCCCCAATATTGTCTTTACCTATGAGTGGTGAGGAGTATACTATATACAACAATGCTTCAATAAAAGAGTTAGGCTATGTGTTGATGCAGGGAAGCAGGGTGATAGTATATGCTTCCAGATAGTTGAAGCCATATGAGAAGAACTACCCAACGCATGGCCTGGAACTAACAGCTGTGGTTCATGCATTGAAGCTTTAGAGACATTAACTGTATGGGGAGAGATGTAAAGTGTACATAGATCATAAAAGTCTTAAGTACATCTTTACCTAAAGAGAGCTAAACATGAGACAAAGGAGATGGTTGGAGGTCATAAAAGACTATGATGTGGACATACAATACCACCAAGGGAAGGCAAATGTTTTAGAAGATGCCCTGAGCAGAAAGAGAAATGAGAATTTAGCTGCCTTGGTCACATCAGAACGACACATAATTGATGAAATGAGGAAGTTGGAGATAGTGACTAGACGAGTGGGTGAAAGATTGGCGAACCTACAGATTCAACCTACTTTAATTGAAAGGATCAAAACAGCCCAAATAAATGATCAGAGCATCCTAGAGATAAAGAGGAGAATAGAGATTGGTAGAGCATCTGAGTTCTACATTGATGAAGACAGTGTGATGCGATACAAAGGAAGACTATGTGTGCCAGAGCAAGAGAATTGAAGAAGGAGTTATTGAAAGAAGCACACTATTCTAGTTATTCCATCTATCTAGGAGGAAACAAGATGTACCATGACCTGAAGAAGTTGTATTGGTGGAATAATATGAAGAAGGAAATCGCTGAGTATGTGTCTAAGTGCCACACATGTCAAATGATTAATATTGAGCACAGAAGACCAGCAGGTGAGCTGAAGCCTTTGCTAGTACCCCAATGGAAGTGGGAGCATATTACCATAGATTTCGTTACAGCCCTACCTAGAACAAGAGCAAAATTTGACTTAGTATGGGTGATTGTAGATAGATTCACAAAGGTAGCTCACTTTATACCTATTAAGACAGGGTATAAATTAGAACATTTAGAACAATTGTACATTGAAGAGATCGTGAGACTACAAGGAGTCCCAGTGACCATTGTGTCCGACAAAGATACTAGATTTGTTGGAAGATTTTGGAAAAGCTCACATCAAGCTTAGGCACTAAAGTTATGTTTAATACTGCCTATCATCCTCAAACAGATGGACAGTCTACGAGGACAATCTAGATTCTTGAAGACATGTTAAGGGCTTATGTATTAGACTTTAAAGGTAGTTGGCATGAGTATCTACCTCTAGTGGAGTTTGCATATAACAACAGTTATCAAGCTTCAATTGGGATGCCACCATATGAAGCCTTAAATGGTAGAAAGTTTCGATCATCAATTCATTGGGATGAAGTAGGTGACAAGTAGATTTTGAAACCAGAATTGACACAGGATGCCAACGTTAAAGTCCAAATGATTCGACAACAATTGTAAGTCACTTAGAGTCGTAAAAAAGGCTATGCTGACAAAAGAAGGAGACCTTTAGAGTTTAAGGTTGGAGAGCATGTGTTGCTTAAAATTTCTCCAACAAAAGGTGTTGTTAGATTTAGGCTAAGAGGCAAGTTATACCTTAGGTACGTGGGACCATACGAGATCTTAGAGAGGATAAGCGATGTGGCTTACAGACTAGCTTTACTGCCTAATTTGGAGGGAGTGCATAACGTGTTTCACGTGTTATTGTTAAGGAAGTATGTGAAAGACCCCGAGCAGATAGCAGAATTAGAGCTTTGTTTCCTATGTGTCCAGCCTATATCCCTTCGAGATTTAACTCTATAAATTCGTCCCATAGCCTATCCTAACCCTCATAACCTTTCTTAAACATATAGATACCCTAGCCGACACTCTTCAAGATGGATTTCATCAAGGAATTGGGTAAGTAACCTCTCCTAAACCTTTAGTTCGTTCTAGGATGTTTTCTTTCTAAGATTGTGTTGTTGATTAGTGAAAGGAATTGATCTTTGGTGGAAATTGAAGAAAAACCCTAAGTGTGGAAATTGGGGATTTAAGATCTACAATCAATTAAAGAAGGTAAGACTCAACCCGAAACTATAATTCATAGATCTTAAGTTGTTAGGCAAATTTGAATCATATTTGTTGTCGAGAATGATTTGTGAATGTATGAACAATGATGAACAGGTAATCTTGAGAATTAAGGTTTCATTATTTCATGGTTTTGATTAGAGATCTGGTGATTCTATGGGTTTCAGAGGAGAGAGGTGTGTTGGAGATTCTAGATTGATGAATTAGGGTTTAGGGTTTATATTTCTTATGTTGTTATTAATGTGTAATTGATTAGTGGAACGGATGATTCTTTATTCAGGTGTTTATTTGAGAATAGAATTTCGATTTCTTAAGTGAAAACAGGTACGTCCTTGCCATGCTTATTTGTTTGTGCTTGTAGGATTAGTTTATAAATTTAACCTAATTTATATCTTATTATAATTGAATCGAGTGTTGGTTGTGAGTGGTTACAGTTAGTAAAGACTATGCAGAGTGTGATATTAATGCTGGTAACCTGATGATCTATGTGTGAGGTTGTCTTGAGTGGACTAATGTATAGAGATGATTTGGGTAGTTTAGGAGTAGTGCGAGTATGGCACCCGGTATGTGGGAGATTCCCAACACCATATATGTATTATATTACCTATTTTCCTATACTGCTTGTTTTTAAGGAGTCTGAGTTACTCCAAGTTTGGGATTAGTCACGGATGATCTTAAACTGTGTTGTATGCTGGATTAACAAAAAAGATAATAATTGGTGCTTGCTGCATTAGATACTAAGTTGTGTGTGAACTGTTTGATGTATGATCATATACCTATGTTTTCAGTTTTGATGTACTGGGCCTTTGTGCTCATTCCTTTTTATTTTCGGGAACAGATGAAGACTAATAGTATATAATTTATCTGGCTTTGATGTATTCATAAAGCCTGTGGAGGACGATAGTGGACCTGATTTCCCAACTGATATGTAGATGGCTGCAGTGGAGTTTTACTGATCATAATGAGTTATTAGATTTCTTTAGATTTCTAGTTGAAAAGATTTTATGAGTTACTAGTTTTATGTTTCTTATGAGGATTTTTATCAGTTGGCTTAGTTTATGCCAATATAGATGTTATTGAAGTTATATTATATGGATTTTCATATTGGGTATCCTTTATGTGAGTTATGGAGTTATGTGATGATATGTATTGGGTATCCTTTATGTGAGGACACGTGGCGGGTTGTAATACCTTAATTTTAGGGCTTTACAGAAAGCTTAAAGAAAAGAAAATTGTGGAAGTCTTAAATGTTATTCTAGGCTTCTTGAGACTTAGAAATGGACAAGACGATAAATAAAATAGTAAGAAAATATCAAGAAAATATGGGAGTCTTAGATTTATGTCAAGGCACCCCATGACTTAAAGGATAATTCTAAAATTAGAGATTGACTAGTCTTATTTATTTGCATGAAATAAGTAATAAGCAATAAAAGCAATAATAAGGAGTTAGATTAGTGAGCTTTAGGCTCTAAAAATATAGATACATACTTATACATAATAACATATAGAAAGTTAAGTTAGAAAATGAATAAACAAAATACAAATCATAATTTCAACATAGGGTTAAACAAGACATGAACAAGATGTTGTTTCTATGATTTAATTCCCTAGCATAAGCTTATGGGGATTTTTAGAAATCATAACATACATGTTGTTCATATTATGTTAACATAATAAAAGAGATGGTTCATGTGTTTATCTAAGATGAATGAAGATGATGATGGATTAAAGAAATTTACAGAACACATAAAGAGGGAGAGAGAGGGTCACTGTTTTGAAGGGAGAGAGGGAAGAGAGTGTTAAAAGGAAATTTTGCAAGAGTTCTGTTTGCAGGGTTTTATTGATACAAAATTTCGAAAATTTTATTAAAACGCAGCGGAAAAACGAAACCCTATACCAGTATAAATGTTTCTTGATTAGATTTGAAGAAAAAGGGGGTTTCTTGAATATACCTTATATTGATGCTTCAAAATGATCAGTAGATTGGATTTGCAGGAACCGCAGTCTCGCAATCCCCTCTACGGTATCCACATGCAAACGATTGTGTGCTAGCACTCAAGAACACGAATCCAATTTGTGTAGGAATTATTTTTCTTCTTTTTCACTCTTTTAGATTTGCAGAATTTCTCTGCCGTCTAATGTGATGTAAAAAAGTCTGAGCTAAAAGGCTGTCTATGGATCTATATATATAGACATGTAGGAAACCCTAGAAGATATATATGATGAGATATTTATTTAATATTTAATAAAATACATTATTTCATTAAAAATTAATTATCTATTATAATCATTTATTATTCTTAAACTATTTAAGAATAATAAATATAATAATTCCTATAGGTTTAAATATAAACCCATAATATATTTCATTCGTTCTTTTGTGTGTGACCCTGTAAGTACACCTAATGTTGGCAGTAGGTCCTAAACACCTTTTAGACCTACAAGACATCATTGGTCTCTAGTAAGACATTATGTTTACCCAAATTAGGTGAATATTAGTAATCTGATTTTTGTCTGATCTATAATTTATTTCATTATTCTTTTTGTCACATGATATCTAGATTGAACATAAGATATAGAGAGTATCATTCTTATATTGTTCAATCTTATCATTTCTCGATTTCCAAGTGATCTGATAATACAAACGAAATTTTTCACACTATCAATTCATTTGAGTATGGCCATGCATTTCTTAGTCTCACTTATCGAGGGCCCCAGAGATATCTCTCTCATAACGAGAGGGACAAATCCCATCTTAATCACTCAACTTCCTCTACATGATATACATTATGCCCAAACTTAACTTTATAATTATCCAATTAAAGACAACATTTGATTGAGTTGAAACATAACGTTTCTCATGTTGGAACCTATGGTGATTTCGGGTCTAAGGATACGTTGACATAGTTATTATGAAAATCACTTATGACAATATTCCATGTAGTGATCTCATGGTGGGTCAGTTCAGCACATAGTCATCTAATATGTGCCTATGAGTTTCATTTGTATCACCATACAAATAGACATCCCATGTTTATCAAATAAAAACTCATACTAGATTTAATTTATTATCATTCCCATAATAATGAGCATCTAAAAATATTTAGAATAATAAATTATTCATGGATTTCTATTATAAAGTAAATATGCAAACAATACAAAAGAAATGCCTCTGTTTATTTATATATATAAATATCAAATGACAATATCCAGTAATTGGCCTAGGGCACAATCACTAACACTGTTATGTTTGATGGAAGTGCATAAAGAATAAAAGAGGAATGGGGTATTTATAGAGTTTTGGAATGCAAATTTGTGTAATTAAAAATAAATGAAAAGGAAAATATGTGGAGGAGGGAAAAATGGGGGGCGGGCCGTTTGGTGCCGATTCTAGTGAGAGGAAGAGAGAGGGAGTAATAAAAAAATTAATTTTGGTAAAGAAAAGTAAATAAAGTGTAAGAAAAGTTATGTAAAAGGTTGTATTGGAAATGAAAATATAAGAAATAGATGTTTAAGGTTATAAAAATAGTAATAAGAAAAAAGTAAAGATGGAGGAATAATAATGAATAGTAGTGAATGGTAAAGTGAATAGTAGACTAGACAAATAAATTACCAGTAATAAGAAAAATACGCGTAAATAAGTTATATATGATATTTTTAGAAGCCAAAAAATTCTATAACTTATATCTTACAATTTCTCATCTCCTAATGAGTCTAGATATATTATTTGAATATTTTCACCGTTTTGCATGTCAGGATCTTGATTTTAAAAACTGATCCCGTTCGAGTTTGAAACACACAAATTTTTGACGAATTTAATTTTTTTAGGTTATGTGACATTATTTCACACTATAATCTAAAGATATCTCATTTTTAATATTTTAGGATTCTGTATGCGGGATTGTCAAATCTAGATTCACTAGGGCTTATTGTTGATCGAGTTAATTTTAGGATTCTAGTTTGACTTCCGGTCCCAGAGTTTACTTATAAGATTAGTATAAAATCTAGGAGTTTACAAAGCCAGTAACAAACATGGAGTTTAAAAAAGCGTTGTTTGATATGGGTCCTAACAAGGCTCTTGGAATTGATGGACTTAATGCATACTTTTATCAAAGGAATTGGAATCCTATTGGTAAATCTCTATGTAGAATGGTGAAAGAGACATTTGATAGAGGGATGATTGATGCCGGTATCAATAAAACTCTCATTTGTCTAATTCCTAAGATTGAAAATTCGAAACACTTCAATAATTTTCGACCAATCAGTCTCTATAATGTATGCTATAAGGTGATTATGAAGGTTATCTCTAATAGAATGAAGACTATTATACCTTGTTTGACTAATCATTCTCAAATAAGCTTTGTTACTGGCTGAAACATTGTGAATAACATAATTGTGGCTCAAGAAATCATTCATTCAATGAGAATCAATAAGGCAAGAAGGGGATGGATGACAATTAAGATTGATTTAGAGAAAGCCTATGACCATATCAGTTGGAATTTTATTAAAGATTCATTACAGGATGTTGGTATACCTTCTCTCCTATCTAATGTCATCATGAGCCCCTTTGAGACTTGCTATTTGCAAATTAATTGAAATGGTTTGCCAAGTGATCCTTTCAATCCTAAGAGGGGAGTTCATCAAGGTGACTCATTTCTCTATGCATTTTTGTTCTTTGTATGGGTAGATTATCCCAAACAATATGTAAGGCGGTTGAAGCTGGTGTCTAGAAGCCTTTTCATTTTGTAAATGAGGTATGTGTTTCACACCTTTTTTTTTTTTTGCAAACGACCTTATGCTTTTTGTAAAAACGGATGTTCCTCAGGCTACATTGATATCCATAATCCTAAATGACTTTTGCTCTTATTGTGGACATTTAGTCAGTAAGGAGAAAACTCAAATAATTTTTTCTCCAAATGTCAAAGAAGAAATAACCTTTAACCTTAGAAATATGATGGGATTCAAGAAAACATCTTATTTGGGGCGTTACTTGGGTTTAACCCCACTGCATAAAAGAGTGTCTAAAGAAACATATGGAAAGGTGTTAGAAAAGGTCCAACAACGATCAAATAGTTGGCATCCTCATCAATTTTCGTTGGTAGGACGTGTAACATTTTGCCAATCATCCCTTTCTTTTTATACCCATTGATACAATCCAATAAACTACAATTCCAAGAGGAGTATGTAACTAATTGGATAAAATAAGAAGACAATTTATATGGGGATCAACAACATATAATAGAAAGCAAAGCTTAGTTGGGTGGAACAAAATCTGCCAACCAAAAAACAATGGAGGCTTAGGTATAAAGGAAATGACTTTCTTGAATGACTCTCTTCATATGAAAGTTGCCTAGGGTCACATAACTAAATCAGATTCACTCTGGGTGAGAGTTAAGATAGCTAAATATAATCTATCAGTAGCCAACAATCCAATACATATTCATTCGAGTAAATCTTCTCACTTATGGCGAAGCCTCAAAAAAGTTTGGGAGTATATGAAGCAAGGTATTTTCTAGGCTATGGGTAATGGCAACCTTATCCTTTTTTGGATAGATAGATGGATTTCACCAAAGATGCTGCCCTTATGTAACTATTGTCAAAATCTGCCTATGGATTTTCACATAAAGCATGTTGCAGATTATATCATGAAACAAGGGGATTGGGATTGGCAACTTCTATGGAAATATTTTGATACCTCGACACTTCTACTAATAGCAACAATACAACCAGCTGATCCTACTACTAAATGTGATCGAATGATTTGGGGACCTTCTCCTTCTAGAGTATTCTCATAGAAATCAGCCTATGAGCTTATAAGTAGAGCTACATGGAATGTTAAAGAGGACAAATGGAAGTTGGCTTAGCACTAGAAAGGACCAAAACGTATACGATATTTTATTTGGTTGATACTACACAAAGCATTGTTAACAAATGCTAAATACAGGAGAAGACATTTGTCTGAGTCTAGTTTGTGTCAGATTTGTGGGCAATTAGAGGAATTCCTGGAGAATGTTCTAAGAAGTTGTGAGAAAGCCTTTGATTTTTGGTGTAAAATGATTCATATTCATAATTGGCAAGAGTTCTTTAATTCCAACTTCGATGAGTGGATTTCTAAGAACTTAAAAGATGAGTCTCCTTGCAACAATTCTACATGGTCAACTATCTTTGGTGTAAGTTCCTGGATGCTGTGGAAAAGATGAAACAAATTAATTTTCGTAGGTGAAGATATTAATGATCAATCTCTTGAAGATATTAATGATCAATCTCTAGCCATCCAGGTTAAAGCTCGAGCAAAGGATGCTTCCCAAGCTCATGATGAAATGATGAAACGATCTAGCAAATTTATTTAGCATACTAATTGTTTAATTGGGTAGGACATTCCACCAGCTGATTATGTAAAAATAAATACCGATGGAGCTACAAAATCCAATCCATTATCTATTACTGCAGGTGGACTGATAAGGGATCAAAATGTTTGTTGGATTAAAGGCTTTATGGTAAATTTAGGCACTTGATCTCCTGTTCTTGCTGAACTTTTGGGGAGCTTTTATGGTTTAAATTTAGCTTGGAACCTAGGATATAGAAAGATAATTCTAGAGATGGACAATAAAACAGTGGTTGATTAGCTCATTGACCAAAAATTCGAAGATTAGCGCTACTGGAACTTAGTAAGACCCGTTGAAGATCTATGCTATAGAGACTAGATTATTAATAGGCCTTCAGATCCTGTTTTTGACATATGTATACAGGATATTAGTGCAATTTCTTTCCTCCGTAGCTGTATGATGTAATTCTAGGCACTCTATCCCCTTTTCAATATATATATAGTATGTATATCAATCTCCTTCGTTCTCCTCTTTATATTCCTTTTCAAAGACTCTTCTTTTAGTAATGACAGCAACAACCTCATTTTATATCTTAATAAAACTGTTTACAATGAAGGTAATACATGACATAAAAGAACATAAGTGTGTTCAAGACTGTGTTTCTCTTGTAATTCCATAAAACACAAAATTGTCTCTTAATTCCAACATAGATACAAATAGAACTTACAACACAAGTCATGTTCTTCGTTAAATCTAATTTATATAATTATTTCTTCAACTATTCAACTCTAGGTAATCTTTAGGGTTGAGTTCCAATAAATCTTCAAAGTTCTTTAGTTCTTAGCATCAAAATTGCTAGAAATTTGACTAATTTTTACTAATTTCATCCTCTACTTCAAGTATTCCTTAAATCAAAATGATAACCCATTTTGTGCAGAAGTCATCCAAAATATTATAAAATTATTAATAACCTACAAAAATCAACTCAATAATTAGATATAAAATGTGGTCATCAATCTCCAATAACCTTATTAACTTATACAGGAGAGTAGCCACACCGACTAAACACCCAGCTATCTAAAGTTTAGCTTTGTCCATGGGTCTTCCAATGATAACTTAAGGCAGATCTAGCCTATCCTCTTAGTGATCCTCTATTGGCATAGTTTTAGATGATTCAGTGTTGTTCTCAAGATTAATCTTTAGTGGTATTCTCATTGCCATTACCTTCTTTTGCTCCATCCACGTCATTCATGTGCTCCACTTCCACCTCTTCATCAATTTCATTATTAATCTTTTCCATATAATTATCTTCTTCATTGAGGTCAACTTGTTCCTCAACTTCAACAATGTTCTCTGCCATTGATTGTGCTCCTCAATGCCTACACAATAATACCATTCCACAAGCACACCACCAAATGTTACTATATAGGCATGATTTGTATCTTTTAGAGAGCGAGAGAGAGAGAGAGAGATGCATTACATATGTTACTCTCGTAAGCAAATAAGAAATATATGCATATAAGTGACGATGCAGTTTAGTTTTTAACATACTAACTCGGTTTACCCTTATGAATAAGGCTGATTAAAGAATAAAAAGTCAAATTTTCAATTTGGTTTGATGTCTTTTTTTCCACACCTCTAATTTCCATTGAAAGAAAAGTATAAACATGATAAGTAAGTATAAACATATATTTATTTTTACTACATATGGCAGAAGAATCTAATGGATAAATTACAATTTTGTTGTACATTGAATGTAATGATATAAGCAATGGCTCAAAATCAATATATTAATTGAATTAAATAAAAAGGAAATCATACATAAGGGGAAAGAACAAAAAATATATTAAAAAAGAAAAGAAAAGAAGAGAACAGCCAAAATACAAAACTTTCCTATTTACATCTTATCAACCGTCATTCCTATTCTACGAATATGTACATATTTCTCATCACTATCTCGCAATGTATATTTAAGATCTAAATTCTAAAATCATTTATCATTGTTGCCACAAAGAAGTGGTGCTTCAACATCATTCACAGGCTCCATTTCTTGTGTACTTTCTCCATCTGGTTTGAGCATGCAAGCATAGCATAGTGCAATTATCTGTTGAAACATAATCATCAAAACTTTTTAATGATTCTTACAAAACAAAGGACTGATATTTAACAAATTAACACAAAATAATATGGCAAAAAGATTATTCTCACCATGCATATTGATGCACAAACGATACTGAAACCCTTACAATTGAAAGGAGCATTGTTGGATAAGAACCAAGCTAAAAAGCACACAATTTTAACAATTAGTTGAATGAAAGAGGACACCAACTACCAAGAATTGATCATAGAAAATAACATGAAATATAACTCACAAGTCAATGGACTCATGGCAATCGGTGACAGCAAGCTTGCTATTGACTGAACTCCAGCTATAAACCCTTGTACCTTTCCCTATAGTTCAAATAGAGAGGGTTATCCACAAAACCAATTTGAAATTTAAACTTACTATCGTATTAAATGAATGTTATTAATAGATGGAGTAAAACTAACCTTTCTTTTGGAGGCTTTACGTGGACTAAAGTTTCTTATTAACTATTTAGCATGAAGGTAAATTCTAACTTTGCTTCAAAATTTTAACGATCAATACTAACCTGATCTTTGAGCTTGATCCTTTTGAAATGATAGCATAAGTCTATAAATGGACAAGAATAGAAAAGGAGAAAAAAAAAAAAAGTTAAATAACCTTCAATTTTGAAATTAAAGAAAAAGGTAAATCATGAGAGTTCTAACCGCAGGTTTAACAAGGACATATATGACTCCAAAAGAGGCACTTAGATAAGGCACCTGCATTACAAGGGTCATTGCATTAGAAGACCAACAAAACATTAAAAAGGCACAATTTTAATTTTGTTTGGACCACATTCTTTATTTTTCTTCAAGTATTCAAAATGGAAGAACAGCATATCAATAAAATTTGAATATTTTAAAATATGAAATTCTAAAAAGAACTAGGAGACAGGATTATTTAAGCAAGTGAGACAAAACTGTGAGCATACCCATGCAGCCATGCCAAGCCATAGAGTAATGCCTGCACCGAAATACAAAAGACATTAGAAACTTCTAAAATTTAAGAATTTATTATATAAACATGAGTTGATATGAAGGTGAAAAGATTTCTTACATAAGCTATTGAAGCAAGTAATGCAACACACAATATCACTTTTTCTCCCACCAAAGGATTGATCAGAGGTAGCACCAAAATCTAGAGAAATTGGTAATGATAATTCATTAGTATATAAAGGATGGTCCAAATTGCAAAAAGGTTGTTAACATAGTATTGCTTAAAATTATTATAGTTAAATTTCTGGATTCTCACAACAACTAACCTGAGAAGCTATTGAACCTATTCCCACCATCATTAGGATTTCTGAAAATTGGTTCTTGTCGTACCAAATGCTGCCTTCAATAATACTGCAACAGAGTTGGAAAAATTTGTGAAGAAGTGAACACAAATTATAGTCATTTGGTTCAACAATAAACTTAAAATTGAAGTTATAAGATGCTTTATATAAATTTTACCAACAAGACACCAGTGATGCCCGACATTCCAAGCTCATAAAAGAAGGAAACAAGAGAAATGCCTCTGAGCATCGGACTGCAAAGTAAACCAAGGCTTCATAGGATGAGTATGAATCTCTCATTAATCGTGCTTGTATAAATCAATGCCAAGATTAGCTTGATGATATTCTTGAATCTATATATGCACTATGATGCTATTAATGGATGTAATATCATATTTAGTACGTAGAATGAATATAAAATAGAATCGTGATTTCAAATTTCATTTTTAATTTTATATTTCGATGCTCTCTTAAAAGTCAAAATCTCAATTTTCGAAATCGTGAGGGATTTCATTTTTATTAATAATTACTACCATATTTACCTTTTTTTTTTTTTTATCATTGTACACATTTATTATTCATATTTATAATTAAAAATGCCATACAAATGTATCTAAATAAATAAATGAATTTATGATTTTGCCATTATTCCATCCATTTGCTGCTGAATGATTATTGTATACCAAACGTGACATAATAGTAGTGATCATTCATGTTACCTGCTTATTACAACCGTTCCTGCATCTTTCATGGACTTGTACCGTTGGTGCAAAACTCTCAGTAACTTACAGCAGCCTGGTTGCTGGTCTTGCTTCTTCAAAGCTGGGTTTACTGTTTCCCTTAAGAAGAAGTGCATGTAAACTGGGCAAAAGATCAAGAGAACAATTGAAACCTGGAACACAAAATTTATCAGTTTAAAACAAACCACATGATTTATATCCAAAGGGAAAAGGGGAAAAAAAATTTTGCCACTACTTGAACTCACAAAAAAAATATACTTCTCAGGTAGAAATCGGGCTAGAAAGTTTCCAAGGACATGTGAGGTAGAGAAGAGACCCGTAATCCAACTAAATGCTGCAGCTCTCTTACCTTCCTCAATTACATCTGCCTACTAACATGAAACAAACAAGAACTTAGCACTTGGTACTTGTCAAATATATAATAATCATATTGCAAATTGAAATCTCCTCAAGGAAATGAACTCTTACCGCATATGCAACAGAAATGCAGAAAATGCTGCCTTGGCTGATTATGTATGAGATTGTGCGTATAGCATAATATGCGTATACAAATTCCTTGGTCTGGTTCATTGCAAGCAAAGCTGAAACATCAAGCAAAAATACATAGGATCATTTCTCTCTTTCTATTTTTTCCTTTTTCAACTATTACAATGGACGATCGATTTGAACCTAATATCCCTCACTTATGAGACTATGAAAGATGTCATTAGGCTATAATTAAGGCTGCAAACAAGCCAAACTCAAGGTCTACTCGACTTGAGCTCGAACCGAAAGTAAAGGTTGTTTAATTAAACGGATCAAGTTCGAGCTTTGATTTAGGCTAGCGAATTAACTTGTAAATAAGCTTGTTTAGGCTCGCGACTGTGCTCGTTAATAAGCTCGTTAGCAAATTTGTGAATTTTTTTATGCATGATATATTATCTATAATTACATAATAAAAACAATAAAAACTAATTTCTATTTAATAATTATGTATATATATATAATAACACTTATATGTTATTTTTTAGGTTAAAAAAAAAAAGGAAAACAAGTTCTCTAAATGAGTCGAGCTTCAACTTAAAATTTCAAGCTTTATAAAAACTCGTTAAGCTAGACAAAAATCTCGGCTCGGCTCGGCTCGGATGAAGCTTATTTCATAAACGAGCCAAACTCAAACTCAAACTTAAGTTCGTTTAACTCAACGAGCTAATCTTGAGCCTCAATTTCAGGCTCATTAAAAAGCTCAACTCGAGTTCGAGCTTGCTAAATTTTAAATGAGTCAAGCTCAAGCCTTCAAAAGCTTAGCTCAACTTGTTTGATAAACATGTAATTGATATTGAAAAGCACTTAAAAAAATTGATCTCTAGAATGTATATTACTACAGCATAACAGAATTATCAAAATCTATGAAGTAATCATGAAGAGATTTCAAGGGGAAGCTTACAGAAAGGTACTATCGTTGTAGATAAAGTGACAAGGAGAAGTGGCTTCCGGCCATATTCGTCAGCAAGTTGACCCAGGAGTGGAAGTACCACCATTTTGAATATGCCAACCACCTTCACAATATTAACACTACTTGTTTCAACTTATTGTAATAATTATGAAGCAAATATATATTTATATAAGTATATACCAAATCTATATAAATTTAAACTTTTAATTAAATCTATAGAGCTAAATTAAGCATACAATAGCCATATTACTTATTTAATTATGTTGATTAAAAGGGCTTCACCAAAACCCCATGTATTGCCTATTCAATATTTTTCCATACAAATAAGGAAGAAATGTGTAGTCATATATATGATGCAAACCCATAGCATAATAATAAAAATTAAGTTTTTTTCATGATCAATTATTTATATGCTTACATACTAATTGAACAAAATAGAGGTAGAATTCAATGATAAGATGCCCTATATTTAATAAATTATCACTTAATTTAACTCATATAATAACCAATGAAAAGGAAGTTAAAAAGAGTGGGGCCATTTTTAAAAAATAATTGCAATTGTATGTTTAAGCATTAGAAAAGGAACTTGATGCCGGAGAATCTTAAATTTTACTGGTTTTCGGAATAGGACCTGTTGCTTCAAAGAAAAGGATAGGGCGGGAATAAATTGCCTACCTTTAATTTTTTTTTTTTTTTTTTTTTTTTTTTTTATTTATTTTATTTTATTATCTTTACCTTTAGCTTTACGTACACAGGAGAATAATAATTTATAAGTGAAAGAAGTTGGGTTGCATTCAAGTGCCACTTGTGTGATTAAATATTTTTCAATGGCCCACTTTTTATGGCATGAGTTTTGCATAATTACCAACTTCTCATTGCAGTAGTTCTATTAAATAATCGTTGTTATTGGCCAAAAAAAAAAAAAAAAAAAAAAAAAAAACTAATCGTTGTTTTACCAACTTACCATCATATGTGACGCTATTTTAATGTTCGTACAATATAAGTTTCCCCGAAAATTAAAATTTTATGTTAGCGTTTCTTAGTGAAGTTGAAATATAAACAATATTTGGTTGGTTGTTTAGCCACCTCTTGAAGCATTCTTCATGCCTGATCAAACATCAACTAGAGAGTTCTATTTAAGGTGGTAGGTAGGAAAACTTTCACCATTCACTTACTAAGATATCCTGGAGGCAGCAAACTGACTTTTTTTTAAAAATTATATTTTAATTGGCTATAACTACATATTAATATGGAGGTACCCGTAACCACCCATTAATAGCATTTTATTTATCTCTCAAGTAAGATTTATCCTCCTCCCCTAATGTAATGGCTAAAAAGAGAAAAAAGTGTTGTGCTCGATCTAAAGACGTTAAAAAAATGAATTATTATTTAATAAAAATTACTTTCCATTAATACTTTAATAAGTAATCCAAGACTCCTCATAATGATATGCTTGTAAAGTTCTGAGCATTTCATTCTTCTTTTCTCATAGGTTCTTTGTACTCTTCCACCGTTCCACACCTTCATCAACTTTCTTAATAAGTAACCAAAAATGAAACATGGGCATTACATTTGTCGAGTTCATTATTGAAAACGGAATATAATAATTATCTTCGGTACATATCACTTGCACAAACAAAAAAAATGGGACATCCAGTTAATTTCTTTTTCTTTTAATTTCAAGCGAATGAAATTTTCTTGTTTTGTCCATCATGCTTGGAAGGGCGGTGACATTACCATTATGCTGCAATGTGATCCACTAATGATAAATCAACTTTAATAACTTAATATATAACATCACATATAATATAAATACCTTTTGAATTTTTTTTATTTCTTTTTTTTGTGGGGGGCCATTTTTTTATACCTTTTTACACTGTTTAATATAAAAGTGAGAATTAGGTAACAAAAGCATACTTATAAATTTCTTTTGCAAAATGACCAAAATAGCCCTTGAAAGGAACTCATCAAATACTTTTTCCTCGAATCATTAATGCTTCTACAGCGAGCAAAGCATACTCAAGCAGACACGTAAAGATTATTCTAAATAATTCCATTTCCCCTTCCTTCTTTTTCTTTTTAATAAAAAATTGCACTCATGATCAGTTCATAATATATGACACGAATCGTTAATCATATATAAATTTGAATCGATTGCCAAAAACACTTTCGAACTTTACATATAGGTTAATTCTCAGAATTATAAAATTATTATTGTAATAATCATAATAATTTGAAATTTTTAGTTATTTTTAAAAAAATGATTATTAGGAAAGACGATCGATTATAGTAACAAATAATCTATATTAATGATCATCTAAAAAATATAATAAGAATATCAACAAAAATTCAGGATATATTTTTCCTTTTTTATAAAGCAAATCTCAATCTTATACATTTCAATAACATTTTCCTCGTTGTTAAAATATAATGCACTATAGATGTCTTCCACTGCATATATAATAGCAAAGAAGCCACTAGTGAGATTACTATGATATTTGAATCATTTAAAAAACAAAGCCAAAATTATAAGACGAATTTGGACTTACTGTTTGTTGGATTCCAGTGATATAGATAGCTTGAGGACAGGTGGAAGCTCCAGGACATAAAGCTCCAGTAGTAACATCAACAAGAACAGACACGGTCATTTCCTCAGCAATCCAGTGAACAAAAAGAGGTAACAACAAGTGCACGAGTGGTCTTAAATCTCTAAACCCACCTCTATTAATGGTACTGTGACTATAAAACTTGGCCATAACGAATAACAACAACGTTAATGTTGTGTCGGTTAGTTAATGAAGACAAGGTGGAAAGTTGTCGTTTTGGAAATAAATGTTTTTTTGGTAGGGATGAAACAGATAGAGAAGAGTAAGGATGAAGAATAATGGATGATATTGAAAGGTGTGGTTGAAATTATGGGTTACATATAGGGGATATAAAGAGTGGTTCTTGTGGAGAATGGTGGGAGGGCGTGTGGTGGCACTTGGGTTTCGTGTGGTTTGGCCACGATGGCTTGTGCTTTGCTTACTGTGCTTTGGGTTTTCTGCTGATTTGGCTCCTCAATGCTGCCCCACAAGAGGCCCCAATACGTTAAGATGGGGTCTTATTCTTTCCTTGGCGTCGAATCTTCCAAAATAAAAATTGGTTTGTTTTCAATCCATCTTCAAAACCAATTCTCTTGGAGAGTATCTTGCCAATCATATATAGCAAACGTCATTATAAATTAGTAACGATATCTCTTATGTAATCTAAATAACTCTGCAAAGCATTGGCATTATTAGTCAACTTCAACCTTAAAGTGTCTGGAATAAACACCATCAAGTCTTAATAATTTTTATTTTTTTTTTATAACACAACAGGGCTTGAGAGATCGGATATAATACCATTAACTTATAAGGTTACTAACAGTAGATTTTTTTTCTTAATTTGAATATTTAATATCTGTTTTATTATTTCCTTTTCATTTCCTTTTATAAAAATATATTAGGTAATGTTGTCTTGTTAAATATATCACTTTGAACCAATCAAAGCTGCAACATATATTGAACTAAAATTGCCAAATGGTTATAAAAATATTGATATTGTGTTTGTCAAAAGGAAAAACACAAATAACCAGATATGAAATCCCCAAATAAAGATCATATCCTTTTTTATAATTTTTTTTCTTTTTCTACCAACAAACATAACAAAATAGGACATGAATCATCATACCTAAACTATACAAATTACCACAAGACTCCATAAATAAGACTATCCAATCCATCATTTAATTATTGAAATGAATTATTCACTATAATAAAATTAGGCTTTAGAGACAAAACTTTTATCTCTAAACATAAATTTCTATCGTAGAAATCATCATCACTAATTCTATCCATAGAAATATAAGCTCTTTTGCTCATTTTACATCATAAAATTTCTATCTTTAAAAATCAATTTTCTTGTAGTGATTAAAATGACTATAAGAGTTAATATGATGATTGTTTTAATAGTCTGGTCATACTTGTATAAGATATTAAGATATTATAAGATTTATACTATAAGTGGTGAAAAATTTGGCTTTGCAACAAAGAGATTATGGGTTCAAATAACATAATTGTCATTTGTTTAAATGATTCTAACTCTCTTTTTTCATTAATTTTTTTTAAACAAACATTAAATTCAATCATTATAAAACTATTTTTAACTAAATAAATTATCCTATAGTGTTACTTTTATTAGTAATATGCCATAAATAATAATTTCATTAACCATATTATAAATGTTCTGTCCTATTACATCAATTATTAGTAACTATCACCATTATATGACATGATTTATTAACATTTTTTTATATAATTACTACTGTGATGTAAATTATTAATGATAGAGTATTGAATAACTTTTACAAAATTTTTTTTTTTGTAAGTACTGTTATTAAATAAATAAAACGTGGTTGGCGCATATTTGGGGGTTAAAGTCAAGTCAACATAGACAAGGTCTAGAATTGCCCCCACAGAAACTAAAACAGTGTGTTTTACTTTTAACTTGTCAACGATAGAACACGTAAGCCAATCGCGGACCAGGCACCAACCATTGTACCTAGGTGATTGCATTTTGCCGTGATGGCCAATGATTTCATTGGTTTGTGAAATAATAGAGATGGATCTGGGTCATATCACTTGAAATTTATGTTAATTTTTCAGATTTTTAACAATCTAGTGATATCATTATGATTATTATAAAAATTATATAAACAATATCAACCATAGACAACGTTCTAAGAGCAAATTGATGGAAATTAAGAGGGCAAATGGACAGAGTGTAGTCAGGATAATGATGGAAGTTGAAAGGAACAGGCGAAGGTTTTATAGCCTAGTGATATGACCAATCTCCCAAGCTGTGCAATTTATGAAGATGTTGATGTTTACTGAAGCTTATGTTTATGTTTTGACCATTATATTATTGGTTTTTACTGAAATCTTCTGCATATCCAATAGGTCATCAAATTCAATCTTGTAACCCATTAAGAGGTAATTGGCCAAACAGTATTCAGATTTTGCATTTCACTGAAATTTTATTAAAACATTTTATTTTATTATTTTTTTTTTTTGGTTAACACAACAGGCTTGAAGATCGGATATAATACCATTAACTTATAAGGTTACAACGGTAATTTTTTTTTTAATTTGAATATTTAATATCTGTTTTATTATTTCTTTTCATTTCCTTTTATAAAAATATATTAGGTAATGTTATCTTGTTAAATATATTTTTTGAACCAATCAAAACTGAAACATATATTGAACTAAAATTGTCAAATAGTTATAAAAATATTGATATTGTGTTTGTCAAAAAGAAAAACATAAATAACCAGATATGAAATCCCCAAATAAAGATCATATCTTTTTTTATAATAGTTTTTCTTTTTCTACCAACAAACATAACAAAATAGGACATGAATCATCACACCTAAACTATACGAATTACCACAAGACTCCATAAATAGGACTATCCAATCCATCATTTAATTATTGAAATGAATTATTCACTATAATAAAATTGGGCTTTAGAGACAAAACTTTTATCTCTAAATGTAAATTTCTATCGTAAAAATCATCATCGCTGATTCTATCTGTAGAAATATAAGCTCTTTTGCTCATTTTACATCACAAAATTTCTATCTTTAAAAGTCAATTTTCTTGCAGTGATTAAAATGATTATAAGAGTTAATACGATGATTATTTTAATAGTCTGGTCATACTTGTATAAGATATTAAGATATTATAAGATTTATACTATAAGTGGTAAAAAATTTGGTTTTGCAATAAAGAAATCATGGATTCGAATAACATAATTGTCATTCATTTAAATGATTCTAACTCTCTCTTTTTTCATAATTTTTTTAAACAAACATTAAATTCAATCATTATAAAACTATTTTAACTAAATTAAATTATCCTATAGTATTACTTTTATTAGTAATATACCATAAATAATAATTTCATTAACCATATTACAAATGTTCCATCCTATACATCAATTATTAGTAACTATCATCATTATATGACATGATTTATTAACATTTTTTTTTATAATTACTACTGTGATGTAAATTATTAATGATCGAGTATTGAATAACTTTATTCAAAATGTCTTTTTCTAAGTACTGTTTATTAAATATATATATATATATGCAAAGTTATTCTCAAAAAGAAATCATGGGTCATCAATATTTATGTTAATTTGTTCTTTTCATTTTTACTTGCAGTTTCTTATTCAAATTGTTTTGTAAATATTTTATTGAAAAAAAATTATGTAGGTTTTATGTATGAATTTTTTTCAATGAATTGATGGATAAATATTAATAATATATAATATATGCTAATGATAAGGTGAAAAAAATTAATAAATATTCAATATGAATAAGAGAGTGAATTGGACTTCCCAACTGTTTGATCTTGCATCTGTTCCCCTCTCCCCCCCCCCCCCCCCCCCCCCCCCCCCAAAAAAAAAAAAGAAAAAAAGAAAAAGTCTCTTACATGATAATTCCCACCAAAGAATTCCAATAAAGATGCTCATAACACTTGCAAGCAAAATTTTATTAAAAAAATATCGTTGTCACCAAGTATGTTAAACGTCCAACATGTTAATTGGATTGGTCAATTCTTCTACCATATTTTAGCAGGAAAATATTTTTCTAATACCCATCAGATATTTTAATTTTAGAAATAATCTCTCCTACTTGTTGTTAGTATCACTATCGTATTACCATTACCATCTTTGAACATCCGAAATGTTCATTGATCTAGATAGATAAATATAAAACATTAGAAGTGAAGTAATAAAATTTGATGAATAAAAATTTAATAAAGTATAATGTTTAGAAACTTCATATTTTATATATAAAGTCAAAAGGATACGCTGATCAAAATTTACATTATGTTTTTGAGTTTTGACATTGTTGGATATAACTCTATGTGCCCTAAATCATATTGTATAAATTAGCTCATGCAATTTGTAAATATGCATAAATTGTTTGTCATATAAACTTCACATGTGTATGTCGTGGGGGAAATTAAAAAGGGAACGGCATGAAGAATAAGAGTCTAACATGCAAAACCTTTAAATTCCTCCCTAAAAGAGAGTCAATGCACAAGTAAAATTTGCCTTTGATCCAGCAAGTTCGGAATTATGCACAGTCAACTAGTGGTAGCTAAAAAGTAGCAATTACCCTGTTGCCGCCATCATCTATATTAAATTAAAAGTTCACCATATATTAATACTGCGCCACTTAAAGAATAATAAATAAAATATAATAAAAGAAAGTAAAAGTATATTAAATAAGATAAAACGAAGCAGCTGTAAGCTGCCTAAGGCATAAAGGACGGCGAAGCTAGCCATTGCTGAAATAAATCTTGCAATCCACTAGGAAAAGGGATGATATGAAAAATCCAGGATAGGCCGTCCGCACATGCTACTTATTAAATAGATTACAAAATGCAAATTTAAAAGTTCACGGTATTTATTAAGGCGATTTAAACCATAATAAATGCAAATTCATGTCTACTATAATTATTCACACTATTAAAATACTTAGTATATTACTTATTATATTTATTATTTAATAGTTAAATAATTGATTGCACAGTATCGTGAATGGATTGAAAAAGTCCCCATAAAGTATATAATGAATAGTTTAGCAATGCCCACCAAATGTGTTAGGCAGTTTTAAACTTCTTATATCACTTTCAAACATGAGAAATAGCATGTGTATATTTTTAGATGATTAATTGAATTTTTTCAAAAATGCAATGGTGGATGTCGAGCAACTAGAAGTTTTTACATTTTTTAAAGTATGACAGAGTGCCTAGGATTTAATATCTAAACAAATTCCAGCTTAATAAAAACTTAATCCACTAATGCCATTTTATCTTGATGGAGATGGCTGATATTTATTTATTTTACATCCAAGGCCTACAGCCTTTTGACATTTATCATTTAAAAGGATTCGCCCTTTTTACGTGTCAAATAAAATGTTCTTTTGATAATGTCAAGTCTCCCACAGTCCGTATAATATGATTAGTGCTCTCTCTCTAGGATTGGATTAATTCTACTTTCATAAATTTCCACATTAATAAATGCTTAAAAAGCATGCCTATCATGTCATATTGAAGTTTTCAGATGGACCAATATGTTCGCGCATGTTATCTCCAAAACCCACAACTTTTTGACTATTTGTATTTAAAGAGACGTATTTCTTTTTCCTCTTCAAGAAAGCACTTTAACACTATCATCTTTTATCCCATATTGCAAACAAATTAGGTGAAACTGAGTTTTTGGAATCCTGAATTTTGCTTGTTTGAAAAATCATTAACCTCGACCTAAGTTAAACTTTAGTAGTCTCATAAGATTATAATCTTAACTTGACTTATTTAAATAAATGAGTTTTTATTTCAAGTTTGATGTTAACTCATTGACAAATCAAGCTCAAACTTGAGCAAAACCAAATTTAAAGCAAGTTAAGTTCAAGTAGATTCTGAGTAACTTGCCTTATGAACCAAATTGACTCATTTGCAATCTTAAGACATGATAAAAAGTCAAACTCACGAAACTAAATATATAAAATGATTAAATATAGAATATACAGGTGAATGAATAGTAAATAAAGATTTTATATGTTATAGTAATTAGTTTTCAACATATATTATATATAATATGCATAATATATAAAGCTTACAAGCTTACCTGCAGGACTTTTTATATGTTTACATAAACCCTTTTGCGAGCCAAAACAAGGAAAATCGCAATCCTAAACAAAAGCTCAAACATTACTTGTTTAGATAAACAACTTTTTTTTGAGCTAAAACCCAATTGATTTGAGTTGACTAGACTTGAATAGCTCACAAGTACTTGCAATCATAGCCCCATTTATCACAAGATCCTTAGCATAAGATCGAAGTTAAGAGCTTTCTATGGAGATTTTCTTAAGATAAAGTAGGATTCTAAAATAAGCACCAACTTATAGTCAAGGAATGCTACTTAAATTAACATTTATTAAATGCTTACTACTTGTTTGAGAAAAGTTAGAATTTCATCATCCATATTTGGAAATAGCCATTACTAATAGCATGTACAGTTGTAAAGATTAGGGTCCTTAAGAGTGTCAGTTTATAGCCTCTTTACTTTACTCAAGTCCTTCATTTTAAAGTCTTTAAGTGTCATTTAGTACCTTAAATATTATTTATTCATATTTTATTGATTTATTATGACAATTATCTAAAATTTAGAAAAACAAGACAACTTTATTGGTAAGAAATTCAACCTTGCCACAATACTGACAAACCTCAAAAGATAGGTCTTTTGCATAGGTAACTATATCAAAAGCTTTTGTAAATCCTCTAAGAACTTTTTTTTTTTTTTTTTCTGAATTTATGAATAAATTAGAGAACTTTTTTGAGCGAAATTTCCTTTAATTACTATTATGTCATGAAAAGAACTCCATAATGCCTATAACAATAAAAATGACATAGCTAATTGCAATAATATTTGGGCATTTTATTCCTTTTTTTTTTTTTAAGTTTTTTCAAGTTTTACTCTTTTAATAGGATATTGCAAAAAGCAACATCTTTTTGTTAATTAGACCATGAGATTAGGGCATCTAAGATTTGTTACACTCTTCTAAATGGATGGATTTGTCCTTATGAATAATATATTGTCTCTTGATATGTATTCGTCTAAGGGTTTGTTTGAATTATCTAATTTTTATCTACATCGTATCTGTATCATATCTATATCATATTTGTTTAATCTATTTATGAGTAAAATTATTAGTTTTTAATCAATACTAATTTCTTGACAAACATCTATTTGAAAATGAAAAAAAATATATATAATCAAAAGGACCAAAACACAATAAAGCAAATAGAACTGTTACTTTTTATATTTCTAACTCTTTGGCTAAGAATTTATATCAAGTGTTAAACTGACATAATTTTATTCATTTAATGGAATTTGTTTTTATTAGGAATAAAATTTATTCATTAGGATCTATTTAATTTTTTTCTGTTTGTATCTTATTTGTATATATTTTTATATAATGTATAGTCTGACATATATGAAACTTCAAGCACTTTTTAGATAAAAGTTATAAAAAATATGTTTTATATATTGAAAATAAAGATTTAGTTGGTATTTTTATAAGATTAGATAAAGTAGAAGGTAAACAGATTCAATTTTATAGAGATTTATCATGTATTCAATTTTAAAATAAAGGTGTATACATATATATATTGATCTTTATTTCTTGATAAATGTACGATTTAAGTGAATGGATGGAAAACAAAAACACCCTAGCTAATGGAGAAAAGAAATTAGTTTTGTACTAAAAGAAGGGATCAAAAAAATAATATAACTTTGAAACTTATTTCCATCATAGGTGTTGAAGGCACATCTACCACATGCACTTTCACTTTGGAATTAATTTCATAAAAAAAAAGGCGAATGTACAACATGCGTCTTTAATAGAAGCAAAACCCTAAATTGAACAATGTGCACCTTCAACACAACAAAACCCTAATTGATGGCGCATGTACACTTCTAAACCCTAACACATAAAAACATTGTCTCTACCCTTGCTATTAAGTGTTAAGGTTGAATTTATAGAGAAGAAATATGCACAACATGCACCTTCAATTCAAGGGTTCATTTGTATTACAATCGCATCCATTATACAAGCTTTTTCTTTGTAAAAATTCTTCTCAATGAAGGACCAGGTTGTACATGTACCTTTTTATACCTATTTTTGAAATATTTTTAAGAAATAGGGTATTTTAATTTTTTTTTTTTCAAAAGACCACATTTCCATGTGAAGCACGAAAGGAAAAAAAAAAACCAAATGTAATAGATAAGTTAAGATGACCGACTAAATAGTAATAATGATAATGATGATGGAATAATATTCAAAACAACATCCGTTATATATATATATATATATGTATTGTCACACCCAAAAGAGGGTCTAAAACGTCAACAATTTCGCTACGTAGAACACTTAAGCACTATACGCAAAGACTATCCTTAACTAAGTGATTTTATAATAGATTTTAGATTAAGAAATCTTTAATTAGGGTTAATTATCGAATGAATTGCAGTGGAAAATAAAGATGATTAGTCTCTTAACAATACAAAGAAAATTCTCACAATACAAGTATAAACTCTCAAAAAATAACATTACAATATCTAACATATCTAGACGTTAGGTTTGTACAGCCTCTTACCATTATCTAGCCCACAAACCATGCAACTATAGCCTCTAGATCAAATCATCCTCATAACCTGTATAAAAAGAAAAAAAATTCAAAACTTAGTATGGTAACAACACAAGCACACACAGTATAATTAAACATACTTATTCTAATGCAAATGCACCAGCCAACCATTTAGATCTTTAATTTAGGTATAGCAAAACAATACTGGAGCACTCACACTCAAGTAACAAGCTGTAGGAATCTAGAGATCCTAAGCAACAACAATTGCTTAAGGGGATGATATAGGCAACATAGGTACTTATATCCCATTGAAGAAATTCTAAGTAACCTCGTTTAAGGATCACAGTCGTTACTCTTCTCTACCTATCATAATCAATAATATAATATAGCTCAATGGGTCCCATTAACATGAACCATAATATATTACTTCTCTCCGATACAAATAAACGTTGCCTCCCATTCACCCTATTAGCTACCTGTTGAGCTACCAATAGTGGCCTAAGAGCCTAACTACTATATTGATACTGCTATGTAAAGTTGTTCCTCCCTAGACTGGATTAAACAACGGAAAGCACACTCAAGCAATCAATTAGGTAGTCTTTAAGTATTTTTTCATTTTAAGATTCATATCCTAGCAAGCAACACCCAAATTGATACGTATCTAAACTCAAGTAGGTATCCAATGACAAACCTAATGATAGGTATACTCAATAATAAGAATCTATGTAAGGAAATTATCTCAAATAAGATATAAGTCATCAATTCAATCATTCATCCATAATTTGTTAATTACTAATCAAATTGAGGTTATATATATATATATATATATATTACCTATTCTTATTGAAGTTTTACTTACTCCCTTCTAAGTGCTATACCAAATATTTCATGTCAAATTTAAAGTAAATCTAGATATTAAATCATTTATCATACTTTTAAGCTCATATTATACTTTGCTGAACCACTAAACCTACCTACCATATAGTTATTAGATCCTTTAGGTGATATATATAATAATTTGACTTATAATTAAATCAATGGACTTTTATTAAGTAAGAAAAATCATTTTAGGTTTAATTAATCCACTTATTTTTTAATCAGTCCAACTATACCTAAAAGTATGAGAAAAACCTAAACTAGCTTCCTATTAGGTCTTTTCTTACATTATATTCCATTATTTATATCTAGTATTATTAAATCAATTTCTAAAATAAGATTATTTAACTATTCAGCTTAAAATACATATTTTAACATGAAAATATATTATTTAAATTTAATTCACATTTATTTAGTTAGAATTAGATTTCATTTATTTCCAATAACTCATTTATATTTGAATTTCAGCAGGTAACCTAACTTAAATGGACCAGTTTACCTGCTTTTAGACCAGTTCTTAACTCCAAATTTGTATATAAACTTTCTAGATCATTTTTTTACATGTTTCCAAGTCAATTCAACTCATTTAGATTGGTTTAATATGGTTTAAAAATAAATTAAAAAATCAAATCTAGTTAGAACAGGGAAACAACACTGATGACCAACTAGTTTCCACCAAATTAAGGTCAGTTCAGGCTTATTCTTGACCAATTCTCTTTAGCATTTTAAAATAGATTTTTTAAGCTTTCAAACAATTGTACTCTTACCTAAAAGAAAAAGAAAACTAAATCGATTTAGGCCTCTACATTCATGCTACTACTATAGGTCTAGAAGCCTATTTGCCCTGTTTTACACTATTTCATATTTTAATTATTTTAACCCTTTTTCGGCCTTTAATTAACATTGATTTCATGTTTATTTTTTGTTCTTTTACTTAGTTAATTAATTAAAATTTGGTTTACAAATTTATGCCATCAATTATACATCAAATCATCATCATCTTCTATGACTTCCATTAATTCCAGCCATGCTATCAAACTCAAACCAGCCATATCCTAATATCTATTCATCTAATTGTCAAATAGAATTCAAAACATACAGTCACAATATTCAAGCATAAGTTCACAACATTGAAATCATAGGATCATATCAAAGAATACTAGGTTGAAGTGCTTAGCTAAGTAGATGAACAACAACAATCAATTACTACTACTACTACTACTACTATTTTTAGCGGGTAAATTACGCTAGAAGATATCAACGTTTGGGGGTAATTTCATTTAAGGTATCAACGTTTTTGAGTGGTTAAAAAGATGAATCAATGTTTAGTAAAGTGAATCAAATTAGGCATTAACGTTTTATAAAGTTTATTTAAGATATCAACATTTGAATTAATTTTCAATCAAGTTTCCTTAGTTTTCATTAATGGTCAAATATTAATACCTTATTTGACTCACTTTGCAAAACATTGATACCTCTTTTTAACACTTAAAACGTTGATACCTTAAATGAATTTACCCATAAACGTTGATACATTTCTATGTAATTTATCCTATTTTTTGCAAGCAAGTTAATGTTGCTTCTAACCCCTCCTCAAGTCTCCTTGTTCTTAAGTTTTGCTCTTACGTATTAAGAATCATGTTAGTGATATAGAATTAAGGAAATGAAAATTTAGGATTAGGTTTTTACCTTCTCTCGTATTGGCTTGTTGAAGAAGCCAAAGGATTAGATCTTAGAAATAGAAAGGGTTAAGTCTTATGGGAGAAGTTTGTAGAAAGTATTTAGCTTGTTTAAGAGGTGCACGAATGAGAGCAAAGAGAAAAAATGAGTTTATGTAAGTGTTAGTGAGGAGCTTGTAAACGTAAATTATACGTTTAGGCTTACAAAGACTATTTTTCCTTTGTTATTAAAACTACCATGGTCATATTATGTTTGAATTGACTACCATGCCCCTTATGTTAAGTCTCCTTTAGTTATACGATGATTTATTTGTTTCATTAAAAAAAAAACTAGGATTTAGAGATAAAATTTTTATCTCTAAACGTAAGTTTTTATCGCAAAAATCATCAACGCTGATTATATATGTAGAAATATAACTTATCTTACCAGTTTTCCATCGCAAAAGTTTTGTCTCTAAAAATCAATTTTCTTATAGTGTTTTCTATTTTAAATTTGTTTAATTATCCTCATTAATCAATTGATTTATTATATATTTTTTATTTTATTTTCCTTAATAAATCCTTATATCTATATCTATAATTAAATTTTATTATTCCAAATTAAATTATCATTAACCATTTCTATTATTATTATTATTATTATTATTAACCTTGTAATGAAAATTTAGGATATTTCATATATAGGGTATGTCATTAATATTTGAGAGTAAGTTCATTTAAGATATCAATATTTTAAAAGGTTAAAAAGAGGAATCAATGTTTTGCAGAATTAATCAAATAAGGTATTAATAATTGAGTATTGACAAAAATTAGGGAAACTTAATTGAAAACCCATCTAAATATTGTTACCTTCAATGAACTTTACAAAATGTTAATATCTCATTTGATTCACTTTATGATAGATTGATTCCTCTTTTTAACTACTAGAGACATTGATCCATTAAATGAACTTATCCTCAAACATTGATACCTTTATCTCATCTATCAATCATTGAGATGATCTGACGGTTATCATTCATTCCAAGTGCCTATAAATACTGAGTCACTCATCATCATTTCCAACTTTGGAAAGAGAAAACAAACAACAATCTATAGAGGAGGCTTTGTTAAGAAAAATTAAACAAGGCAACTCAAGTGATTTTTACCCCACTGCTTAAGAACTGTCAGGTTTACGTGTGAGATTTACTCAAGCTCCATTACCTGTCACATTCGAGATGCTAAGACTGTCTGTTCCTCTGCCCCTGTTATTCTCTACAAACCATTCCATCATCAAGTGTCATCTCCTCAACATCACTTCGAAGTCACATGCCAATTGTAATATCCACGTGACACACGCATGATTACCCCAAGAAGAACCTTGCATTTATATCTTGGCAACTCTACTGGGGATCGGAGGAACTTGACACGTCTATGATGGCACCTCCAAGAAGAAGGCAAACTAATGTTGATGACAACATAAGTTAGGATGTTGGCAATATTAACCTAGATATAGTTGAGTAAGCCATGACAGCACTTGAAGACGTTAATGCTAATGCCAATGCCAACTTTGTTGCTAATGCAAAAGGTATCATTGTTGACAATGCACAAATTATATGTGCTATACAAGAAAACAATGTAGAGGTGATGTGAATTGTACAAGAAAACACTTGGACCCTGAACCAGTTCTTGATTGCACTCACTCATCTCAAACCAGAGATGGCTGCTGATGTTGCTACACTCCAAGGTACAACCTTGCCAAGCCCCACCCTAGTTGCGCAGCAAGGCACCCCTTCTTTATCTCAACCTTCTGTTGCTCCTACCATTTAGGCAAATATGCCTCAAGGGGCAAATGTGAAAACCCTATCACCACAGGTTGTAGCTAAGTAGCATACAACATCCAAAACAGACAATGCAAGATCCCAGCTTGGCGGGTCATCATCCTCACATATACACTCTCATGTCAACCTAAGTGAGACCACTCCCTCACTTAATCCTAATTTTCCTCAAGCACCTATTCCTCCAATTGCACCATTTACAATAGTTACACCAGCTACACCATCGGTTTCTGTGCTAAAGGAAGACTTGGACATTTATTTGAAGGAGGTTCAAGCTAAGTCCTCTATAGGAGTACTAGACTTAAAGCTTCCATACTACCATCGCATCGCTATGAAACCTTATCCTAAGGACTATGTCAGTCCTAAATTCATGCTATTTGATGGCAAGAAAGGCAATGCTAAAGAACAGTTGTTAAAATTCATCGAGACATTAAAAGTGTATGGATTCACAATAATTTGAAGTTGAGGGAATTTTTTAAGTCTCTAATAGAAAAGGCATACACTTGATATGTCAATCTCCCCTCAGGGTCAATAGATTCGTGAGGACCATGTGCAAACTTTCCTAGAGAAGTTTTTCTCCATTCAAGAGCAAGTCACCATCACTGACATGGGGAAAACTCAACAAAAGCCGAAGGAAGATATGATGGATTACATAGAGAGCGCTTCCTGGACACCCAAGTTATTTGTGATGAGAAGGAGTTAGTAAAAATCTGTATTCAAGGCATGTTCACTGAGTATTTCGTCCATCAAGAGAACTTAAACCTATACTCCTTTGCTGCTCTCATTGAGAATGCGCAAATGACCAAGAATTCTGTGATAAGACAACATCGAGAAGGTAGGAGGTTCGGGAAAAGAGCAACTGTTGTCAGCTCGGTATAAGGACAAACCTCTCGAGACAACAAGAAGCCAAGGAGCGACAAGCCAAGAACACTGCACTAGCTCCCTCATTTCCTTGCCCGATGGGAAAAGTTCTTGTTATACTTGACCAATGGTTTAAGGATGGGAACATCAAAATCCCGAAGGTTGAGCACCTTCCTAGTGCGATTGAAAAGAATGACCCTAAATTTTGCAGATATTATAGGACTATGGATCTGCCCACCAGAGAGTGTTTGACTCTCAAGAAAATCTTCAATGAGAGAATGCGTAATGGAGAACTCATCATTGATGGGCACAATAACCACAATAATCCACCTCCTACACACAATTCTCAATGGGGTACAACAAGTGTTGTTAGTCATGATATGAGAACTAAAGAAAAAATAAGTGTTATAGAGTGAAGTATAATAAGGAAGTGATGATTAAAAGTGACTAGGGTACAAACTCAATGGCAGCTACTGCTTTAATGAAAACTACTAACCTCAGGAAGTTCTTTGAAATACTGGGGTTTGACAAAGATGCATGGTTTGTAGCAGCAACTGCACTTGTCCAAATCTCTGAAAAACAATAAGGAGAGCGTAGTGCAACACAACTGGTATGAAGAATGGCACACGTACATGAGTACAGGATATTGTTTACAAAAGCAAACATGTGCGTGAAAAATCCTAACGATGGTTGTCCGCTATATGTTGAAAGCACACTCAACGGACATCATATCAAGAGGATGTTCATAGATACTGGTGCCTCTATAAACATCATGCTAATGTCTTCATTCAAGGCTACGTATGTAGACATGAGATGGCTTGTGAAGCAACCCAATCCTGTCAATAGTTTCATCGATTCAACTACACATATGCAGGGATATGTTAATGTTGACTTCAAAGTTAGGCCAATTCAGGGCTTTACACGATTTCATGTGATCGACGTACCCGTATCTTACCATTTTCTTATTAGAAGGATGTTGCTACACGATCACAACTTTATACCTTTGACATTGCATCAATGCATGAAAGGTCATTGAAAGGAAAAAGACATTTTTATTCTAGCTACAAAGGACCCCTTCGAGCACAACGATTCCTATCTCATTGAAGCTAGCTTCTTTGATGAGCATGTTAACGAAGGAGAGACAACCATTACAAAACCCTCCGACATACCAATACCCACATAGGAAGAGACCCAGATAAAACAACAAAAGAAGAGAAAAATGCAGCTGCCATGGACAGACTAATGAGGTTGAAAATTTTGTTAGACCTGATGGACGCAGGGTATACTATTTTTGATGGTCTATGGGATCTAAAGAAGCCTTCATGTCATTTTTAGATCCTATACCAATACAAGAAACCTAACCCACTACCCCCTCTCCCTTCCCTCGCCCTTCCCTCTTTTCCCCTAAATGTAAGATCAGATGAAACCCCAAGCGGACGAAGTCGAGGAATTAAACCTAGCGGGCCCGAGGGAGCCCCTGCGACCCATCTTTATTAGCAAGAACCTCTTATTAGAGATTAAGGTTCACTTAGTTGAATTATTGAAAACTTACAAAGATGTGTTTGCTTAGACATATGATGAAATGCCAGGGTTAGACCCTACTTTAGTAGTGCATCAATTAAATATCATACCTGGGGTTAAGCTGATCAAGCAAACACAACATACCTTACATCTAGAATTTAAAGTTCAGATAAAAGAAAAGACAAAGAAGTTACTTTCAGCTGGCTTCAGTAAGCCAATTGAGCACCCCACTTGGCTGGCTAATATCGTGATAGTAAAAAAGAAGAATAGACAGATACGTGTTTGTGTAGACTTATGTGACCTTAACAAGGTATCCCCAAAGGATGATTTCCTACTTCCTACCATTGATACTTTGGTAGATGCCACTACGAGCCCACAAGTTGTTTTCAATTATGGATGGTTTTAGTAGGTATAACCAGATCAAAATGTTTGCTGGAGATGCCGAATGCACCGCTTTTAGAACACTACTGGGGACTTCTACTACACCATTATGCCTTTTGGGCTTAAAAATGCGGGCACCACTTACCAAAGGGTAATGATTGTACTTTTTTATAGCATGATGCATGACTTCATGGAAGACTACGTTGATGACATAGTCATCAAGTCCAAGTAGGTACTTGATCACTTAACTCATCTACAGAACTTGTTTGAAAGATGGAAACTTTACAAGCTTTGCATGAACCCATTGAAGTGCATGTTTGGAGTATCATTTGGAAAATTCTTTAGATTTGTTGTTCATAAGCAAGGGATTGAAGTCAATCTAGCCAAAGTCCAAGCCATACGATCTATGCCCTCACCTACTAATCCAAAGGAATTGAAGACATTCTTAGGGAAGGTTTCATATTTTAGACAATTTATACCTGTGTTAGCAGAAATCTCACTTCCCTTACAACATCTCATGAAGCAAGGAACTCCATTTAAGAGGGGACAAGAACAAGAAGCAGTACTGGAGAAGATTGAGAGAATACTTACTTCCCTGTAGACAATGATTATGCCAATCAAAGGCTCACCAATGATCATATATTTGACATCCTCTGACAAATCCATTGATGCCTTACTGGCTCAAGAGCTTGATGGTATAGAACGTCCGGTATACTACCTAAGTCGCTCCCTTTAAGGAAGTGAGCTCAACTAACCAGCATGTAAACAGTAATGTCTTGTGCTGGTCTTTACCACATAAAAGCTTCACCATTATATTTTGGCTTAAAAAGTTAATCTTTTCACTAGCTCCGATCCTCTAAAATACCTACTATCGCAATTGGCCTTATCAGGGAGGATTGCAAAATGGCTACTCCTTCCATCGGATTTTGACATCATATTCATCTATCCTAAGGTCATCATGTCTTAGGCTTTGGCTGATCTTTTGGCACAATTCCCCTCGACATATGGAATTCATGTTACAAATGTGATCCTAGCTAAATTTCATGAGGAATCGATGATGATAGAAATGGATGGAGAGTGGCAAGTGCAATTTGATGGCTCCACTAGTAATACTGGACAAAGGGGCCGAAGTTGTGTTAACATATCCAAAAGGCTACGAAATACCTTTGGCATTCAAACTAGATTTCCACAGCACCACTAATAAGGCTAAGTACGAAGCACCCCTCGTTAGACTCATTTATACTTGAAATGCCGGAACATTACAGTTATGCATTCATGGTGACTCCAATCTAATAATCAAGCAAGCCAATGCCAAGTTTTCCCTCAAAGAGCCAATACTCGCACCTTATAGAGTTACGGTGTAAGCTCTTGTGGGTAAATTCAACTCAATAAGATATGAGCACACCAAGTGGTCGACTAACCGCTATGTAGATGCATTGGCAACATTAGCCTCCAAGGTTCCCATTCAAGCTACAAAAGACAGTTTGAATGTTCTAATAATGAAGAAATCTATTCCTTATAGAACTTTACACTTAGTTGATGAAGAAGAGGATGCGTAGGATGATTGGCAATACCTATTAAGGCACAACTATCTCAACCTAGTGTAACTTCAGTGCCAACTTTAAAATATTTTACTTGCATCAATGACGTTCTCTACTTCAAAGGTCCTAAAGGAATTCTAGCACAATGTAGCTGTGTCAAGCAAGCTCGTCTTAAACTAGAAAAATACCACAAAATATGATGTGGAGAGGAAGGGCCACCCTTATATTGTTGCATTCAACGTGCAGGGTATTACTGGCTAACTATGTCTAAAGATGTGTCCCGATTATGGATGAGTTGTCCAAAATGTTCAAAGGTACCAAATCAAGGTGAATGCAACTTTATAGCAAGCGTCGGTGATTGGCAGATGCCATATATTGATTATTTGAAAAACAATGACTTACCCACAAATAACATAGATGCTCGGCTAGTCAAAGATAAGGCAAGGAAGTATATCATGCATGAAGATCAATTGTACAAAGTGTCGTTCATGGGAAAACCCCTTAGTGCATCGCCCCACCCAAAATAGACATTATACTAGCTAAAGCTCACTCTGGAGACGGTGGCGAGCATTAAGGAGGAAGAAAGTTGTACTATCATGTGTTGGACCAAGGATATCATTGGCCCACAATGGAGAATGCTGCCTTCAATTTTTGCAAAGAAGTGTGTTGCTTGTTAGAAACATAGCCATATAATTCATGCTTTTGCCATCGCACTACACAATTTAAATACTCCACGCCCATTGGACACTTAAGCATTTGATTTGATTGGTCCAGTCCATCTACCTTCAAAAGGTTCTATATGGATTTTAGTAGGTATAAAGTACTTCACTGAGTGGGTAGAAGCAATCCTACTGCAGAAAGCTATTGGACTTGTCACGCCCTAAGAGGTACCCTAAACGTGGCAGTCCGTCGTATACAAAACTAAAGCCTAAGAATGACTACCATAGTCATGTAAGGGCTTCCATATTATATATAAGGCGTACATCACAACCAAGAGAATGCATCGAAGTAGCACAATTTATATTGATAATGATTAAGTAATAAGGTAAGGAGAATACTTATCATAAAACTTAAACATGGTTGATTAAAATTCTTAGGGGCATACCTCGCTATTATCTTCAAGTCATATAAATATACTTCTTAGAAATTTCCAAAATACTAACATAGCATGCATTACATATAAGGAACCTTACAAAGTAACTTCATCCTATGTTTCCATTGTCTTCATAAAAGTTTGACATCCTTCCATGACTTCCTTAATGTCATAATCTTCGATTAAAGCCATTTGTATACCTATTTCAACAAAATCTATGGGGGTATAAGCTTACAACTAGCTTAGTAAGGTATTCCTTTTCATTCATACAATGATTTCAAACTAGTTCATTTAATTTTTCATGTATATGTTATGCATGCTATGCAACAATCACGTGATTGCACAAATATATATAGTTATCCAGAAACCATATATAGAATGAATCTACCCCTCCGTATCAAAGGTTAGAAAATTGTTGATGAAGATCCTCAACCTTCTACTGCTAGTCCCTAGGCCTCCGCCTAAAGCATTCAGTTGGGTTGGCTCTGAACCTAGTCACACTCCCCGAGCGATTTGGATTCTCTAGGAAGGAACATGGCCCGTGTCCTAGCATGATAACAACCAATCTAACTCTACCCATAAAAGTAGCAGTCTTTCGAAAGAAATGTGACTTGATGGATGCTATGCGTGAATGTCTTTTTTTTTAAGCCAAACCTTATTAAAATTTCTTAGGGGCGATCGAACAATTTTGCAAACAATAAGCAATCATTAATAAGCAAGCATAAATGCAAGTAGATAACATACTTAAACAAATAATTCGAAGTTGCGATATTCTTAATTCTCATTTCATCACATGAGCATAGAATCATACGTATACATATCCCTGAATTCCCCATATATATCCATTTTATCTTTTCTTAGTTTTCTAGTGTCATTATTCTACAAGCACAAGCAAGTAATAGAATTAAGAAGAATAACTCACTCGTCCATTTCGTAATCTTCTTAATCTCAGTAATCCTCAAGAAGCGAAATCTCATATTGCGCATCACTTAGTCAAAAGAAATATCCAGGATGAGTATTTTGTAGAAATCCTACTTAAACTTTTTAATTATATTTTACTATGTTCATCAAAAATCGCATAGGGTGAAATTCCAATTTAAAATGACCATAATTTTCTTATTTTAACTCGAAATTTCGCATATAATATACTATTTTCTATCTATTCGAAAAGATCTATCCATTTTCAAGGTTATTTTTTGTTATATAAGATTGTTTAGTTTCTAAAATCATAGGGTACAAATTCATTACGAAAATTATAGTTTACAAAACATAAATTTGCAAATTTTTCCTTGTCCAAAAATACTCGTACAAAAAATGTAGATATTAATATAGTTGGAAAAATCTTTTGAATATATATATAGACTTATATTGTATGCAAGATTCTAATGGTGTTGTCTCAACGATTATATTTCGTAAAATAATATCTTGCGGTGTTGAAAACTTGTATCTTAACAATTTCTTTCCTAAGAATTTCATAATTTCTTGAGTTATTATAAGTATATTCTTATTTTGTTTTCTAATTTCTTTTCTAAAATAAATTTTCTCTTAGCTTTGGTCTTTTACAAATTTTATTTTTAGTGATAAAGTGAAGTTTTCAAGAGTTTTATTTAGTTGTTACTAACTTATAATAATTTGAGTTGTGTATATTTTCTTTTAAAGAAATAACTTTGATAAACAAGTCTTTTTAGATTTTCATTTTCCAACTTCTTTAAAAATAAGAATTATTTCTAAAACTTGGTCTTTTAACTCTTTGACCAATTTTATTTGGAAGGAAATCATGTTTTAATATTTTCTTAAGTTTTGATAATATCTATTGCTTTTGAAACCTCTACTATTATATTATTTTATTTCTTTGAAAATGGGTTTATCATTTAGAAACCTTGGAAAATTTTTATTTTTCTAAGTGAGTTTATAATTCAGTGAGTTGGTTTTATCTCAATTTATAAAACTTAGTTTAATTATTATTTTTGGTAAAAATTCCTACAAGCAAGCTTTTTGAGAAAAGTTTATTTATCAAATAATTCTTATTATTGAGTTTTAATAAACTCTATGTGACTTATCATAATAAAAGAAAATGTTTATTTTGTTAGTTAACTTCTTTAAGAAAAATCATTTTTATTGTTACTTAAGAAAAATCTTGGTGGGTTTGAAAAGAAGTTGTAGAAATAATTTTTCCTAGGTGGGTGATAACAAAATCTTGATGTATGTAAAGAGAGTTTGGTTTCATTTTTCCTTTGTTTCCTTAGTAAAAGTATCATTGTTGATACTTAGGAAAACTTTGGGAAAATTTTGAGAAGAAGTTGTAAAAATGCTTTTTCTAAGGTATTGTTGATAAGTTTCTTTATTTAATAACTAGTTACATAATAAAAGAGTTTTAGTTTCAAATTCCTCTATTAAAGAAAAATTCTACTTAAATGTTGTTGAGACAATATCATTATGAGGATGCATGTAGATGAGCATGTAATATGAAAATGATGAAAATATAAGAAAAAGGTAAAAAGCAAGATAATAATAAGCAATGTAATAATATCAAGTATTGAGAGCCTTATCTTCATCAAGATATCCCAATTAAGTATTGGGAGCTTTAGCTTCATCAAGGTATCTCAGGACTAAGAATAGACTAGTCCGAAAAAGAATAAAGAAAAGAAAAGAAAGAAAATATTGTTTTGATTTGATAAGGACAAGTCTAAGACTAGAAAGATTAGTCTTAAAATAGCATGAAAATAGATAACTAAATAACAAGTGAGCTTATATGCTCTAAAGAAATATATATATATATATACATAAATATATTTAGTTAGATATGAATAAGAAGTTAGCATAATAACAACAATAATATGATAATAATAACATAATGGAAAAACAAAATATGAACATATTGTTGATTCTTTAACTCTCATAAGTCTAAGAAACATACACTAAGCTCATGCTAAGTTATATGAACATGATGAGTATAGGTAAGAAGTTTTACCTAAGGTTATGTGTATGTTGAAGAGGAAAAGAAGAGGTTGTAGAAATATGTGGGAAATGGTTTTGTGGAGAGAAGAGAGAATTTGAGGGAGAGAGAGTTTGTAGAGTGATTTTGGTAGAGTTTTGATATGAGAATGAGTTGTGTGAAAGAATAAAGAAGGAATGAGATATTTATAAAATTTTAGAGTAGAAATTAGATGTAATTAAATAAAATAAAAAAATAAATCAAAGTGATGAGAGAGAGATGGTGGACGACAACATGGGGAAGAGAGAGAGAGGAGTGATTAAAAATTAATTTTAGAAGAAAAGTGTAAAAGAAGCTTAGTAATATGTGGTGTAGAATTTTTATAGGAAAAGGAAATTATAAGAAATACGTATGTAGGTTGTAAGAATAGGTAGTAGAAAAAGTAGAAATAGATGAACAGTAATGTACAGTAAAAAGTACTATAAATAGTAACTAGACAATTAAAATACTGATAGTAATAAAAATACGTGTATAAATACGATATCTGTAATTTTTAGTTACCAAAAAAGTTCTAAAACTTATATTTTTGAAACCTTATATTTTTACAAGTCTATTGGTATTAACGGAATATTTTTTCCGTCCAGTGTACTGAAGCATGATTTTCAAAAACTGTTCCTGTTTAGATACGAAAGACATTAGAAATTTGCTAATCTAATATTTTTAAGCTTCTCTATATTATTATGAACTATTATCAATAATTATTTTCGTTTCGTTGTTTAGGGTTTAAGAGCATGGGATTGTCGGATCTTAAACGCTAGGGTTTGTTGTAAGCTTTATTAACTTTTAGAGTTCCAGTTTAACTTCCGGCTTGTTGATTTTATTCGTAAGATTATAAAATTTTGGGGTTTTTTCCATATTATATTTTTAGTTCAACATCTATGGTTTATTTCATTTTATTTGTGATTATTTAATATTTTTTAGTTCTTAGAATCGTTTAACCAAGTCTAGGGTTATGAGTTAACTCAATTTGATTTTTAGTGAAAATTGAAAATTTTTATTGTAAAATTCACTAAAGAATTTAAGGTCTTAGTATTTGTTGTCGAGCGTTATTTGGATGTATCATCTTGATTTGCGTGTTAGGAATTGGATAGATAATTTGCTTGGTGTATGGATGTTGAATCAATTGGTTGTTGGATTTTCTATTTTGTTTTGAGGGTTTTCTTTTTCTCACGGTTAAGAATTCTCGTGTTTGAACTTATTTAGATTTTGGTTTTAACTTGGGTTGATTTCCAGGGTTTCGGTTTTGGTATTAGACTTCCAGGATTATTTTCTAAAAATTATGAAAATTTCAGGGGTTTACAAGACCAATCGTAGGAAGTTTTATGAAAGAGCACATCATTTGCATCTTTGAAATTCCAAAGCGTGTCCTCACAAATAATAGAATACCTTTTGTCAACTTATATGTTTGATAGCCACTAACCTCCTACAATATTGATCATATGAAGTCCACATCATACAATCCCAAGGGAAGTAGGCAAGAAGAAGCCATTAATAAGACTATTAAAAGCGCTTAGTCGTATGGTGCATGACAACACAAAGAGTGATATAATAAGCTTTTGCTGGCATTGTGGACCTACAAGACATCCAAGTGAATTCCTACACAAGCAACACCTTTTTCCCTCGTATATGGCTATGAAGCATTAATGCCCACTGAAATCTTGGTTCCGTTTACTCAACTAGCACTCAATGCTGATCTAGAACTGGATACTCTACGTGTATTGGATCTTGAGGCTCTAGAAGAAAGGCGAGATATTGCTAAATGCAATCTTGCCAATTACCAACAACAACTAAGCATTGCTTATGATTGAGTTGTCAAGAAACGATCGTTCCAACAAGGGGACGTTCTACTCCGTGTGGTGGCAAACGCACAACAAGGTATTCTAACGCCTAAGTTCATGCCAAAGTGGGAGGGCCCCTTTATTATTCATGAAGTGCATGATAGTGACTATTGTAAGCTTTTGAATTCAACTAATGACAAGGTTACAATACCAATCAATTTTCAATATATAAAAAATTTTCATATGTAATTGTGATTGATGTACAAAGCCTTTTCAACACATTCTCTCTTCCTCTCTTTTATTACTTTAGTAATTTCCTTTGTTGCTACAAAGATAGAGATCTACCTCCTTAGCGCACAAAGGTAATTAACATGGCAAATGAATAAACGCCTATGTTTGTTGCTGCTACTTAGTATGAGCATGAGCTCCTAGGTGCGCAATAGTTAAATTACCACATGCTGGCTAGTAGAAGCATAGTCTTCCAAGGGCATGATGGCACCATCTTACATCTAGAAGATGTAAAGTATCAAAAAACATGTTATGAATGGTTAAGTATTGGGAATTATTCTCTTAACCAACTCAACTAAGATTACTACGACATCAAGCCTACAAAGCATATAACACTATCGTTGCTCAAAGCGCGATCGATTAATTATTCTAAGCATTAATAGCATTATCACTAGCAAGCGACGGCACTGCTCCGATGCGCAACACAATGGACATAGTAATCACTATTACTTCATAAATTGTTGCTGCTAAGTGAAGGCATTGCTTCCACAACACAAATGTACATTATCAAGTGGATAAGTTTAGCATTCATTGATATGAACAAACAAGTGAGCAAAAACAATGTAGAGTAAAAAAATACTCTATGTATTCCAAATATAAATGTTTTGATATAAAGTGTAAAAAAGAAAATAAAATGAGCAAAGATAAAAAAAAATAACAAACATCAAATCTTGATGCAAGAAATCAATCATCAACTTAAAGACTAATGTCTAACTTTATAACTATAAAGGTGTCCCCATCACCAAGAAGTCTACTTATCTCAGACGTTGCTTCCTCAAGTTCAGCTTTAACCTGTTACATCTTTGTATAGCTCCATGACAACTCAACGTTCTTTGGGCTTTACCAGCAACATGCTCTAAACTCCTGACTTTGAAATTAAGTCCCGAAGCCCTAATAATCCCCTTGATCAACAACTTAACCTTCTCAGTCAAAAATGAATCCCATAGCTTGTCAAGAAGCAAAAAGGCTTACCTCAACAAGGTTATCATGACATCAACTACATTTGTACCAAGAACAAAGCACTATACCTAGAATTTTCCCTCTATGGAATACAACCATTGTGGTGGCTCTACAAGATAAGAAGGCACATCGAATCCATGGAAAGAAGCGATCTCATTAGTGGTTGCTCCTGTATTAGGAGTTGTTGTCTCATGTTGTAATGAAATGCTAGCAACTGGTAGAGGAAGGATATTAGAAAAAGAGGTAGCCTAAGTAGGAGATGTGGCAAGTGGAGGAACCTCATCAGACGTGGAGGAATGCTGGGAAGCATTAATGGATATAACATTACCACCATAGGTTGTCACTCGAAGCAAAGCATCAACATATGTCTTGTTCTCAGGCTACTTAAGAGATACTAAGCTGAAGTCCCCTTCATCCATCTCACGTTGCTTCATTCTACTGGGCTTGCCAACAATCTTTGTATTATTAACTTCTTCATCCTCAGTTGCTAAGGAAGCTTTCTCCTTATAATCAATAAGATTACGTGTACTTTTGCTTCCAGATGGGTTTGTATCTTCATTATCCTTGTTCACCATTGATAAGATCATATTACATACAACTTTCTGATGTTTAAATAGCTAGAATGGGTACTTGTTTTTGTTAAAATTCATGTTTCAGGTCTAATTTGGACAAAGGAACCAAAACAAGAAACTATGAAATGGAAATAGGAAAATCTCAGGGGGTACGCCGGCTTTTCTGATGTCTAAGCCGTCGGCATATGGCCAGCCTTCATCATCAACAGAATGAAAATCCTTAAAGTTGCCTCTACACTGTCGGCCTTAAGGCAGTGTAGACTAAGAGAAGATAAACAAACCGGCTCAACACTGCCAGTGTGGAAGAAGAAGAAGCCAGCTTCTGCATATTTGATTTAACGCTGGCTTTCTGGGAATCAAAGCCACCAGCGTTGAGACCACTTACAAGATGAAAATGTTTGCTCTCTCAAAGCCGTTGCATACACTACCAGCCTTACAAACATTCTTTCAATTGAACATACACCGTTTGAAAGCTGTCGGCGTAGAAGGTGGACAGGCCAGTATAGAGTGAAAGCTGGCAGCTTAGATCTCAAGGGTTACCAATGCAGAAGGAGTTACAATGTACGCCGGACTCTAAGCCGCCGGTGTTGGGTAGTGTAGATAGTAGATCAAGAGGCACAATCAAATATGCATGCTCAGTTGCAAACTGAACGATCAACTTGGAAGGATTGTCTAAGCCGATATGAAGCCGCCGGCTTTGGGATGGCTTTCCTTATAAAAAGGCCCAACCTTTCATTTTTGAGTATATATGCCGGCAAGATTCATATCTAAACCGCTAGCGTATAAGCGTCTACACTTGTAACTAAAAATGAAAGCTGTCAGTGCACTATCTGCGCAATGAAGAGAAAGACTTTATGTCTCCTCTAAGCCGCCGGCGTAGGAATTGTAACTGTCGGCGTAAATGTTGAAACTGAAAATTTTCATTAATGCTTGTCACGAAATTTTTCCTATATAAAGGGGATTTCCCTCCTCTAGTTCCATCAGTCAAGAAAAACAAAAAAAAACACTTTAGTATACATTCAGTAGATAAATAGCTTTAACATTTCATAGAGATTTGTGAGAGATTTTGAAGTTTACAAGAATTTGTAATTGAAGATTTGATATTTGAATTGGTGATATATGATCTCTCTTTTCTAATGCAATTCATCTATCTGATTTCCTTGTTCATAATGACATCAATTGCATATTCTTATATGATTTTTGAATCATTTTTCATGAGCTACTAAACTTTTCCTTGTGGGAAGTGATGAAATCCTAATCTTGCTAAAATGATTTTTGAATTTATATTATAGAATTGTTAGAATTATGGAATATTTGTATTGAATCCTAATTATCTATTTTGTTTCTGTATGAAATTGAATTGATAGGAATTCTAATAATTTGGAAGAAGAATTAGGATTCATAGGAATTCATGAATTAAGATTAAACAACAACTGTGGAAGCGGCATAGTTTAATCTGATTTAGAAATTGTCCCATGTAATCAATGCAATATTTTATGTTAATTTCTCACTAAGGAATTAGGAGAAGTTAATTTAGGATATTAGACAATTATAGAATCGGAAGGTTTATAATTGTAAATTAGATTCCATTGATAATTTATATAGCGGCAGCTAATAGATTATTTTGTGGTTTACTAAAATTGATAGTTTTATGTTTTGGCAATTTCTTACAAATATCCACAATTCTAATTATTCATATAATATAACTTCAGTATGATTAGCAAAGATTAGGGTGGATTCTGCTTCTTCCCATATTTATCTTATATAACTTTTTCACAATCTCATTGCATTCATTGATAATTATTAAGTTAAAATAGAATTAGTTAACGAGTTTAAATTGATACATTTTGATTGTCTAAATATTAGGAAAAGCTAATATCGATCTAGTAATTAAATTGGTCCTCGTGGGAACGACACTCAACTCACTTTTATATATTGCTTGATTTGATTCAGTATACTTGCTGGTAGTATCCAAACTTACATTTTTTATACACATTTTAGTCAGATCAACCATTGGCACATGATGCCTTTTGGAATGGAAGTCCTCATGGTTTCCATACAAGTGAGGAAAGGGAACCGTGATAGCATTGTTGAGAGGAGCGCAAATACCAAGAGTGTTGTTAACTAGTCGGCAAGTTGAATTGGTATCTTTTAGCACCTATAAAAGAAAAAAAAAAGAGATGTATATAAGATAATAAAAAAACAAATATGTTGATGCCTTGTTAGAAAAGAGTTGCGTCAGTATAATATCTTGCAAATGCAAACACGCTTAGCTTGACTAGCTTTTAGCAAAGAGGTCGACTGATGGATCATTTTCATTTTTGGCTTGGGAATCATGAGGCACTCTTGTGTTAGCCTAAGGATCCTGAGTCGCTTTTGTTTTATCTTAGGAGGCACGATTTATTGTTAATTTGGTCTAAAAATCATTGGGGAAATTCATTGGTTTTGATGGGAGATGAAGGTAAAACTCATACTTGTTGATGTTAGGCACCTCTAGAGTATCGAGCTATAGCATACGCATATTTTCTAAAACTTTCTAGGAAGCCCATCTAGTAAGTCAACCAATCGATTACAGGTGCTCTTACGAGACTGACAAAGGGAAAGAATAGTTGTCGTATATGAGGATGAATCAAATTGTCATATTTTGGAGAAAGTGATTTACAGCAATGACTAAAGTCATCTAATGGAGGAATCAACCGATGTACTCCTAAATCAAAACCGAGCTGATGAGTAACTCTATGGGGTGAATATACCATCACTCTCTGCTTTAGGAATGTACCAATGGAATTCTTGCCATCTTGTAGTGATAGAAAATACCTTGGGATACACCACATGATAAACTCTGCATCATAGGTATCCAAACTTTCACAATTATCTACTAGTATCATGAAGACATCCAATTTAGAGGGATAAAACTTGCAACAATCTTCACAACCAACTATTCTCTTCACATAAGGTCAAAATGTGAACTCATTAGCGTCATCAATGACATTTGATAAGAGTTTCATAGGCCTTCTTTTTAACGTTGAGTATTGGGGGAAGATGTGTATGCTCAAAACCACTCATAAAGGAAGAGTTGTAAAAACACAAATCTACATGTGAATACACAACATAATGCCCTTTTGAGTGAATTGATGCATGATGATACAAGTCTAAGTGCCGATATAAGGAACCCAAGTCAAAAGTTGCTAAAGCAAAGTGCCGGCCCTTTGCAATTTGAATGGCCAGCAAGAACAGCTATGGGTTCACTCCTTCTATTAGCCTACTAGCAAAAACATATGCTGATAGCCATAGCGCTACAAATTTCAAAAGCTCATAACTACAAAAAAAAAAAAAAAAAAAAAAAGATTAGTAAGAAGGAAAAGGAGGAGAGTAATAAAGGTAGATGCTTATGTAAGGAATGTCAATGCTTATACACGCTTGGGACGTAGCTTTGAGACTATGGTTCTACCCTCATCTCTGTTGTGAACATGCTCAATCTAAGAAGTGAAGATAGACTTCTTTGCTCCAACTTTACTTACTTTTAGTGTAGCTACAAGCCCAACTTGAATATATTGCTCCTCTTATGTAGTGGAAAGGGTGGTAATGTTAGCCCACCCAAATTCATAAAGCCTTAACAACATGAACACATCCTCAAGTGTGGGTGTGAACTTTCCCAATGATGCGATAAAGGTGTGAGTTTAGGTAATCCACCATGAGATAACAGCTTGCCATAGCTTCATATCATCAATTAAAGGAAAACTAAACTGTGTGGTAATATCGATGGCATGATATACTTTGGCAGATCTCAATGCATCCTTGTGCTCAGGATCTTTGTAGATATGTCTCGACCATTCTACCTATCCTCGGATCGCTTGTCTCGGAAAAGCGAATAGAGTATGGGAGAGTGGTAACTCCTTTCTTTCATTCCAGAACCGCAACACTAAGTTCGTTGCGATGACTTCTCTCTTAGTTATGTCTGGTTCATGCTCGATGAAGTGATAGGAGTTGTCAGAATGCTTCGGTGCATAGGTATCTCTCTTCTTAATCCTCCTCCATAATAAATCTTCAGAAATTGTTTGATCGATCCAATCGTTGCGAGGAGATGGAATTGGAGGAAGTTTACCATTTCTCAACAATAAGTCCTCTTGGTTGATAGTCTCTATGATCCGCGATGCCATCACGAAGAATTTTATAGCACTAAGTTAGCTATACGTTGGATCAATGACTATTAACCTATGTCAAATAGACGACTCGTTGTCTAATCTTAGACACATGGATGATAGATGGCTACTGAGAAAAGCCACTTAATAGCTGCTATGGTTGTCCTTTTGATCTTGGTGGATGATGATTGGCTACTAAGTAAGCCACTTGATGCTTACTTGATATTTCCTCAATGATTTGATGATATATGTCGAGTAAGCAAGTCCTATAAAAAAAAAAAAAAGAGAGAACGAAGTCAATAGGATCAAAGAAACACATATTTGGTATGCAAAATAAAGAAAATTTTCAATGCATATTAGAAAATCAAAGCAACCAAATACCATTGTCTAGAAAAGAAAGTCAGTGATAAATTTCACGATGACTTACTAGAGATCCACAAATTCATGGTCAAGCAAAAAAAAGAGGAAAGTTAAGGGCAATTGCTTAACGTCACTCACAAATCAGGCGGAGCTCTGACATCACCAAGTTAAATCACGATGAGGACAGTATAGTATTTAAAAGAGGAACAAATAAAAGGAAGAAAAAAAAAAAAAAAACTCGTATTGGATTAAGATCACTTTGTTTTGGCAGCGAAAGGATTATTGCATTATTGACTTCTTGATTTTTGATATATGATACTATGGTAGTACGACTACCTGAATTTGTAGAGTTCAATTAAATAAATAAACAATAACATTACCTCTTTGTGGCGAAGAGTTGTTGACGCCGGACTACCGTTGATTGTCCTGTCCTAGGTTAGAGTGACAGTACAAACAATCCTCCTGGGCATGTATGGTCGTTAGTATAAGTGTGTTCAACGTGACCCAATATAAAATAATAAATATACAATATAGGAGATGGGAATCTGACCGAGAATGCAAAGACTGAATGGGGTGCCAAAGAGTCACATCAGGAACATAAAGTCAGCCATAAATATGTAATCTACAATTGAATGGATTTGAATGTGGGTTAAGAAGCGTACTAGATGGTTTGGTTTGTGGAATATTGAATTGAGATATAAAGGTTGAATATTTTCTTCATTTTGAAGAAAAAGTTTTGAGCTACGCAACGAGCTATTACACTACATTATGCACGATGCATTTGAAAAAAAGAATAGAATGTTCTATCTCATTATAGAATTTTTCCTCGGAGCAAAAGCTGACATGTTAAAATCAAGTTTATTGATATTCCATTCTAGCAATTGAGATGGTAACTGGATATGTTACGTGTTGAATGTCTAGAAATGAAGCTATTGGGAATATCTTAACTATTATTATAATAAAGAGACTTCCATGATAAAAAGTTCAAGTGTACTTGATATTTCTACCTTGTGGACAAAGGAACTTTGAAGGGATGAATTTCATGTAGGCAAGATCATTCAAATAAATACAAAACGAAGCACGTAACTAAGGTGGTGTAGCAAATTTGCACATTATAATATAACTACATTAATAAATGAGTTGTAGCACTGATACTTGATTTTTACTCGATGACTCAACTTCGACAAATGAAGTCTTCAACTCTATAAGAGTACTTTGTACAACCAGTGCCCAAAATACTTGAACTCCATCCAAAGAATTTTGGTCATGAGGCAAAATGTGAATAGACTTCATCTACATATATTATTATTCATTTAATTTGGGCTTGACTCGCGAGCTAGGTAGCAGGGTCCAGCAATTTTGGTTCCTATATTGGAATGGCTTGGGAAGATTTGGCTTAGAGGGCTCGGAATAGGAATCGTTGGACTAGTTTACCACATTCAACCTTTCTCAGACAAGTTCATGCACACAAAGGAGATGACTATTGGTCTTGGACCATGAGGAACTTCATCTCATCTGTTAATCACTGAGATGATTTGACAGTTGTTATTCGTGCTAGGTGCCTATAAATACCTATCCACCTCTCCTCATTTCCAACTTTTGGAGAGAGAAGACAAACAACAATCTATAAATGATGCTCTATGAAGAAAGATCAAATAAGGCAACTCAAGTGATTTCTACTATCACGTCCTAAAGGATATCCTAAATATAGCAATCCACCACATATGGTATTAAAGCTTAAGAATGACTTTCCAAAGTCATGCAAAGGCTTCAACACCATATGTAAGGCGTCCATCACAACAATAGGAGACACATATGGGATGTGTAATTTTGAGAAAGTAATTATAGGATACAAGAATCTAAATAAACAATTATCTTCAAAATCATAGAAATAAAGTCTTTACATCATCTTAGGAGCATTCCCCCAATAAATCTCCAATATGCAAAATATATTCTTGGTCTTACATATAACAATAACTACAGCCAAAATATTTTAAAGGAAATCTATTCTACGATCTTCAAAAGGATTTCCCCAAAAAGCATAATCTTACCAGGGCAAATGGAGACCTTAGATATAAGAGATATTGGTCCTACATCAACAAAAAATCTATTGGGATGTAAACTCAACTAGCTTAGTGAAAATATTATTGAATTAGTGTACTAGTATTAAGAAAATCAAACAAGTTATTAAACAGGCATATGAAATGCATCAAACACGTGAGCAAGTGATGTATTGGATCATTAAGCTTTAAATTTATAATCTCATTAATTCTAGACCCACATAAGGCAGTGCACCTATCATGTAATATAGAAATTAACTCAGATATCGTCCTAGGGATCTATGTGCAACTACTAGTAATAACCTGTTAACTATTATTTAGTCGAATCAAATGTAAGATATATATGCTAAACTTCCTACTAATTCTAATTAAAAGCAAGTCCAAAAGCCTTAGATGAAATATATGCACAAATTTCTCAAGATAAATCAATTCACAAACAATGCCCTTAGCTTTGATCAACCCTAGCCCCCTTTATCTTTAAAGGTGGATTCAATTGAACAAAACTTGATCTTGAACTATCGGGTTTCTCAATTAGATTAATTACCCTCTTCAAGTTAATTAACCCCTAACCCTAATTGCAAAAGTGGGAATTTCTTTCTTCACAATTATCAAATTAGAATAGCATGATGTTTATGAACCCTAATTGATAGAAAGTTAGAAAAACCTTATTTCCAGGTAGATTATACAACTTCTTTACCCATGAGAGATCAAATCCATTAATTGAAATTTTCTTTCAAATTAACAAGAATCAAGTTTGTAGTAACTTAGGCCTAAAATCAACACAAACAACAATATAAATCATGAAGCAAACTCAAGATCAAACTTCATTCAATTAATAAACAAATCAATACTTGAAGGCTAGGGTTTCTCAAAACCTAGGACATACACAACTACTCTTCCATGAAGAGATTAACAACAACAATAAGTATAATGGAAGAAAAATGAAAGATCATGATAATAAAACCCTTGTAGAAGAAGTGATGTTTGTGAATCTCCAAGTTGTAGCACGAATTTCTTCTTCAAAAAGCTCTCCAAAATGCGTTCTAGGGTTCTTGGATGGAAATACTAGTGAATGATTTTTTTTTTTTTTCAAAATAGGGCGCGGATATATATTAGCATGTACACGACCTGTGTATGTCGTAGGGTGTAGTGTGCTCATTAGTTTAACACGTTTTTTCTTTTTTGGCATATGTACATGACCTATTGTACACAACTGGTGTATGTGAGTCATGTATCCTCGAACTTCAAATTTGTCTTCAATTTTTCTCTTCTAAAAGTACACTAATGGTATAAAAATACTAGTGTACGGGCAACAACTCAACAAAAGGCTCTAAAGCTCTTCAAATCTTGGTTTCTTCATTAATAATCCTTTGAAAAGCCTAATTGTTCCATAATTGTCCTTGAAAGGGAAAATTAGTTCAATAATAATCCTTTTCTTCAATAAATCAATTAAACAGCATATGAAATATGCTCAATACTGCACCAACAATAAGGGTCTTAGGACACTTATCAGCAAGCAATACATATGATCAGTCGAAAATCATATGTTTGAATGGATTTACACCCTTCATTCGGGGTTAGGTGTTTCGGGCTCCTTAAAACCCTGCTTTATAATCCAATTACGTAGTTTTTTTGGGATCCAACTTGCTTCATCTGAAAATAGTTCTTTCGAGCTCCTATTCGCCCATCCTTGCAATCTTGTAAGTCCTGCGAACCCTACTACAATACTCTTATCCTACCGATGGCATAGTAGCTTATGCAAAGTGACTTACCTCATGATATGCATGAATCAATTAATATAATTATTGACATGTGATTAAGGTAATTTAAGTCGATTATAGAATTTGTAGACACTCCATCATTATAATAGAACATGAATTTAATTAATAACAATTCATGCCTCGATATGCTTAGTACTCTTTCAACCAACATTATTATGCATATTCTATTTTTGTCTTTTCCGACTTCTAATGCCTCTAGCTACGAGCACAAACAAGTACAAAAAAATAGGAGATAAACTCACTCGGCCATCCTTACCAAAAATCCTTCACTCGTAATAGTCGTCCGAATATGGATCTTCAAAAAATTTTTCACCTAAACGATAGAATACTCGGAATGAGTATTTCATGGAAATTCTACTTAAAATCTCTAATTCTATTCTATTATTCGCATCAAAATTTGGGTGAATAGAAATTCTAACTTAAAACGGTCATAACTTGCTCATTTTAACTTGGAATTTCACATATTAGATGTCATATTTTATGCACTCGAAAAGATCTATATATTTCTAAGGTTATTTTTAACATAAAAAGCCATTTGGGTTTTGAAACAGATTGGTATAGAATTAACACAAAAATCCCAACCCTTAAATTGTAACTTTTCTCCAAATTATAACAAACACATAGATATTTATATACTTGGAAAATCCTTTAATATAGATATATATACTCACATTATATGCATGATTCTATTGATGTTGTTTCAACAATGATTTTTCATTAAATAATTTATTTTAGAGTGTTGAAAATTGAAGTTCATAAGATTTCTTTGGAAGAAAAATAAAAACTTTGAGATTGTTACTAATGATTGCCTACTCATTTAAAATCATCGTTTTTATATTTTCTTGACTTTATGAAGTTATATTTACTTCTTAAAAAATTGGTTCCTTAACTAGTTTACCCATTTTATTTTCTAAGTGGATTTTTAACTAGTGGATTGAATTTAAAGTTTGACTAGAAATCTTGCTTTGTTTTAAGTGCTCATCAAGGTTTTGACATAAATCTTATAAATAAGTTTTTAAGAAAATATTGTATAGCAAAGAATTGTCAACATTAAAAATTCATATTAAACTTATTTAATAGTTTGAAAAGTTTATAGTTGATATATTTTCCTAAGTTTTAGTGAAAATTTCTCCTAAGTGTCGAAAATCACTTTTCTTTAGAGTTTAGTTCTATCATTTATATGAAAGAAAATAATTCCTTTTGTTTTCTTGAAGATTTTCATAACAATATCATCCTAAGTTCATGCATGAATATGAACTTGTAGTTATGTTGTAAGAGAAAAATAACTCATATAGAAAATAAAAGACATAGAGAATCAAATAAGCTTATATATGTAAGAACAAAAATTCGAAAGTCTTAGTTTGTATTAAGGGTTTTTGGAACTTAAAAATGGACAAGTTTCATAAAAGAAAGAAAAGCATAAGAAAGCTTAAGGAAAAGAAAAAGAAAGAAAACTTAAGGAAAAGAAAAAGAAAGAAATTCATGGAAGTTTTATATCTTTATTCAAGTCTTTCTAAGACTTAGAAATGGACAAGTCTCATAAAGAAAAGCAATAAAATAATAAGAAAATCATGGGAGGCTTAGATTCTTGTCATGGCTCCCCTGACTTAGATTATGGACAAGTCATAAAAACGATTTGACTTAATGAAGATAAGTCTAAGACTAGAATGACTAGTCTTAATTACTTGCATGAAATAAATAAATGTACAAAAAAAAAGCAAAAATAAAAAGTTAGATTAGTAAGCATTTAGGCTATAAGAAATATAGTTATAATACTTCTACATAATAACATATAAAAATTAGGTTAGAAGTATGAATAGAATAAGAACACATTATGAATAAGACATGAACAACATGTTGTTTTTCATTATTCCATTCTCTAGTACTAGCATCATGGGGATTATATAGAATCAAAACACACATATTGTTATTGTTATGTTACATAAACAAAAGAGGTGTTTTGGATTCTTACCTAAGGTTGATGAAGGAATTGGAGATGAAAAGAGCAAATGGATGATGTGTTTTTTTTACTAAAGAGAAACAGATAGAAGAGAGTGTTTGAAAGGAAATTGTTAGAGAGAAAAGTTGTCGAGGATTTTGTAGAGTTTTGTATATAAAATGAGATGCGTGAAAGAAATTGAGGGAGGGGTGGTTTTATAGAGAAATATAGAGGGAAATAGATGTAATAAAATAAATTAAAAAAGAAAAAAATTGAGGAAGAGAGAGAGGAATTAGCACTGGCCTTAGAGAGAGAAGAGAAGGAGTGTGATAAGAAATTAATTTTGATAAAGAAAAGTAATAAAGTATAAGATAAGTTATGTAAAAAGTTGTATTAGAAATATAAAAATATAATAATAGACATGTAAGATGTAAGAAATATGTTGTAAGGAAAAGTAGAGATATAGAAATAGTAATAAATAGTAGTAAATAGTAAATAAATAGTAGACTAGACAAATAAAATACTAGTAGTAAGAAAAATACACATAAAAAAGCTATATATGATATTTTTAGGAGCCGTGAAATTCTATAGCTGATATTTTGCGATTCATCATCTTATTATAAGTCTAAATATGTTATCGAAATATTTTCACCATTTCACGTGCCAGAACCTTGTTTCCAGAAACTAATCTTGTTCAGGTTCAGAACAAGCAAACTTTTGACTAATCTTATTTTTTAGGTTAGGTGACATTATTTCACACAATAATCTAAAGTTATCTTATTTAGTTATTTTTATTGTTTTAGAGTTTTGTGCGCTGGATTGCAGGATATAAATTCATTAGGGCTTGTTGTTGATATAGTTAACTTTAGGGTTCCGATTTGACTTTCCGTTCTAGGGTTTCCTTATAAGATTAACATAAAATCTGGGGTTTACGTCCACCCTACTATTTAAGAACTGTAAGGTTGATGTGCGATGTTTACCAAGTTCCCTTACTAATTACTTATGCATTCGATATGCTAAGCCTGTCTGTTTCTCCTCCCCTGCAGTAAACAAATTGTTTTCTAAAAATTATTTGTCTCAAAACAAGTGAAACATAAAATTCTCTTTAAAAAATAAAGAAAAGAAGTGTAAATTCATTTTAGACCTTTACATCAGCTTTACAAAATAATAGTACTAAAAGTTGAAAATTATAAATAATTATTTTACTTAGAATCACTATATGCAATCAAACGTAAAATCATAACATTCTATAACATTATTAGCCTTTAAAAGTTATAAACGTATCTACATAGTCAATAGCAAATTTGAAATAAATGACACAAATAAATGAACTCTTCACAATATAAGTTTACTACAAGCATAACTCATGAAGAAATTCCATAAAGATACAATATAAATAGCAGTATTCATTAAAATAAAAATATACTACTAAAATAAATAATCAACTATCTTATTATCATCAAAATTACCACATCTCTACCATCATCAGCATCAACATCATCCTCATCATCATCATTGCTAAGATCCTTAACAATATTAAGATGATATGCATATTTTCAAACGGAAAAAGATGCAAAGGAATGATCAATATTTGTGTACGTTTGGCTAAAAAGAAACAATAAAAAAGATTTTCATCTATAAAACATGCATTTAAGATATAAAATTTTTTAGTTTCATGTATTTAAGGCCTCCATCCATAAAACAGTCAGTGGAATTCAACACTTTTAAAGTATAAAATAGGTGACGTGGTCATTGATCTAAAAAAAAAAAAAGTGGAGAAATAAATTATGATGTGCATGATATGTCAAATGATCGCATCAACTATTTTAACGTTTAAATATCTAAAAGTGGTCCATGTCAAATTCCAAGAATGATTGGTGGACTAAGGTCCTTAAATACATGAAAACTAAAAAAAAAAAAAAAAAAATAGACCCCTAAACTCATATTTTATAAATTCGAGTTATATTATTGAGAAAAAAATTACATAAATATGGATCATGACTTTGTGCTTTTCCCTTTTTAAACTGTAAATCCTATGAACTATGCATTTTTACTTCGCTTTCTACAACAGCAATGTCATGAATTCCCATGTCATTGTGACTCTGATAACTTTCCAAATTTATATGTGCACCAACTTCCTCTAAGACATCTTTGACCGAAAAAAGAAAAGGTAAAACATCGAATTTTGTACTTGAACTTTGTAAGAAAGTTTAATTCGGTATATGAACTTTGAAAAATCAATTTATACTACCCTCATTAATGTTGTTAGGTTTGTTAGTCTATGTAGATGTGCATGGTAAATAAAACTATTTATTTAGAAAATAAAAAGAAAAATATGTCATAATTTAAAAACCCTAATTTGTACACTTCTTGAAGCCCTTTAAATAGATTTACAAGTGGTGGCTTCTTTGAATATCAATTAAAACCATCAAATTTGCTACATGAAATAAAGCAAAATCTTGATTTAAGAAAAACAAAGAAAATCTTGAAACTTGAAAAAAAAAATTTCAAAATTGAAATGAATCAAATGGGTAAGCTCCAAACTTTAGTAGATATTTCCAAATTGAGTTTTTTCTTTAAACATCAGTCAAAACCACCAAACCATTCTAGGAAATAAAAAAATATTGATTCTCACAAGAAAGCTCAAAATCGAAACAAACGATTTCAAATTTTAAAGGGTTAATGTCACAAATAATACATGAACTATGACAAAATTACAAAAGTACTTGAACTTTAAAATTAATTAATTTAATACCTGAATTTTGAAATTAATCAATTTAATACCTAAAAACTTTTAAATTGATCAATTCGGTGCTTAAAAGAGCTTGACAGAAATATTACTGGCATACAAGAAAAAATTTTTTAAGCTTCTAAATTAATCAATTTTAAAATTCATATATCTAAATGTCAAATTTCATATTTCATTCGTAACATCAACTCAATATGAAATAAAACAAACGTATATTATCTAATGAAGTTCAAAAGTTAAAAGGGATCATAAAAATTCAAGCTTGAACTATGTATAAAAGGAAGATTTAAGCTCAAACCTTGAAAGGTTAAATCTTTTCATAGTGACCAATAGTATTCAAGTCTTGGAAAACTATAATTGTCAAATGAGTTTTTTTTTTTTTTTTTTTTTTTTAGTATCTTTCCAAAGGTATGGTGAGTTGCTAATTGAGTGTATGTTTTTTTTTTTAATTATTAGTTGTTAACTTTTGTAGGGAGTCATTTCAGTAATTGGGCTTGAAGCCCAATTTAATGCCATGGGTTAGTCTTCTAGGCTAGTAATAGGGCTTAAAAGACCAAGTCTAATAAGGGATGTCGTGAGGAGATTCAGCTTGGTAGGCTCGAAACAATGATTGTCGGACCGATTCATTCTGCTCTCGGCCTAATTTGATTTTTGCATACACGAAAAGAAACTCCAATAATATCTTCTCAGGTTAGCTTCGTTTGGCTAAATTAGAGCTTATGTGGAGCAAAATAAACCTTGAACTCTTTTATATTAAAAATGGGTTGTTTTAATAATAATAAGCTTCTCTTCATGACATAATAGAGCCCTCTTGCCCATTCACAAAGCCCAACCTAGCCTAGTCCACCAATTAAAAAAAAAAAGGCTTCAATAATGATTATCTCATTGTTTGGATATGATATAACGATGATCAGCCATGCTTAATCTCATGTGTCTGATTGGCATTATCCAATGGTTGACATTAACCTTTACCATCTATAAAAAAGTGGTGTCTCTTCTCTTTCGAGGTCATTCTATGTATTGCTAAGATCGAAAGCAACACGGAAACTCTGTCGAAATAACTCCAGAAAGAATCAAAACAACTAATTCACAAAGAATGAGTCAATAATGATCAAAGCTATCTTATTTGATCTTTTTTTACACTTGTGCACTCAAGATATCGGGATTGCATGTTTCTCCTCCCACACCTCTCCTTGCAACATCTGTACATGCGTGATAAGTTAATGACTTCTCTCGAGTCGACACCACGCTTACCACACCTAATCGGAGGGAGACAACAAATGAAGAAGAAAAAGTAAGCTTACAATAATTTTAGATATAATTAGGAGACAATTGTAGGGTTTTTTATTTTTGTTGGACATGGGAGTAAAGATACTTCTTTTTGTTTAATCATTTTTAATGTTTTTTAATTTTTTTCTTCTTATTTAACAGACTAGCGCATGAATGAGGGTAGTATAAACATGGAAATTTAAATTAAGTATTAAATTAATCAATTAAAGTTCAAGTACCAAATTAAATATTAATACAAAATTATTTTAGATTCTTTTGGGAAGGGAAAAAAAAAAAAAAAAAACCTGCCTCCATAATATTAGTTTTTATCCTTTTTTTTTTCCTTTAAAACAGTATTCAAAACTACACAATACCTATTATAATTGAAACAATATCCAAAACTTCCTCAACTCATCTAGAATCATTAAGTATATAAGGTCTAAAATTATACAATACCTAGAAATGCAAAATTGTCATGTTAGCAATTTAAGAATTTAAACTGAGAGATTTTAATTAGGAAATGTCTTATAAAATAGTAAAATTGTAGAATTATAAGAATCAAATCGAGATCTTAACAAACACGCAACTGTTGATATGCCACACCTCTTGCTGTCCATTGTTGGGTTGAAGTAATCATGTCTATGTATGATGTGGCGTGTGGCCATAGAGCATACTCAATTTGTTGTAAAATTACCTAAATTCACTATTACAATTACCAAGCTTGAAACCAATAGCCTTAGTCATCGTCAGTGAACGGTCGGTCTCAACGAGAATTTTAGGTGAGAAATTGCCAGGGAGTGGCCCCTTTTTTTCTCTTTTTCTATTTGGATTGATGTGATGATAATGATACGTCGCCTAATCGGAAAAGTCCACACTAGTCTTGGCTCGAAACGCCACAACACAATTGCTCCACGCAACAACTTTCACCTTCGCTTTAAAAGCCATTGGTTTCTTACAAACATAATTGCTCTTGATTTCTTCAATATAAAAACAGTAACTAGCTTTCCGAATTTTTAGGCGAAAAAGTTGTGTCGAAACGATGTAATAACCTATTACATATGCAAGCAAGGTAAGGATGGAATTTACTTTTTTTTTCTTTAATTTTCTACATACAGTGAATATTTTACCAGTAGGGAAAGGAAAGGAAAAAATCAAGCTTAGGTCCATTCCATTGGGAAACCAATGTTTTTATAACTAGATTATAGCAACCTTAGCAGACAGGTTAATGTATTCATTCATAACAGTTCCATTGTGTTTGTTTCATATCAACAAGTATTACCGTTAAATGATAGTCTTTTTGTTGTTGTATTTTATGCAGTGGAATGAAATTAGTTTATAGAGAAAATGAAAAAATAAATGTGTGGTCCTAGATCATTCAGTTTTGGCTACACCCCCTATTGAGGATGCGCCAAATAAGATTATGGGTTCCACATATGGTACCATATGTAGTTCCATAATCTTATTTGGTACATCCTCAATAATAGTATAGCCAAAATTAGGTAGTTCAAGGATCACCCACCTCTCTCTCAAGAAAATGATAATAATTTTCCTTTTTTTCTTTTTTGTGAAAAATGATAAGCTTGGCTAGTATGATGCATCATGTTGGCATTCCAAGGGTGGTTTGGAAAAAGAACCAACCTAGAACCACCACATCTTGGTTCAAATTTTTGAGAATTGATCCCAATCCTATCTTGGTCGGTCAATTCTTGAATCGTAAATTGATAGTACAAAAAGTAGTTTTTAATCCACACAAGCCTTTTTTCAACCTACATATATATTAAAAAATATGAAATTTAAATTTTATATGTAGTTTTAAGCACAAACGCTAAAAAAAATACTAGGATTTAAAGATAAAATTTATATCTCTAAACAAAAAATTTGTCATCAAAATCATCGCTAATTTTATCTATAGAAATATAATTTATTTTACTTGTTTCCATTGCAAAATTTCTATCTATAAAATTCAATTTTCTTGAAATGAAAATGAAAATTGGGGTTAAAAATATCAATCTTTAACACATTTTCACAGCTAAATGTTAAAGATGTGTATTTATTTATAAACAAGCACATTCCATTTTAGTTGCAACATTAGCAATATGAGATTAAAATACACTCTAATAACTTTAAAAAAGGTTACAAAAGAAAGAGTAGTCCAACATTATTAAAAAATGAGATTGCTCTTTCTATATAACCCTATACAAAGCAAACCAGACATTTTTTTACGTACTAGAAAACCTCTATAAAATAATAATTTTAGGACCAATAAAAAATTATTATTTTATAGATATCAGTTATTTTTCAATAAATGAATGTCTATTGATTTACAAAGATTTTTTTATATTTTTTACAAATTTTGTTTCGAACTTTTTATAAACTTATCAATGAAAACTAAAAATAAATATAGATAAAATACATCTATAGTGTATATATAAAAATTTTCAAACATAATACACATATATAAAACGAAATAATAACTTTTATAATATAAAAAATTATAAAGTTGTGCCAAATGTTGAAAATTAGAATAGATGAGTACATATGAAAAATAGTTTTTCAAAGTTAATGTTTTGAAAGACAAAGGGTTACAAAAGATTTTAAGTAAATAAAATATAAATTTTATTAAGAATAGAAATAGTTTGGAAAAACTTTAATATAAACTTTATATGAAATTTTTTATATATTTAATGAATTATTAATTTATATTTCCATTGGTCCTTAAGGATTTCTTTATAAATTATTATCTTATGCATTTAGTTACATTATTAATTTAGTATGTTGGCCCAAGTTGGGACAAAAAGAAATTATTATCTAATCAAAATTATTAATTTATTGAATATTCATTTATTAAGATTTAACCGTATAGTCATTTCTTGTATTGTATTAAATATCATGAATACATAATAATTTATTTATGAAAATATTTCAAATATTAAATGCTATTTTCTTTCTTTAATTTTACTATTATTTTGTAATTTAAATTTATTTATATTCCTTTTAATTTTTCTTTCATTTTAGATTAACCGATTGGATTCATTGGGTCCACCATTCAAGAACCTTGAACCGACGACCTATATGGATCCCTAGTCGGTTTTAACCTAGCCATTTAGGCCGGGGTCAAGTCTTGAACCTGGTAGGACAGTTTGCAATTCAGACCAGCCATGTGGGATACCTAGATACTTATAGAAGTCTCAAATATTAAAGATCATAAACATTATTAGGTGAACCTATCATGAATGTTAGTGATTGTACCCTGAAAACTATAGTGCACACCAAATTCTGCAAGTATACTTAGATCACCTGTCAACTATATTACCCACTACCAAGCGCTGGATCCGACAATCTAGTTTCTGATTACAAACCGACATGGTCAAATAATGTAAGTGCAAAGATCTATTATGCCATATAATGGAAACTCATGAACAAGTCAAGAGTTCTTGAGTCCTAGCTTTACGTTAAAAGCGATTCAGGATTGCTGAAATGTCAAAATCTTACAGAAATCCTTCATGCAATTTACATGCTATTTCCCCCAATATATAAACAGTGGGAGCAGAGATAATTGTTCAATATTTATTGTATGAAAAGAAGTGATGGTGGTTCATCAAACAAAGATAGTGAATTCTGAATAAATGTTAGTTGTAAAATTTTGAGTCAAGTTGAAATAAAGCTCGTTATTTACTTGTTAACTTAACTATTAACTATCATTCAATTAGAATCTTACAAAAGGATCATATTAGAGCCCTATAAGAGATGTATAATTAGGGGACAATCTAAAAAGGAATCAAACTAGAAGGCCTAGTGAACAAATGTCACAAAAAGGTATTAGGGCAGGCTTTATAAAGTATAGAAAGTGATCTCCCTAAAATATCTCTCAACTTTTATTGTAACATTATGTTTTTTCTACTTATACTTTGTTGATAGCAAAAGTTTGTTGATAGTTCAAATTTGTTTAAGATCCTTGACAAGATTTTCATTCATGAGAGTTTTAATGTTTCATATCAAGCCCTTGATCGGCAAAGTGTCGACATGTAGCAAAGAAATTTATATAAATTCATAAAGGTACCAAGATCATCATCATTGGATGATGAAGGATAACTAAGTTATGTGTATAGTGTTCGTTCTCTTCCATGAATGAGTGTATATGTACTCTTGATTTAGGATCTTAATATATTTTTATGCATAGAGTTTAATTTGTTACGAATAAAAATAATCCTAATTGTGGTGGGAAATAATATCATTATAGCATGTGACCTCATAGCTTTGAGAGGACAATAATGAGTTAAGGACTGTCACTTGGAAGATAAATAGAGTGATTTGAAATTGATGATCATGGCGAAATATTGTAACATCTAAGATCTATGCTACTAACCATGTCATAAGATGGTTCTCAAATCATAATAAATATCAATAATTTAAGGTAACAGTAACTGTTACTAGACAGTCACCTTAATCTTATTTAAGGTCACACATGATATTGTCTTCTTAGGTCCTATCACATATTTAAGAGATCATGCTATTTCTAATCTTTCTTACAAATTACTTAATAAATCTGATATCAATGTGTTTAGGATTACCATGATGTGTTTATAAATTACTCCGAAACATTGGGAAGCTTAAGTGCTATTTATCTTAGGAATGAAGCTCGTAGAATGTGAGTAGGATTGGATTCTTAGAGCTACTGCCAATACATGAAGAATTACATAACTATGGCCCTTGTTAGAGTAGACATATATTTCCCATTAGATCGATCAACGTTAACTTGAGATAGGCAAAAAAAAAAAAAAAAATGGAAATCTACACCATTCAATTACCTCATCCAACTAAGTGCAAGTGTGATCACAAATTACTTAGAGCTCCAAATTGCAACTTAGTAAAGGCCTAATGAAATTGGCTCATATGTAGTGACAAACGGAGATGGAGTTCTGCCAAGAATCCTCTCTTTTACAATTGTCTAAATTGTTCACTTTAGAAGACTTTTATAGTAGATTGATGTATTTGATACGATGGTAGGTAGGGTTTAATCATAGTCATTATATTAGTTAGATTCTACTTATTCACTTGAGAAACCTTTAATATATATGCGTGTGTGTATTTAGTGGATCTTTCATCATTTTTACGTTGTCAATTCTTTAGTAAATTCATATTTTATGTAGAGTTTCTCTCTTTAATTTCTCTCCCTATAATAATTTTGAGTATAATGTGATAAGGCTAACTTAGCACTAACAACAAGCACTTTGGAGTGTCTAAACACCATATAGGAGCGCTCTGAATAAAAAGTCTTGTGACGTATTGTTTTGAGCATCATTAGAGCTGCATAGCTATCCAATTAATGATTTAAACTTTTTAGTGGCTTTCCTTTGTACTATTTCGCTACTTTGTTTTTTTTTGCAAACCCAAAAGCCTATTTGTGGTCTTATCCTCAAATGTATGCTCCTATCAATCTAATGATTGTAGCACCATAATTAACTAATTTGTATATCATATCAATTCTTGTTGATTCTTGGGCTATTTCTTTCCTTGGCTGGTAATAATGTCAAAGTGAAGAGAGTAGTCATATCTTTAATTTCTAAACATATAAAAACAAAATGAGCAACATAGAATAAGTTTATGTGGCTATTGTTGTAAGCTTGGGATTGTGTTGCTAGAGTATCATGAGCGTGGTTTGCAGTGATTGATAGGTTAGAGTTGATTAGAAATTGCATTTGCATAGTGAGTGTAGTCTAACCATGTCAAGTGTTCAATGAAATTCTCAAATCATTAAAGTAGTATAGTTTGACTTCGAGACATAAAGACGTTTGGAAAGAGGTTGTATGGTGAGAGAGTAGGTAAAAGTCACCGGGGAGATGATGCTAGCAGAAGAAGAATCCATATATAATGCACATGTACCAACTATGGAAGAGCAAATGAAAACTTTAATATAATTGAGGATGGGTATGCAAGTGCATAAATTGAGAAAATTATTACTTTTTTTTCTTTTTCATTTTCCATAAATGAATCTATTATGCTTTAGAGGAGTTAATCAAACAGGGATTATATTTTACAGTGAGATTACATTTTTTTTGTTTTAGAGGATATATTAGAACACATTTAAAATGCAAAATGTTGTATGAACAGAATTGCAATGATTTTAAGCAATCAAATAAAGCAGTAATAGCTATTATTTTATTTGTATACACTAAAATGATATTAGTAAAAGATTAGCAGCAAATGAAAAGAATACCAATATACCTTTGTCTCAATTTAATACTTGAGAAGGAGTTAGGGTTTAATGGGAAGATTTAAAAATATGATGAAAATGATTATATAATAGTTATTTCTTTATACTAAGAAGAAATTACTATCTTTTATTTTGCAGAATTAGGAATTCTATGAAATAGCATTCCACCAACTAAATAAGTTTATTGAGATTAAATAACAATTTTATTCTACCCGTACGAAAACAATTAGACGTGTAAAGTTCAAATTATTATCTCATATAAAAAATTATATAAAATGAAAAATACTTGAAAGTGCGTGTGTGTGTGTGTGTATAGAGGTAATGGCGTTTAGCATGGAAACAAATATTCCGATTTTTCTACAAACCTGTGGCAAAAACACCGGAAAAATTGGAAGCGAAAAGCAAAAGGAAATAAAAAAATTGAATTTAACTAACGGAATCCGGAATACTTAAAAAAAAAAAAAAAAAAAAAAAAGATGTTGAAATACCTATTTGCAACGTTCAATGGATGCAACTTAAATTTAGCATCTGCTTGGAATGTCGGAATTTTATCTATATCAATTTTATATCTATAATTGATATGTATTATATTTGTATCATATCTATCTAGTATATTTAAGAGTAAAAACATCAGTTTTTTATTAATATTTATTTTTATGATAAATATTTATTTTTAAAAAAATATAAATATAATCATAAAATAACGAGAAACAGATTAAAGAAAGTGAAGGACATATAGATAAGCAGACCACCCAAACGGAGAAAGAGCAAACATCCAAGAGGAGCCCTGACCAATGAGAGTGACAACTGAAAAGGAACTTCACTAGTTTGCGAATGGCGACACAACATAATGCAACGTCCCACCAATACTGGATGAGAGGATTCCCTCGCCGTTTCTGTCTGCTAAGGATGCTTTTACGTTTGTATAGGAGCAGCTTTACATACTCATTTTTCAGTCCGAGACCAAAATAAAACGTTAAAAAAAGAAAATTCTTCCTTTCTCGAACGAAGTGAAACGTGAACCAAAAATATCGAAAATTTTATGGTTAATAAGATTCGTGCAGTGGGTTATTTAATAGATAAAAGTTATATTTAAAATACTTAAATCTTAATATATCAACTATTATATATATTTTGATGATAAGATAATTAACTGAATGATCTCATTAAATAATATTTAAATAGCAAAATGTTATATATAAGGGCTTGAAAATTTTTCTTTTTTCTTTTTAATTTACCAATACGATTCTAGTCATTTACATAGAGAACACAAAAGTTGAAATCCTATAGCATATGACATCCTATATTATGGACTCTCATTTTGACATCAAAGTATCACTGGCTACCCTATTTTTTTTATCCATAGTCCTTTATTGCCTTTCATGATCTCTTTGTCACCATCCATTTCTAAGTACAATCATGGGTCTGATTGGATGAGTCTGTTTTTTATCTGTATCTGTATTTTTTTCAAAACGTTATGTGTAAATATATCTAATTTGCATCTATATTTTATTTATATTTGATCTTTTGATGAGAACTGTCAACTTTTTTTTACCTATATCTATTTCTTGATAAATAATTTGTTACAAATTTTTTTTTAAAAAATATCTGTATCTGCTGGAAAAAGCCAAACAAATAAACCCCATGGTAATCTTATATTGTTTATTAACCATAAACATACCAAGATGGGACTGTAAATCAATATATTTTCCAAATTTTATATTCTTTCTGTAGTTAGAATATTCATTTTTTTTCAATGACAAATCAAATGTCTTTATTTTTAATATTTTTTTTTTTTTTTGTAATTTAATGCTGCATCTTTAAACTTTTGAAATTTTTGACCGAGTATCTGTTATTATCCTATCATCAAAATAAATGTTTATTAGATATTATTTAATAAAGATAATAAGACTAAATTGTCAAAATTTAAATATAAAACACTAAATTACCAAAACGTAAAAATAGAAGCCATTGATCTGCAATTATTCCATCATGATGAATTAACATTATTTATTTTTTATGCAAAACGTACAAAGTCCCCAAGGAAAACCAAATAATATTCTGCAGAGTCCCTAAGTTGTTCCTTATCATCTGGTGACGAGGTACTTGACATACAAATCTCCGTTCATTCTTCTTGGAATTATCTATGACTGTTGAAGATAAGTTCCACGAATACTATGTCTAATGGTGATAAGATACAACTTATATAAATATTTGTTCTTTCAAAAAGAAACACTCTTTTTTTCTCTTTCATAATTTTCCTTATGTTTCTCATTTGCAAATTTTTTTTTTTTTTTTTGTTTCTTTCTTTCCCTTCCCCCTCTTTCTTTCTCTTTGACCCTCTTTCTCCTTCTTTCTCTGACTTAGTTTCACTCTCTCTTTCTCTTTCTTTCTCTCTTTCTCTCTCTTTCATTCTCTATGTTTTCCTTTTTCTTTTTTTTTTTAAAGAACCGACTGGACCCATCAATTTCTTTGATTTATATGGTGAACCGACTAGACCCATTAGAACCAGTAGGTCTTTCGTCGGTTCCAACCTGCCACCTTCAATTTGGCTTTTGGTTTAGGAACCACCAATAGTAGTTCAAGTCAATTTTTAGATTAGAACCGACCCGTGATAATGTCTAAATTTTCACATTTATGGTATACTTGTAGCGCATAAGTAAATATCAATCTGATTATGGTATCTAACTTAAATGCTTTTATTGTTTAAAATATTCAAGACTAATTATTATTAGATAAAAGAGTTGCTTAGGTTTTTATGTCCTCATCATGTGGATTTACTTGAGTGTTCTTGTGAATTTAAGGTTGTGACAAATACAATAGCATAGGCAGTTGGTTTATAGTGTTAATAAGACTTTAAGAGATTATTGATGCTAAGCTTTTATTTTTGCTTGATGTGTAGTTCACCTAATACACTAAGTAAAATACTCAAGAAGAAGGTAAATTGAGTATACATGTGATTTTACTCTAAATCAAAAAGTTGAAACCTACTTTAACAAGCACAATAAGCTATATCAACAATATCATATGCAATAAATAAAAAAAAAAGTAAGGTTAAGAGAATCAAGCCTAAGATTTCAATATCGGGTTTGGTCCGCTTCTTAATCTCCATGATCACACCAATACCTCCAATGAGGGCTTCACATACTCTGTTAGTCACCAATTCAACAATGCTCAAATGAGCTACAAAGTGTTTCTCAAGCAAATACGAGTGTAGTGCTCTTTAGAAGAATTGTAAGATAAAGAACAAGGCACTACACTTTTCTTATGCTCCTAAGTAGGGCTTTGAAGTAATTCACAAAAGTACAAAGTGATGGAGCAAGTGATTTCTTTGTTTGGATGCAAATGAAAACTTTTGAGTATCTCTTGGAATCTACCTTTTGCTTCTTAAATATGGAGATTGTAAAAAGTGGACGTTGGACTTATGTTCCCAAGTTTAGTTCTTGCATTAAATTTGTTCCAACAGCTAGTTCTCTATGGCTAGTGTCCAAAAGCTATCCTTTGGCATCCGAATGCTAGTGAGGATACCTACAGAGAGCAAACACAAATAGAAGCTAGCATCCAAATGTTATACCTTAGCATCTGAATGCTAAGCCAAACTTGAGAATACAAGCAATCTATTATTCAAAAAAGACTCTGGCTTCTGGATGCTATACCCTAGTATCCAGGCGCTAGGGTTCAAAACTGAAGAATAGAAATATTTTGTTTTTTAGGAAAAAGGCTAGCAGTCAAACGCCATATCCTAACGTCCAAACGCTAAGCCCAATTTGTCAAGATTATTCGTGAGCGTCTGGATGCTATTAGGATTGGTGTCCAAATGCTAAGCTTTATATTACTTGTTGTTTTTTGTTCTTTAACTTAAATAATAAAATGGGTGGATTAATTTTGTTTTGTTCTCATCAAAATATTGATGGGGCTTATATGGTTTAACAATCTCCCCTTTTTTTATAAGGAAAAAGCATGCTCCTCTTCAACTTAAGCATTGGTTTGATTAGATAAGTGATGATAGGATGAGATGCTTGATATGAGAGTATTATGTTGATCATTTTAAGAAAGTAAGCATTTGATTTACAAGACAAATAATCTTCAATAGGTAAGTTCAAGTCGATTTTCATACTTTAACAAAATTATAGAAATGTGTTGTGTTGATCAATATGAATCTATACTTCAACTAATATATGCCCTTTATACACTATGCTAAGGTCTCTCCCCCTTTGGCCTCATCCAAAAAGAACAGTAGAGTAAAAGGAACAAACATAAGAGAAGAACATGAGATGAGCATAAGAAAAGAGCTTAAACATCAAGTTCATTACAACATAAGAGCAAAAAGATCACAAGAATCATTACATCACAAATAGCTACCTAGAATCCAAAGGCATTACACACATAGATTGTTATAAAGAAGTAAACACCTAGTAGACTAAGGATTAACATGAGGTAGAGAAGGAAGAGGATAAATGTTGTAGAATTAATTAAAGAAGTGGTCCATATTAGAGCACATTTTATTTTGATTATCAATAATAGTGTCAATGCACCTAGTAACTTTAGTTTGAAAACTAACAAAGGCAGCAATGAGTTGATCAATAGATTGAGATTGCTAGGCCCAAGCTAGAGAAGAGTCTTCATGAGCTAACTCCTTATCAGAGTCCTCAAATTCGGAGGCATCATTATCAGAGGCACTGTCCCCATATAGCTCATTAGGTAGCACATCCTCATAGATGACAGGAAGACCCTCAAGAGGAATGTGGTGAATGAATCCTTGATTGGGGTCGTGAACCATTCACTTCAAGTAATATTGGAGAGACAATAAGGGTCTCGATGAGATTAAATGGAAAGGCTCTCAAAGTGAACCCCTTTTGCCTTCAAGAGAGTAATGATGAGATGACAATGGAAAATATACTAGGATTGGGGCCATTGGTGACATGCTTGAAATTATGGAGCATGATGTCCCAAAAATTGACGTTTTCCTAATTGAGAAGATGATACATGATCCATAGATCAGATTTGGTGACTTTGCTATGATAACCAACCCAAGGAACATAATTGTCACGCAAGTAAAGATGGAGAATTCTATGAATGAGAGGCATGTGCTTGGATTGAAGGGCTTCTTTGTTATCCCAACTGAGACCATCAACATAAGCAACATCAAAGACATGCTCATAGAATACATCTCAATGACAATTGGTTACATGAGCAAGAACCCCGAGTGTTACACCAATCAACTAATAGATATCATTAGGGGTTATTTCAATTTCGCGCCTATACACATATGTCCATAAACAAGGGCACATAGCATCATGAGATTCAATGGTAACACAAAGATAGCCATCTCAAGATTTCTGATCGGTCAAATTGCAATAATAGTATTTGATAGCTAAAACAATAATTTCAAGTGGAAGATTCTGAAGAGCAAAAATCCTATTGAATTGTAAACCATCCATACCACTAAACCTAAAATAGTTTGTTATCTCAGTAGGATAGAGGCATCCAGTGGTGCCAAGCTCATTAAAGGTAGAGAATCGGTTAAAAGAGCTTTGGAGGGAAAGAGATGCATGTCATATTGAGCAACACCGATGTTATCTTTACAGCCACACTTAGTCCACGCATCGTGGGAGCGAGAAGCAGAGGTCAAGGGAGGAATAAGATATGGTGAGGGTAGCGGAATTGTGGAAGATAGGAGATGTAGGGATTGAAGTAGTGACAAGGTTTAGGGTTTGGTGTGGGAGAAGAGGGATGGCAAGAGAAAGAAAATATGAGAGAGGAAAGAGAAAGAAGGAGGGAAAAAAGAGGGGGAGGAGAGCCAAAAAATGAGAGGAAAAGGTTAGTCCGATGCTATTTAGCATCTAGACGCTAAGTGATCTAGTGTTTGAACAGTGAATGTAGATGTATCAAGATTTTAACAAGCATCCGAATGCTAAGGGACTAGTGCATGGACACTAAGCAAAATTCATGAAACAAAAAGGGCAACATCTGAACACCAGATGGTCTAGCATCTGAATGTCTCCCTCAGAGCAACATGCTTCTAGAATGTAATGACCAAGTTGTGTTGTTTTTTTTTTTTTTTAAGGTAGAGGAACTTCCTTAATGTTTAGAACTCGTCTTGTATGTTCATGCCTAATTCTTTATGTAAGGTGTAAAAACGATCTTCACTCAATGGTTTTATAAAAATGTCAGTAATTTGAATGTTGGTATCGACAAACACTAAGCAAATATCATTGTTGTAGACATAGTCTCGAATGAAGTGATATCTAATTTCAATATGTTTGGTTCTTGAGTGTTGGATCAAATTTTTTGTTAAATTGAGGGTGCTAGTGTTATCACAACGAATTGGTACATGATCATAGTTAAGTCCATAATCTAGTAGTGTTTTTTCATCCATAGAATTTAGGCACAACAACTACCAATTGCCACATATTCAGCTTCAACGGTTGATAGTGTAACCGAGTTTTTCTTTTTTAAGTGCCAAGATATTAAGGAGTTTCCAAGAAAGTGATATGTGCCACTTGTACTTTTTTTATCAACTTTTCATCCGGAAAAGTCAGCATCGGAATATTCAACAAGACCAAAAGAGGCAAACTTTGGATACCATCGACCAAGTTGTATACTTCCCACTAGATATTTGAAAATATATTTGACTGCACTTTGGCGAGATTCTTTAAGACAAGATTGAAAACATGCATACAGGCAAACCAAGAACATGATATCAAGTCTAGAAGCTGTTATATATAACAAACTACCTATCATGTTTCTATACAATTTTTCACATACATTTTTACCATTTTCATCTTTATCAAGTTTTATGCTTTTGTTCATGGAGTAGGTCTAGTTTTGCAATTTTCCATTTTAAATTTCTTTAGCAATTCTTTGGTGTATTTTGATTGATTTATGAAGGTGCAATTTTTGGTTTGTTTTACTTAAAGACCTAAAAAATAAGTGAGTTCATCCATCATACTCATTTCAAATTCGCTTTTTATGAACTCAACAAATTCATCAATAAAGGCCATATTAGTAGCTCTAAAAATAATATCCTTTTTTTTTCTTTTTGCCAAAGGTCCAAAAAATAATATGATCCACATAGTTTTGAACAATTAATGTGTTTGACTTATGGTTCTTAATAAATAGTGTTGTATCAACCTTTTCTCTTGAAAAACTTTTATTTGCTAAGAAATTACTAAGTCTTTCATACCAAGCTCCAGGAGCTCGTTTGAGTCTATAAAGAGCTTTGCTTAATTTATAAACATGATCGGGGAACTCATTATCTTCAAAACCTAGTGGTTGTTCCAAATACTTTTCTTTCTTAATGTAGCCTTTTAAAAAGGCACTTTTGACATCCATTTGAAAGAGTGAAATCTTTGAAAGCAGCAAATGCTAAAAGCATCCTAATGGCTTCTAGTCTAGTAATCAAAGCAGAAGTCTTATCATAATATATGCCTTCCTCTTGATTATATCCTTTAGTCACTAAACAAGTTTCGTTCCTAGTTACTATAGTGGTTTCATCAAGTTTGTTTCTATAAACCCATTTGATACCAATTACCGGTCTATTATTAGGTATTTGTATTAAATCCCAAACTTTATTTGTCATGAATTAATTTAACTTTTCCTGCATTGCTAGTGTCCAATTCATCTTTTAGAGCTTCATCTACATTTTTTAGCTTGGTTTGATATAGAAAGACCAAGTTGGTGATGTTTCTCAGGGATGAAAATGTTTGTACCCTATTGGAAGGTTCTCCTATGATCAAATCCTTAGGATGTGCCTTAGCATATTTCCATTCCTTGGGAAGGTTTTACTTAGATGAATTATTCAAGTCATCTATCTTAACTTCTTCTCTTACATTTATTACTTGTTGTATTATTTATGTTCAAAAGAAAATTTATTTAGACTGGCACACATATCATTTATGTTATCATTAAAGCGAGTGTTAGGTAATGCATCATCAAAAACAACATGAATCGATTCTTCAACAACTAAGGCTCTTTTATTGAAAACTCTATATGCTTTGCTAGTAAGAGAATCCTAGAAAAACATCTCCATCACTTTTTGCATTAAATTTAGCTAATTGATCTTTTCTATTGTTCAATATGAAACATTTTGTACCAAATGGGTGAAAGTATGATGTGGTAGGTCTTTTACCTTTCTAAGGCTCATAGGGGGTTTTCTTAAATATATGTCTACTAAACACTCTATTAGCTATGTAGCTTTTGCTATTAAAGGCTTCGACTCAAAAATATTTAGGTAGGTTATTTTCATATAATATTGTTCTAGCTATTTCAATCAAGGTTCTATTTTTCCTTTTCACTACTCCATTTTTTTTATGGTGTCCTAAGTGCCAAAAATGTGTTCAATTCCAAATTTACTACAAAGTCATCCATTTCAAAATTTTCAAATCCTCCCCCATGATCGCTTTGGATAGTTACAATGTTAAGACCTTTTTCATTTTGGATTTTCTTGTAATATCTAAAAAAGACATTGTTTGATTCGTCTTTAGATGCAATGAAGAAATACCATGTGTATATAGTAAAGTCATCAACGATAACCAATGTATATTTTTTGCTACCCAAACTCAATATTTGAATAAGTCTAAATAAGTCCATATGTAAGTGGACTGTAAGTGAAAATAGCATCTTTAGATTTAAAAGATGTTTCTGTTTGCTTTCATTGTTAGCATGCTTGACAAATCTTTTTTTTTTTTTTTTTTGAAAATTTATTTTTGGTAAGCCTTTGATAAGATTCTTTTTAACAAGTTTTGAAATAATATATATACCAGCATAGCTTAATTTTCTGTGCTACATCTAATTATCATCATTTTGAGAGTATAGACATGTTTCATTTGAGGTTTTAAAATCATCTAAATTAATTTTATAAATGTCTATATGTCTATATCCCTTAAAACAAGCTTGGTCATTGTCAATTCTTTCAATAGAGCATTTACTGGCACAAAATATTACTTTGAATTCATCATCACACAATTGACTAACACTAAGCAAGTTATGTTTTAAATTGTCAACTAATAGAAAATTTTTAATGAGTAAGTCTCTATTGATGAGAACGTTACCTTCACCAAGTATGGTTGATTTGAGATTGTTTTCGAAGGTAACACTTCCTTGATCATTCAAAATTAGAGATGTGACTTGGATGCGTCTCCGATTATATGTCTTAAACATCCACTATCCAAATACCATTTGTTATTGCTTCTTAAAGGTTCCTACAAAACAAAGAGTTATTGCTTTAGTATCCACTTGAGTTTAGGTACTTTAGCATTAGTTGCAATGTGAGCTTGTCCCTTAGGGACTAAACAAATTTTTCTTTGTAAACGCTATTTCTAATAGAGCATGTATGTGCTATGTGTCCAAATCTTCCACAATAATTATGTTGGTCCCTCTTTTATAATCAAGAAGGGGGATTGAATTGATTATAATCAAATTTTAAATTTTCATCCCAAAAAAAATAAAAATTATCCCCTTTGGTTAAAACATGAGAACAAGTAGATCAAAATAAATAAAACAAAACTTGCAGGAAATAGAAAGAGTAGCAAAGAAAAGTTATGTTGGTGATATATAGAGATTCTGCCTTGTGCATCAATCCTCTTCCCTTGCTACGAGCTGGAGATCCTGTAATCCACATAGGTATGTTCCACTATATCTAATGAAAACAATTTACAAGATATTACAATTTACTCTCCTCGATCCTCATAGCTTTTCTTAACATAAAGTCAATACTATAGAGCCTAATCATGTAAATTAAACAAGCTAGAGGGAAACAACACATTCATTCTATGAATAAGAAATAAATACAAATTCAAAGAAACGCTTTAAGAGAATGTAAGCTGAATCTAGTTCTATATTGGAATCAAATTCGAGAGCTTCTTTTTTCGAGAAGGAGTGTGCTTATATTTCTTGTAATTCTCACATTACTTTTATCTTGAAAATTGAATCCTTCCCCATTTATATGCTATTATATAACTCATAAAGATAAAGTTGAAGGATATTTTTTGCTGTTTACATGATAAATGTCTTCTTGATATCATGGAGATATTTTTCTTAGCTTGAGACTTAAAAAAAAGTTCATTCTTGAAACTTTATGATCTGTTCTGCTATATCCAAAAGTAGCTATTGTAAATCACGTTTATTTAAATGTAAACTCAATAGAATCCCATAAAATTAAGAAAGTGATATGCGTGACTTCTTATAAACATTGTAGAACCTGATAATATCTTATCTTTAAGGAAAAACTCGTGTTACTCTTATTATAAATATTCCTTGAATCTAGCCCTTGTAAAACTAAAGGTCATCTTTAAAAACGCATCTTGATAAATCTTAAAATCCCTTTGGGTATGAACCAATTTTAATGGAACAAAGCATCCTAAATATACTCACTTTTTTCAAAGCTAGGCCTTTAAGATACTATTTGAACTAGTTTGGAAACAAACTGATCACAACCGAACTGATCTGTAAAGAATCTATGCATAAAATGTTCTTCTATAAAAAAAAAAATGTAGTAAACCTTTTGGATAGCTTTCTGAATTGGTCGCAGCATTGGATAGTGGGTGAACCATGGGCGCAATTGTGGTCACACTTTGAATCACAACATCAACCTTTTGGTTATCTATTGAAAGTTCTATTCTGGAAAAAAAAATTCCTTCTATAATAACTTATGAATATCTTTCTTAGTTTGAAGCACTCAAGATTGTTCTATACTTTCTAACTTGTCACTTAGTTGTTGTACTTTCTTTTATATTATTTGTCATTATTTATACTTTAAAAACTCAAAATAATCCTGCACACTTAATAATTTAATTAGTTTTCTTTTACAATTTTTTTATCATCAAAACTTACTTTATAAAGAATAACAAATTGCATATTCTATTTGTTGCTTTCACAAAATAACTTTTGTGTATTCTAATTTTGTTGCCTCCCTTATATCCAATTCCATGCTTGTCTAAAGTATACCTTTTGTTGTTGTAATATGATTTTTAGATTCTTTTCTCCTTCTATAAATTTTGCAATTATTTCTTTTGATTCATCTAAGCTAGATTTCAATATAGCATTTTCTATTTTAGGTTTTTCTAGCTCATGCATGAGTTTATCATCACAATGTTCATCTTCCTTTTGATATTGGACTTTTAATTTTCCTATTTCAACACTTAATGCTTTGTCACCTTGACATAATTTTTCATTTTCATATCTCAATTTTTCATGTTCATATCTCAAGAATTCATTATCCTCATTTTGATCATTAATCCTAGCTTCAAGTTTGTTGTATTCATATTTGAACTCATCAAGTTCATTTCGAATACGTAGCATCATTTCTTTCAAAGGTTTATTTTTCTTTTGCAACTTTACCATTTCTTTGCATAAATCACCATACATAGTGAGAAGCTCATCATAAGAGATTTTGGAAGAAACACCAACCTCATCATCTAATGCCATGAAGTATACATCTCCATTAAAGTCGCTATTGTCATCATCACTCCCAGTGGCAGTTAGGGCTTCTTTCTTAGGTCCTCCAGAAGCCTTTTTGAGCAAGGGACAATATTGTTGAATGTAACCTAGTTGATGACATTTGAAGCAAGCAATTACCTCCTCCTTCTTCTTTATATACTTTGAAGAGCTTCCTTCATCGTCATTCTTCTTTATCTTATTGTTAAATTTCATGAATCGTTAAAATTTTTTACCATAAATACAAGCTCCTCATCATTACTTAAGTCATTGCTTGTGGCTTTCAATGCAATTGTTTTCTTGTTTGACTCCTCTCCTTGCTTTTTGATTAGTTCATGGATCTTGAGTGCCAAGAAGCTCTTCCTTGCTCATGGTGTTTTAAGCCACATGTCAATTACAGTTTCTTTAGCCTCCCAATTTTGGCAAAGACTTAAGAAGTTTGAGTTGTTTCACTTAGTAAGTTCTTTCAAGCACACTCAAAGGATTTATAATATTTATGAATCTATTATGTATTATCTATGATTTTATTTGGTTGCATATTGAAGTTTTCAAATTGACAAATAGAAGACTTATTTTAGTGTCTCTTACTCTAGATATTCCTTCATAAGTTTTCTCCAATTCATCTCATATTTCTTTTGCGGATTTACATGTACAAATTTTATAAAAGCTACTTTTATCCAAACCACAATGCATTATGTTTATAGCTATCTTATTTAAATCTAGTCTTTTCCAATCTTCATCATTATAATCTCTTTCTTTCTTTCCTTTAATCTTAAAAGGACCATCTTCTATAACAGTCCAAATTAATCTATTTTGTGCTTTTAAGAAAATCTTCATTCTACACTTCCAATAGCGATGGTTTCCCCCATTTAGAGGTGGTGGCCTATTAATGGCTTATCTTTCTAGAAATCATAGTGCATTAGATGCCATGATTTTTACTCTAAAATGTGGTTAAGCACAAGAAAAATAGAAACCTTGCTCTAATACCAAATGAAATCACCTAATACACTAGGTAAAATACTCAAGAAGGAGATGAAATAAGTATTTATGCGATTTTTCTCTAAAATAAAAGTTAAAAACTACTTTAACAAGCTACCTATATCAACAATATAAGATGTGATAAATAAAAGAATAAGGTTAAGAGAATCAAGCCTAGGATTTTAACGTGGAGTTCGACCAAGTTCCTAATTTCTATAATTACACCAATGCCTCCAGTGAAGACTTCACGTACTCTATTAATCACCAATTCACCAATGTTCAAATATGAGTGTAGTGCTCTTTACAAGAATTGTAAGACAAAGAACAAGGCACTACACTTTTTTGTATACTCCTAACTAAGGGTTTGATTTAATTCACAAAAATATAAAGTGATGGAGAAGGTGATTTCTTTGTTTGGATGCAAATGAAAGCTCTTGAGTATCTCTTGGAATCCGCCCTTTGCTTCTTAAATATGGAGATCGTAAAAAGTGGAGTTAGACTCAAGTTCCCAAGTTTAGCCCTTACATTAAATTTTTTCCAACGACTAATTCTCTGTGGCTAGCGTCCGACGCCATCCCTTGGTGTCCAAATGCTAGTGAGGATACCTGTAAAGAGCAAACACAAACAAGAGCTAGCATCCGGACATTATACCCCAGCATCCGGACGTTAGGCCAAGAACTTGAAAACATAAGCATTCTATTCTCAAAAAGACTCTAGTGTCCAGATACTAAGGTCAAAACTGAGGAATAGAAATATTCTATTCTCTAAGAAAAAGGCTTGCATATGAACGTCACACCCTGACATCCAGATGCTAGGTCTAATTTGTCAAGATTATTCACTAGTGTCTGGACACTAGTGACTTTTATCTTGACTTATCCCTTAGCATCTAGATGCCATTGGGATTGGCATTTGGACTTAAACTTTATATGACTCATTGTTCTTTATCCTTTAACTTAAATGATAAAATGAGTAGATTAATTTGGTTTTGTTCTCATCAAAATATGGATGGGGCTTTTACAGTTCAACATTATGAGTAGAAAGGGAAAGCTTAAGTGGAGATAATAATGCTCTAAGTTCAAGTTTGACACTTGCATTAATAGTAAGTCAACCTACTTCTCAAGTTTACTACCAAAAATGAAAAAAAAATTGAAAATAATTAAAAAAAAATTCCCTTACTGATGGGAGCTTTGTAATAAATTACTAATCACCATGCAAGAAATACTATTATGGGTCTGCTTTGATTATTTGATTTTTATCCATAGCGTATCTACATCATATATGTATCTGTAATTTATCTGTATCATATATATATATATATATATATCATATCTGCATCGTATTTGTTTGGTCTATTTATTAGTAAAACTATTAGTTTGTTATTGATATCTATTTCTTAACAAACATCTGTTTGAAAACAATAAAAATATGATATCAAATTGACAAAAATATAATGAAACAAATAGACCCTAAGTTGAAATGTAATGATAATGGAGCTATGTTGTTTTATTATGTTAATTTGCATACTTCTCCTATGCCAAATCATTTGAATGGCTATTCTAGATGTTGTATGGATAAAGATGATAAGTGGGATATTCACAACTTATGACTTATGGTCATAGTAGCCATATTAGGCCATATAAAATTGACCAAGATATTTTAAAAATATGCTTGCATGAATAATTATTGTTGACAAAACACCATTTTTTACAGTGGAGTGTAAAGGTTTTAGGGACTTTATTGGTAAGGTACAACCAATATTTAAGCATGTATCATGTTTTACTATAACTAAAGATTGCATGAACCTAACTCTCCTTCTCCCTCTTTTTAGGTACACAAAAAAGCTTTCACTAAACTCTAGCATTTGAGAGGTGGCTACACAGCTATCTTGGCCACAAAAGATTCATCTTTGTTGATTCTAATACCACTAAATTGTTATATTTTGAATAGAACATTTTAGATCTATGTTTTTTGTACCATTTCCACCATCACCGATTCATCAGAATCCCCCATCATATATCTACTTCAACAGTTTTAGCGAATATGAAGAGATCTTGGCAATTAGGATTTTGGTTTATCAACAGCTTCTTGAATAAGTGGTTTGATTTTTCTACTTTATGTATTTGTCTTTTCTCTTTTCTTTTTGTTGTCATCCCTTGTATAGGATTATATGATTCCTATTATGAAAATTTTTATGCTCGCCAATAGAGTGGGTCTTGTCCATGTGAATGTATTATCCCCTAGGTGGGACAATTTAACTATTGAAGGGATGTGCTGATTAATTCGATTGGGTTTTAATACTTCTCCAATCCTCTTTTTGTATCAATGAATTCGATTAATTTAATATTTTCATATTAAATGAAATTCATCTTATTGGTAAAAAAAATAAGAAAAAAAAGAAAAAAAAAAAGATTGCAAGGTTTATGAGAAGCTCTAGTTAATGGAAACATTTGAACTGCCAAAATCTAGAATTGATTTCATAATTGATAGTTAGAGTTTCATACAAAACCATAGCTATTTTGTCTTATAATACACATTTTATCAATGATAATTGAACATGCATAAAAGAATCATTAACTTAATTATCATGCCTAATCATAAAGGTAAAATATTAGCAAAATGATTGAGAAATGTAAACATGATTGGAGGTTAGAAGGAAAGATTTTTTATCACTACTATGGTCAATGCTTTTTCAAATGACACTAGTTTGAAACATTTACAAGGGGAAGAAAAAAAAAGGAAAAAATAGAAGAAGACATTAATGTCATTGTTTGTTAATACCAACTTGGATGTGTTGCTCATCTATTGCACTCAATTTAGAAGGATAGATTGACTAAGATACAAGATCTTAAAAATCTTGTAAAATATGTGCAATGATCTTAATGATTCCAATCATGCATGAGTGTGAAATTACTTATAAGAATTAGAGGTCGGCACGGTTCGAGTCGATTCACGGTTCCACATTTAGTGGAATCGAAACTGGAACCGCCCGAGCCGGGGCGGACTAGCAGTTCCAGTTCTGGTTCCACGCAAATTGTGAACCAGTTTTTTTTTTAAATTAATCAAAAAATGAAAAAAAAACTAAAAATCAACAAAAGCAATTACAACTTATTTATACCCAAAATAATATTTAAAATTTTTCCAAATAAATATAATGGTCAACAATAATATACACAATTAAATATAAGAAAATATATCCTTCTTGAAACAAAAGAGCACACAAATAAATATGTAAATTAATAACATTTAAAAAATTATCAATCCAAAAATTGCTAACACTTGTCTAATCCACGATTGCAATAAGCAAAAAGGAGAAAAGCATAATCCATTAATCAAAATAACAAAGGAAAAGGAGAAAAATTAGATTTTGTTAATAATTTAGAGTTTCGAATCTTTTTACTCATATCAATATATTGAATTGCTGGGCATGGCAGCATTTTTGGTGTGGATTGAATTGCATTGGTCTGATGGACGTGTGGGTGAATAGAGGCTCATGAAAACAAATAAATTGTTTTGTTTTTTTTTTTAATTTCTAGAGGAGTCGGGGTCGGAACCGCCGGATCCGGGTCTGGAATAGCGGTTCCCAACCCAGCAGAACTGCCGGTTTGGGATAGAGGAACCGCTAGGACATGCCGGAACCAGCGAGTCCTATGGTGGTTTGAAACCATCCCCGACAGGGCGGTTCCCGAGTACGGAACCGCAAGGACGATTCGGGGCGGTTCACAGTTCAAAACCGTCCCGTGCCGATGTCTAATAAGAATCTTTATGTATAGATATTTTCACCGAATGAACCTCCATATACCCTATGTTGAAAACAACATTTAAGTTCAAGAAAGCTTTTCAAAAATTTGAAGATGGAAACCCGTCACATTCACAAGCAAACTTAACAATGATAACCACTTATGTATTGATATGGTAAAGATTCGTGTCTACGAGACAAAAAAAAGGATATGTATCTTACATCTACCCTTAATTTTACAAAAATTATTGGCATATTAACATTATTAAAAGAATCAAAGAGTGATCTAGATTCTCTTCGTCAATCAATGATATGGAAAATGAGAGAAAAGTTCAACAAGTATTATGGACATGTCAGCAGAACAATTTTGATGGTGTTGGTTTGCTCTTGTGTAAGATTCTCAATTTAACATGAAAATTGTAAAATATTACTATAAAAAAATTTACAATAATGATGATAAGGAGCAAAAACAATGCATGAAAATATAAGAAATATGCCAAGGCCCTTATAATTGAGAAACACAAATACCAATTTCCTATTAGGATTGGTCCAAGCTCAATTCTCCTCTACTCCAAAGTTATAATAGATAGTGATTGGAAAAAATAAGAGAAAAGAAAAGTGATTGTTCATTTGATTTAGTTTTATGGGCATGCTCCTGATTTTACTAACGTAAAAAAGCTTTTTTCCCCTTAAATGATACAAAGATAGAGGATGATCAAGTTATTAGTGATGAATATGATGATGTTTATACTTGATCATCCTTTAAAATAAAGCTAATACACTTTTAAAAAAAATGCTTATGAAAATCAATCCAAAATGGATAGTAATTAGAGACAACACATGTATTATATTGGTGATTTTAATGTTTTAACTTGGTAGAAAGCTAATAGATTAAAGCTTAGAGGTATTTTTCTTTTTTTATGATGGACGCATCAATTGTTGTATCAAATTTTGTACTTAGCACCGGCGGCAGTGTTATTCGCTAATTTTGAAAAAGTATTAAAATATTAGTCCGTGTGCAAGATCACTGAGAAACAGTCCAAACCCGATTTATGTTGGACAACAATTAGAAAATGCTAAGAGATCTGCAGCACTTAAACTTCTCGTACCAATACTTCAATTTCTTTCTTATATGCACTTCGGTATGTTATTATATATTCCGTACTTAATAATATTTTATCGTAATATTTTCTCATTTCACAAAGACAAATTCCATTCTTGTATGTATTATGCATATTGATGAAGCAGAAAGACACGTTGCGTTGTGATTGTGACGACGTGGATGTGGAATGACTGCATCTGAATCGAAATTGTTTGAAACTTAAATCCATTGGAGAAGTTGCTAGACATAGACAACACCATGGGAACTTTATATTATAAATATTTGAAGAAAAAATTTACATGTTCCATACCTACCTGCATCCTTCATATAGATTCTACAGGGCACCTGATCCAAGAACAGGACGTTTCCACTGCAAAACTGGGGAGCAGTTACACATGGTGAGATACAAACAGGGTTGCTTCATCCTACATGTGCTGTAGTTACTCACCCCTAGGATGCGAACTGAACAAACACGCCCAAGCCGATCGACATGAGTCCAACTCTTCACCATGAGCCCATTAGAGATACTCCAAGTTGCGAAAACCAAAGACTTTTGTCAACAAAATTACAGATTCGTTTTATTCTTTATCAGCCATAAAATGGAGGCTTTATTTAAGCATTAATGCGCTTGAGTAATTAAATCTTCTGAATATGAACTAGAGCATCATACAAAATTTTAGACGACCCCTCAAAGCAAAAGGCGGCCTGGAGACATGAAGCATACAGTATTGAGATCCTTCTAGTGTGATTCTACTGAGGACCGATTCAATAGTTAAAATCTATTTCTTTACTGTACAGCTCACGATCGGGCTCTGTATGACCGGTCTTACAATCTGTAGTGGAATAGGCAGAGCTTGACTACTCCAACTGGCCGGTTAAACGTTCCTCTTCATCTTCAGCATCAATCTCTTGTTCAACAGCTTTAACCTGGGAGTGCAGGATAAACCCAAATATTATATTAGGCAGAGAAGGATGATGACCAACAATCTCAAACGGGCATGATGTATAATCAAACTCATAACAGCACGGAATAACATAAACCTCAAGGAAACATGTTTCTAGAAAAGCATAATGATGCCTTAGGCACACATGCGCATACCATCACATTAGCCAAATGACCCAAAGTTACAAAAATTGTATCTCGGCTATAATAATGCAGCAAAATTCAACACCATTAAAAAGTTCCAGTTGTTTCTTTTCATTTCCAAGTTCAACCCAGCGTTATTCAGAAATCTCTCACCAAATACCGTATGCTTTAATTCAACCAAACACTTCGATAGAATACTCCATACACAGCCCCTTAATATCACTAGACTAGCTGCTAGGCTGAAGAGACCTTATACAAAGGTATTCATAAATGGAAATTACTCTGCAGAAACCTGCCCTCATGCTAGAATTGACAAGAGCACAAATTTCCTAGAGCCTTTTTCTGTGAAGTAATCCGACCAGAATTGACATCCCAAAGTTGATGCAACAAAATTTTACCACCTTAGAATCATTGGTGCACCTTAGCTTCCACTATGGCTCATTTGCTCCAATTCCAAGTTGACACAAGTTAAAAGGTGCATGTTTATGCTTCTATCCATGGACGAGTTAAAACTGGCCAACATTTCAGTTCCATAACAAACCAATGGGTACTAGAATTTCAGTGCATTCTACCCAACACCTAGAAAGTGGCCATTCAAAAATAACCACAAATTTTGGGCACTGGAGAACAATTGCTTATGGCCTTACTGTTGTACCTTGTGAAAAGCAATTTTGGTTCAACAATGGTGCCTTAACCATATCTTCTAAGTATATGTCAGAAATAGATGTCATTTTCTGTGAAGCTCATCACCAACTGCATGTTCACTTGGCAGATAGCAAAGCTACTCAATGGGGATTTAAAAGAACCATCCAAAGAACTAGACAATATTTGAAATAAGGATCAGATTAGTAATAGAGTTAAAATATCCAAAATACTCTCTCATTCAAAATCCTAATCTTCAATATCTTCCAAAGCTTCACTGTCACTATTGTTGGCATGATCCTGAGTGCACCAGGTTAGATGTGGCCAGGGTGCACCAAATCAGGATTAACCTGGTTAAGAGGTTTGTGGTAGTGTCAGCTGCCAATATGACACTGATGGTGGTGGAGGGGATGGATTATATCTAGTACTTGATATTTCCATGAAGGAACAAGTACCTGATGATTCCTTCCCTCCTGGTAAGGAAGAGCAATGCCACAGAGAGCAGGATTTTCTTGTTCTAGTGGAATAGTAGCTCTGCCCACAACATCCTAAGAGAATAAATCATCATAAAATTGCAATTTTCAGTCTTATTCATGTGCAGCAGAAAGGCAGTACATGGGCCACCAGGTGCATACAAAACACTACCCCAGTGCAGGAATGAGGGGGAGCAGGATGTGTATGAAGCTCAAATTATGCACTGCTGCGGGCAGCTTCAAGGTCTATTACCTATGTTGAGGGGTTAATATAGAATAAAATTGATGTCTCAGCACCAGCTTGCCAAGGCAAATTGAACACCCCCAAGTCAATTCAGCAAAGAAACTTTATGCTCAAGTTAGGCAACCAGATGAATCTATTGTCAAGCGCACAGCATATGGATCTAGCCACTGGACAATTGTACAATGAAATCAGTATTTGCAGTGTCTTAATTTGTTAGACTTCCTTAATGGTTAGAACCTATATCAACTAATGTTTTGAGTGTTTGTCAGGGAAAACACTTTGATCTCTTTTAAATCGATTGACAGATAACATCCCAAGACTTGGTTAGCCGGTCTACATGACTCACATAGATAAATACAGTGGAAGACCAAAATACTTTGTAAATATGATAAACCAGATTAACAGCCGGCTTTTGCATATATTTGCATGTCTATGAACAAAGACAGGCAGGGTTATTCGTGCCTATTAAGTCAATATGTTGCAGTAATGAATATTCCCCAAACAGTTTTGATTACAAAAATAAGATTTTACCTATAGTCCATCACTTTAAATGAATCATATAAGAGTAGAACCCATTGCCAACCACCCCTACCTGTCTCTCTTAAACAGCCCTCATATCCTATCCAAATTCATTTTTACCACTCCATCACCATCTACTTCATGCTATACCAAACTAACGTTGATTGTAGCAACTCCCATAGTATGCAGTGTTCTTTTTTTTTTTTTTTATTATTGTCTATTTATTATTTATAGTTAGGGGTGGAACAAGTGTGGAGAGTTTGGGAGCAAGACCTGGACAACCAACACATCTCATTTAAAAGCTTACACCAGCAGATAGGTACTATGTTGCTCTTATTCTTCATTTCTTGCTTGAGTTTCCCACTGTCACAATGAGGATAAATATGGGGTCATAATTTACTAGGAATGATTGTTCAGAAACAATTAATGTCTCATGCACAACAGAGATGAAGGCATATTTCAGATCTGCCTCATCAATACAGAGAGCTGAGTTGCATAAACCACGGTCACCAATAATAGGACAATGTAGAAGAGATAGAAAGATAAAATGATGGAACTGCTTAACAAGAATAAAGATGAAAATTGTCCCTAATTCTCTTTTAAGTGCAATTTCACATCATTTAGCAGTCCCCAAATTTTGTTATATTTACCAATATTTTGTCCTTAACAGGCATATTAATTGATAGTCACAAACATGGACTCTACCAGATAAATGGGGTTATTTGTGATTTAAAACTCTACAAAACAGTACCAAATATCTACAATTTCTGCACCCAAAATATCTCATCTTTCATCATCTATTAATACTGGAGACAAATGTCATCATTTTTAGATAAAGGTGATCTACGGACAATTCAGAATACATATACTTACATCTGGAACATAATGCATAAGCATATTCTCAATGCCAGATTTTAAAGTGACAGACGAGCTAGGGCAGCCACTGCATGCTCCCTGCATTTTTAATTTCACTACACCAGTTTCCCTGTATAAAAAGAAGCACCCATCATATTATAGCAATCATAAATATAAGCCTTGAAAGATCATCAAGCTCTCAAAGGTACCAGAAAACTATTAAGTTAAACATATGATCAAAACCACGATACTCAATGTCGCCTCCATCATCTTGCACTGCTGGTCGTATCCGAGTCTCCAATAGTTCTTTGATCATGGCAACAGTTTCAGAATCATCCTGTAACCACATGAGTTAAAAAACGACCATTGATGACACCACTCAAATTGGCCATGAACATATTTTCAATCACAAAACTCTTTCAGTTCAATTCTACCATTGCATATCCCAGTATCTTGATGAAGTAACCACTTACTACACATATATGGAACATGAAATGCAAGTCACAGAAGACAACAAAGACTACTCCAATTTTACTGTTAAGCGCAGAATCAAACATTTGCATGTTTTGGTTTGTAAAAGTCACAGTATATTCCCACATAGAGGCCAGTCATAAAAGCCTTTAAGGGTGTCTTTAGTTCATCAAATTTTCATTGGTCTGGTATTATTTTAACATCTCCTCAAGTAGAAGTGTTTGTCAAGTAACAGATACTAAAATGATGAAGATAAATATATATATCATATATCTCTTTTAAAATTTCATACCCAATAAATCTATATAAACTTTAATATATTTGCGTTTTAATATATTCATTTTTATATAAATACAATTAAAATTTTTCCTTTCCCATGTATAAAATATATCTTTTAAACCGTTTCTTTTACAAGTACATAATTTTTGTGTCTCAATACTCACACTCTTGCCACCTTTTTCATAATTATAAAATAAAAACAAATCAAACACAAATAAGATAATTTCTTAAACACAAGACTTCAAATGGACACAAATCAAATATGGAAAAGATACAATTCAGATACAAGATAATAAATAAATAAATAATTAAAAAAAAAAAAGACAATCCAAACAAACTACAAACCACATGCTCCTTTGTAAAATATTGCTAGCTAACTACAACCAAAAGAATGCCTAATTTCTTCAACGCATCACAATTACAAACAATAGCTCATAACCTAGAAGTACCGTCTGAATCAGGGAAATAATTTTGAATATTTAATGCAGCAATTCAATCAACAATCGTAAGGCTCTGATGATCATATTTAGAAACACGGGTGACTCATTTGACCGTGGGGTTCTATTTTTATCAAATCCAAAATGAAAACAAGTTTACAACTTCCAGTTATGGAAGTCAACAAGAGCTTCCAGCTCTCCATGATAATACAGGATCTCAATAGTTCCTTTAGCTAACCACTCAAAAGTAGGAAATCTATTCTCAGTATAAAACCCCCTAACAACATACTACCAACTAATAATATATTCTAAATACATCTAATCCATCCTAGAAACTTCTAGAGCTGATAACTTCAATCTTCTCTTGTACACTCATGTACAAGAACATGTCAAGACCACCCCTCTCAAGATTGACAACGTTTCCAAGGTCAAGTAAAGAAAGGGAAACAGAAAGAAAATCATATTAAGGTCAAGTAAAGAATAAGAATAGTTTTCTGATTATAGAATAGCTTCATCAGAAAAAGAACATTGCTCTGACTATAGAACATAAGCCAATGATTCACTGTGCTCATCAAACATCACTATTGTTTTTCACTTATGTTTGCCAAAAGCTCACTAACTTCCCCAATCCAACCAGAGCAGACTCACATGTAATTTCTACATCTTCCTCCCATATTACTTCAGCAATTAGAAAGTCCTTGCTACTTGACTACAATCTTGGCCAGAACACCTCCAAGAATTGCTTGGACAAAGTATACCGATGCAGAAAAACGCAATAACGCAGGTCCAACTTGAATTACAAACCACTCCATCAAACATAAATCAATCCCACCCCCAAAAAATAGGGTTGGTCCAAAGCTATGTAAACTGTATATCATGAATGTCAATTTTGGGCATAATAATGGACTCAACTGTTACTGAACAACATCAACTATGAAGTAAATGTCCATATACTGCCTTCTTGATAACATCTCTCTTCTCAATTGAGACAACTCTATTGTCAAAAACAACAGCCCAGTTCCTTCAATTGACACACAACTAGAAATTCCATTTGTACATGTGTGCCAAAGCCGCAATAGGAGGAACATTAACATGGACTTTCACTTGCACACTGAAACCTGAGGAAGGCAAGACCACTTTAAGGCTTTTTGACCATAGTGTCCATGAGTGGGCCAACATATGTAGAACATCTTTTTCTCATGCTTTGGAATCACTGGAAATATTTCTAACTTCCCATTGGCAGTGGCAATCTCCAAGGTCTTGTCGACAAGATTAAGAAGACTTGATCATCATGTACTTTCACTAATGTCCTCCATCATCACTCTTGTTCACAAGGGAGAATCGAACCGAGCAGTCACATTACAACTCAAAGAACCAAAAATACATGAATTACCTTGTCGCTCTTCAAGACTAGAACTTGCCGTTGGTGGAGCAAAATTATTTGGCTCAAGTTGATTATTTTTTTCCTCTTTTCCTAGAGAAAAAATCGGATTGTAATCATTCAACTTCTCTTGCTGAAAACTAATCTTATCGTTCCTTTAAATCAACCAAATTTAAAGTAACTCCTCCCTTTCCCTTGACTTCCTACTCAACCTTCTAGGCACATCTCTTGGATCATGTCATGAAGTGATGACAAAATCCTTCCAACTGAAGACAAACTCCATCAGATTTCGAACATATACTCCCATGAATGATAAACTTCTCCAAAGAACCTGATCTGATGAGGGGTTCTCAGTCTGGTTCAGATACCCATTTAAGCTTCAAATAGAACCCCTTCTTAATTTTCAGATATCAAGTCTTGATCATTCTAAATTCTCAACTCCATTCTCCAATCCCAACTCTCACCACTGACACCCAAATACATTTCCCGTAGACAGCACCAAGTGATGTGACTTCATAATTGTACAAGTAAACAATAGGCTATTTTTATTGAATTCAAAACGAAAAGAAGTTTACAACTTCCAGTTATGGAAGTTCAAAAAGCTTCCACACTAAAACAAGAGCTCCATAGCTACTTTAGCAAACTACTCAGGGTAGGAAATTTGTTATTACAGCTAGGTAGGAAATTTGTTATCATCGTCAACTAGTATAACATTCCCTATTTATAGAAGCTATGGACCACTTGTATCAGCATGGAGATCGAAAGCTCTTGTGACTTTCCATAACTGGAAGTTGTAAACTTGTTTCCACTTCAGATTCAATAAAAATAGCCTATTGTTTGTCCCTAGAAACCTAGGGTTCCATCGACAAGAAACACCAAGAGCAGCTTTGTTTTCATGGCTACGGATTGTGCACAGCAAGGAGATATAATGGTAAATAAAGTAGCAAACCTTGCGATACTGTGGATTTTAATGTCCATAGGAGAGTTAAGGGTTTCTGCGGTTGTTCCTATACAAGAAAACAAAAGATGCAAATTTTCCTCCATAATTCAGGCATTTTTCAACTTATATGATGAAGAGAATTCAGAACAAAGATCTCAAAATAGAAAATTGCTCAAAATCACCAAAACCAGTATCCTATTATCCTTCTATTAGATAAATAAAGAAACAATAAACACAGATTTTGCTTCTCATAGATATCATGCCTCCATTTGCATAAAAAATAATCGGTTAGTCCCCAATCTAAATCTCTTATAGTTATATCAAGAGATTATGCCAAAAAAGTGAATATATATAGTGCAGACCTCATGGATAGCTGTGTCCTTTGCCTCCGTGACTTTAGAGTCCAAAAACAGTGGCTGACCAGAAGAGTAAAAATCCATGATAGCTGCAAAGATCTCAGGCTTCAACAGATCCCATGAAGCATCATCTGATTTAGTTACAGTAACAAAGTCTGAGCCATAAAAAACCCGAGTAACTCCTACAGGAAAAAACAAAAGCAGCCTTTACATCAACACCCAGAAAACAAAATCTTCAAATCATCAAAACACTAATTACCCAACAATGTCATCACAATATAGAACACACATACCATCAATCCCAAAGAGGGCTTTTGCAAGAGGAGAATTCATGGAAGTACGAGCATTTGGAAAATCCGAACTCCCAACCTCCATAACTGGCTTTCCAGGATAAAACATTAAAGATGAAGGGTTTGGTGTCGACTGAGTTTGGATAAACATACTCCTCCTCTGCACTGTAGAATCGAACAATTAAAAAAAAAAAAAAAAACATCCATACAGACAACATACTGCCAGAAATAAATAAACAAATAAAATTTCCTTTAGAAAAAAACTTCCCTCTTCCAATTCCCCCATCAGCTCAAATGTTACTAATCACATGTTGCCATGCAAAATACATAAAACCCATGAATGAGCCCACATTAATTTAAATAATCCAATATCTAATACAATATCAAATTTTCAAGTTGCAAATCCAAATAAGTTAACCCTCCTGTCAAATTCGCAAAACCTAAGAACTTTAATTTAGGTTACTCTATCTTCTAAATCATAAACCCTAAAGTGTACATTAAAAAGCCATAATAAGCGAAAAATCGAAAATTTTTTCACAAGGAGCATTATAAGGAATAAAGAAGAAAAAAAAAAAAAAGGGGGATGAAAATCAGGTTAGGATGTAGGGTTAGGATTTTAACCGGCAAAGTAGCTCCATTTCTTCAACAGGGGAGAGTAACTCGTTGACGTAACATCGGCCGGAGAGCATGTGTTGGGCAAAAACGACGATGCAGCGTAGGAAGCAATGAAACGGCGTGACGTAGAAAGAAAGGGGTCAGTAGTAGTATTACAATTACGCTTCGACAGAAGAAGCAGTCCTGCTATGCTTCGCCTCATCATCGTCTTCATCTCTCTCGTGTGTATTTTTTTTCTTTCTTTTTAATTCACCTCTGCTCTTCCTCTGTCTGCAAGGTCCAGATGATACCACAAAGAACCTCGCCTCATGAATGCAGACCGCTGAAAGCCAACACCTTTATTATTATTAGGAGGAAAGAAGTAAAGGGGCTTACGCTAAACGGGTTTTGTATGGATTTTATACGGAAATACTTTTTTTTTTTTTAATAAATCCCAAAATACCTAATTTTTAAAAGATATTTCAAAAATAACCCAACAAAAGCACATTCAAAGTGTGCGTTTATGATTATATGTGACGAATCAAACACATACAGGGAATGCGTTCGAAAATTTTCAAACCGAATGCATTCACTATATGCGCCCATTGGGTGGGATGGAGGCTTCCAAACGCATGGAGTACATGTCATTTAGGGTTCCTTGACGAACGTATTGGAGGAATGCGTTTGGTAGCCCTATATATCCATATTCGCTGCTCGCAAGCTCATGTGCATCTCCGCCGCTAGCTTACACTCCCAGTGCTCACTCTCCAGTTATCTCCATCGCTCACTCAATCGGCCACAACCACGCTCAACCGCAAGCTCGCGCGCACATCGCCCACCCACGGTCGCTCAGCCAACTGTCACAACGAACACATTCATTGCATGCGTCCAAAGTCAAGTCCTACAACCCATCTACTCCTCTCCCAAACATGGAAAAACGCATTCTCTACTCTCGCTTGGTGTAAGGAAATCCGAAGGTCTCCATTTGCTGCACGTGTTGATAAAGTTTTCTTAAGGTAAAACTGAAAAACAATATCTTATATTTATTAGTTTGATTCGGTAATTTCTAAAATTCTTGATTATGAAACCCAAAAAATGAATGTAGCATAGATTGGCATATTGAACTCGTAATGCATGATTTGTTGTGTTGATTTAAGTATACTGGGCTGAATGGTGATGATTTTGGAAGTTTACATGTGTTGAAGTGTTGACTTACAGAAATGCTTAATAAGTGTTTGATATAATGTCTATATAGGATTTACTATGGGGGATTTTGTTCGGTTCATTGTGTATGCTTATGGGAATATTGTGACTCGAAAATACGGTCCAGAGTATGACCGAGCTCCCATGAAGAAGGTCCGGATGAGAACTGATGCTGACTTTAATCAATTTTTGAGCAAGATATGTGCTAGTATAGGTATAGATCCAACTATGGGAGCTGTCCAAATAGTCCACAGAAACCCTCATTATATGCCGAATGGGCCATCATGCTGTTGCCTATTGTAGATGACAAAGGTGTTGAAGACTTGATTGACCAAGTTAAGGAACTTGGTTCAGGCCTATTGCAAGAGTTGTATGTGCAGGTACAAGGACAGTGTAGTGATCAAACCGAATTTATGCCATCTCAATTGGAACAAGTTCTGGTTTCAAAAGTAGAAGACCAACATAACACATTTCTTCACCCTATAGGTGGGGTCGGTGTATGCAATCAAACACCTCAGCGGCAAGTTATGGTACATCATTCCCATATGAACTTTAAAGAGTATGAGCCGACCCACGTCAAAGAAGGAATGGTGGAACTTGAAAGGAGAATTGAACAAGAAGTTATGCCAATTCTAAATGCTAGAGCCACAGATGATAATTGGGATGGTCAGTATTATGTGGATGAAGATGGGGATGCAATAAAGGATCAACAAAGTGACAGTGAAGATAATGAAAATCCCGAACAGATCAATGATGCCGATGTTGTGACCATGAGGACATCATAACAACCATCCAGTTCAAGAAAAAATTCTCTAAGTAATGATCCCTCTGAGGGTGGTGTAAGGGATAAGGTACCATTTTTCAATATCGGCAGTAGTGATGGATATATAACTTTTGAGGAAAGCTTGAGTATAATGAGAAAGAACATTTCAAATGCAGATGATCTCAACAAAGGTATGATGTTCACCACAAAAGCAGATCTTATTAACCATGTAAAAAAATTTCATGTGAAGCAACACTGTAACTTTAGGATGGATGATTTAACCAAAACTGTATGGTTAGCATATTGTATGAAACGAGATGAGGGGTGTAAATGGAGACTGTGTACTAGTAAGAAGAAACTTGAGGGTCTCTTCGTCATCACCAGATTAGAAAGACCTCACACATGCCTTAACCCTATGGTCGGGCAAGACCATTCTCAGATAGATTGTAATATTCTTGCAAGAGAGTTCTTGACAATGGTTAAGGATGATGTAGATGTAAAAACAAGAGCGCTACAGGGGCATGCAGAGGCCTTGTTTGGCTACAAAATATCACGACGAAGAGTATGGGAAGGGAAAAGGAGAGCAATTGCCATGGTATATGGAGACTAAGAAAATGCATACAATGAGCTTCCAAAATTGTTATATGCAATGAAAGCCAGCAATCCTGCAACACAGGTTAAATAAGGATGGACAAGATCTGTAGATCCTGGAAAAGCAATCATGAAGTGGTTATTTTGGACATTTGGCCCTTCGGTGGAAGCATTGAAGTATTGTCGACCTATTATATGTGTCGATGGAACATTTCTTTACGGGAAGTATAAACACGTGCTGTTAGTTGCATGTGAGGCAGATGGTGACAATACGATTGTACCTTTGGCTTTTTGTTTAGCTTCGACAGAATCAATGGAGTCATGGAGCTGGTTCCTAGTACGGTTGAAGCGACATGTAATTAGTCACCATGGTGAGGAGACGATATGTTTGACATCCGATAGGAGCGCAGGAATCATGTCAACATGCAAAGAGCAATCGAATAGGTGGTTACCTCCATTTGCTGTTCAACATGTTGCCAGTAATTTCAATAAAGTCAATAAGAATGTGAGGATGCAGAATTTGGTTACATATGCTGCCTCTCAAGCACAACCACGAAAGTTTAAGAAATTCATGGATTTAGTTAAGGACATTAATGAAGGAGCAATCGAGTGGTTTAACAAGACTGAGTCAGATGGATCATTCACGTTACCTAAAAAGCAATGGACATTGGCATATGATGGCAACTACCGTTTCGGGTACATGACTACAAATATGGTAGAGGCTTACAAGTTTGTCATCCAAGGTGTAAGGGGTCTTCCTGTGACAATTCGTTAAGAAAATTTTTTACAATTGCGTAACGCTTTGGGAGAAACGAATGGTAGAAGCCACTGATGCTATAAAAGCCAATGAAGTGTTCACTACATATGCTCGCGAAAAATTGGACGGGGCCAACGTTCCACGAACCATCAGATGACTAGTTTCCATAGGAATACTGGTTTGTTTGAAGTATGAACAGGGCCACGTCGAGCAGGTGGTGGCTTGAAGGGGGAAGGTTAGGCAAGGAAGGTTAAGTTGGGGAAGCACACTTGTACATGCAACAAATGGCAAATCTACAGGATACCATGTTCACACGCTATAGCTGTTACAGCACACATGAGATTAGACACAACAACCTTAGTGGAGCCATAGTATAGATGGACGAATCAGATTCGGTGCTATGGAGCTCACTTCCATCCTATTGCGGATGAGTTAGAGTGGCTTGCACCAGCAAACTTCCCTTACCTAGTGCCTGATCGTACTATGACTCGTGCAAAGGATAAACCACGAACTCGTCGATTTCGAATGGAGATGGACATTAAAGGCCGTCCAGATACGATTACCTACAGTGTGTGTCACAACCAAGGTCACAATAGAAGACGATGCCCCAATTCCCACCAACAGGGTTAAGATCATGACCTAATGTTGTATTTGTTACTTATTGCAATTTGTGATGCATTATTATTGTAATTTTCTAACATTCATTACCTCTCATTTGCAGGGTAGATGGAGCCAGGTCCAATAGATCCGTCCGTGCTGACAAAACAGGCAATGCATCAATCAAAGGATGTGTGGATTGCTGAGGTAGAATGTTGTTGATCATTTTAACGAATCTATTTTTTTGGAAATCCAGTAACAGTTACATTGATGGCTTTTGCAGGAAAATGCTGACCCAATGATTCTCTCTCAGACATTGACTGTCAGGCGCCGAGAGATGACTCTTATGCGTCCTGATCCTCGAATAGTGCCATATCTACATCAGGCTGGATTCTATGGAGCTAGTTGTCTGCCATTCATCCAGCTTGACTGGCACTTCCTTACAGCACTTGTGGAGCGTTGGAGACCGAAGACACATACATTCTCTATGCCGACAGGGGATATGACAATAACTTTACAAGATGTGGAGGTCTAATTAGGCTTACGTGTGGACGAACTACCACTGATAGGCAGCAGCAATCTAAGTATTCTAATGCTATGTCAAAACCTATTGGGAGTTATACTAAGGAACACAAACTTAAGGGGAGGGCGAATTAACCTTAATTGGATCTCCCAACAGTTTAATGAAATACCTGAAAATGCAGATGAGGAAGAAATTATTAGGCACACTCGGGCATATATACTGCAATTGATTGGGGGTTTCCTTTTTGCTGACAAATCAGGAAACCTTGTCCACTCCATGTTCCTTGGTTTGTTAGCAGATTTGAATGATGCAAGGCAATAAGCGTGGGGGGCTACATGTTTGGCATGGTTATACAGGCAACTACGTTGTGGAGCTACATCGGGTACCCAGGAGTTAGTAGGTGTAGCCATACTGCTGCAAGTGTGGGGTTGGGATAGATTCCCCTAGTATGCTCCTCGTAGTAGATATGGTATGATGATACTTGCTGGTCAACCACTGGCATGTAGATGGCATATGCCTACACATGTGGTAACCGCATATTGACAAGCTTTGGATCGCCTTTCGCCTCACCTGGTATGTACGACACATGTATCATTTCATTACATACATCTTACATTTGTTCCTAACTCTTCATACACTTACTGTCCTATATGCAGGTGGATTGGGAACCGTACCCTGAGAACTTGTTGGCGACACTCCCTCCATTTTGTTTTGTAGAGTGACAAATATAGATAGCCCGTATGCTGCTTATTTGCTTCGCCATCATTGAGTGGCACTTCCCAAATAGAGTGGCAAGATAGTTTAGAGGCCTTCAGCACATCCCGACTGATGTTAACACAGAAGGAGCGCTCCATGACGTTGACCTATGCGGAAAGTTAGACTCAAATTGGCAGCAGCTTCACATGAGTTATTTTGCTCTGTGGCAATATCGCCATGCAAACCTTGTTGAGATTGAAGAGGGACTCGGAATAGATGTTGAATATGTGAATTGGTATTGGCATATCACTCGTAGATACATTTCCTATACTGGTGCCTTGATGGGACATATGGTGAGATCACGAACATTAATTTTAGTATAATCTTATAGCACATTCTCTAAAATTACTTTTGCTATTTTTTAGATATGCACACAGGGAGAGATCAGCCGATCAAATAGTTTGGACCACACACGTGATCTCGCATACGAGTCAATGAGAACTGCGGAGGAGGAGAATGACATTGGGCTATATCCACCAATAGGATGTCATGTGGGAGAGGAAGCTCAGGCATCTTATGTAGATGAAAGAGCCGAAGCAAATGTTTAACCACAACGTCTACGTCGCCGATGGACAGATATGGCTCGTCGAGGGCGTTGAAGCATATCCTCCATACCCACCCATCAACAATACCCCTATACATGTATCATTTCCTGATGTCTCTACGGGTAGCACATTTCCAGGTGAGACCACATTTGCCGGAGGTAGCACATACCTGGGTGATATATCACACCCGAGTGGCAGCTCATTCTCGGATGATTTCTCATACCTGGGTAATATCTCATACCCAGTTGGTAGCTCATACCCAAGTGATGTCATGGGTGGTTCAATGTACGATATGAGTACATTTGTCACTCCATCATTCAGCTACGATCTGTATGAATCAATTACTACTCCTCTAGCACCACGTAGAGAGCATGGTATCCATATATCAAATGAGCCCGAACTACGAAAAGGGGAGGGGAAGTGGTTACATAGTTGACCCAGTCCACTACATGTTACAGTCCAGTGGCTCCTAGAGATTTTGAAGAAGCTTCTGGTGAAGTAAGTGAGCAAAGGGGTGATTGACCACATATAGGCAAGGACAAGGAGTCTGTGTTTAGAAGATTTGGAATAACATTCACTAGACGATTGAAGAAAAACTAGTTAGATTGTAATTATCTCCATTACTGTTTCTTACTTAACAAATTTGTAATTACGTACCAATTTACTATATAGGTTGGACTGATTTTAAACTTTTATTACTAAGATGCGATGTATGGTGCACTTGATTTTTTATTGTTATGTATTTGGGATTGCATGCCACTTCATGGTGCTTTAAAAAAAATTACTATCTTGGAACCCATGTAGTAAATGCGTCCAAGACCTCCACTCCACTCAACCCCATGATGGAGCGGGAATAAAGGAGGCTGCTCGGACACATATGGGGAATGCGTCCAACCACCAGTCTCGGACGCGCATGGGGAATGCATTCAATTACCAGCGCAATGCCAACGAACGCATATGGACGCATATAGGTATGCCAACGAACGCATATGGACGCATATAGTGTATGCGTTTTATTGGAAAATTTTTGAATGCATTCAATACATGCGTTCAATTTTCCTCTTATTCTGAGTCAAACTTCGAACGCACACTTTGAATGCGTTTTTGCTGGATTATTTTCGAAACATCTTCTCAAAGATGGGCATTTTACGATTTATTTCCAAAACTAAAGGTACTTCCGTACAAAACCCTACGTTAAACCATATAACCTGTCTTTTTTATTTTTTATTTTTTTCTCTCTTTTTAATTTCTTGAAATTAAACTGTGAGCATCTCACCTCCATCACTATCGAAAGAGCATTTATGATTAGATTATATATAAAACTATTAAGATTGAACTGTTGGCTTTAGGAAATTTTGAAATCATGTGGTATGATTATTTACATGTTTAAGCCAAGTTTTTTTTTTTTTTTTACCAAACATGTAAATAATATATATGGAAAAAATATATAAATATATATATAGAAAAGAAAAGTTACCAATGGTACCTAAAACTTGATAAAATACAAAATTAGGTATTTAATGTTTGAAATTGATTAAGTTAATACTTAAACTTTAGTCAATAACATTATGTTCTAGTGGACACCCCCATCTCTTTTATGAGAGATCACAAGTTCGATTTTCTCTTCCCGTTATAATGGCAAAAATAATAATAACAATACCTAAGCTTTGAAAGTTCATATATTAAATTGATAATTTTCAAAATTTAGATACCTAACTGGAGTTCAATACATTTTTAAGGTCCCTATACAAAATAATTACTAATATACCATTTGGATGAAATTAATTACCAATTTCTAGTTGTAAAATAGCATTTAAGAAACAGGATATGTAATTTTATATCGTAATATCGCGATTATTAATCACGATATAAGTATTTTGTACAGATAGCGCGATTAATAATCGCGATATCGCCTCGTACGTCAAATATATATCACGTTTTATAATCACGATATGCACATGTACGTGGATTTACTGTTCACTCATATATCCTGTGATAAAAACGCGATTTTAGTGTGGTAAATTGGTAATTATTTTCTTTTTAACCTTATTTAAGGAATTAATTTCAATTAGTGTCCTAAACAAGAAATTAATTCTACCTAACTACATATTTTATCGAAGTTCAAGTATTATTTGTAACGTCATCATCATTATTATTAAAAGAGTAATGCCATTCGACTAAAAAAATCTCTACTATATAGTTTTATCCACTCTTGATGTAATTTCTCATGTATTTTCTCTCGCATTCTCTCTCCTAATTATCCATTTTCAAATTCCAATAACTGTTCCCACTTTCTTAAGTTAAAGTTTTCAGACCACTTATTAGTCCTATAATTATCTAATAGTCTCGCTTCCCCCTTCTCTTTCTTTGTATTCTAACTAACAACATGGTCTTTAATAGCACATACCCATTTCGTTTTGATGAAGGTTACAGTTTTTAAGAGTTTTTTATTGATACTTTTTTCTATTGAATTAAGACTTTTTTTTTCTGCCGCATACCCCAATGCCAATCTATATACTTTGTTGTTGATTAGTTTCTTTTAAGTGATAAAGTATGAATTTTTCAAATTAGGTTTTACACAAGAACGGTGATCGGTGTGATTCTAAAGATTCAAATAAGATGAAAAGATTGGCTTTTTGTGACTTATCTATTACTATTAAGTGAATCCAATTTTATTCGTGTCAAAAAATAGAAACCAAGGTATGACCATTGTTTGTTATATTTGTTTTATTGGATAGGAATTCTTCTCTCTCTCTTTCTTTTGTAATCAATGCTCTCTGTCTCTTCTCCCTCTTTATTCTCTATAACAAAAACTATTACCACTTTTTTTTTCACATATGCAGTGCAGGTGCATTGTATGCTAGTTATTATTATTCAGAAGGACTAAGTTAAGCTCATTTTATTGTGTTGATGTACTAATTTAGAACAATGTCCTCCCAAACTAGATCCAGCCTATGGTTTAATTAGACTTACCATTTAAGTTGAGGGCCTCTCCACGTTAGCAATGGCCTAAAGTCCTGTTTGAACACCCTTCACCATAGCTTGGCATCCGAATGACTCATGCAACTATCGGTCAACACTCACCAAACATCTCTCAACATGTTTCCCTTGATCGAGCTTAGCGCATTCAAGAGTGGATTAGTGGATCTACCCCACGTCCACTATAACTATCGCTAACCACAGATCGGTCTACTATCATATGATCTTATGTTGCATCTAACCATTAAGGTTCAACCAACTATGAGTATTTCTCTTCCATCCATGAGACAGGCACATTACATGTATGCAAGAAAATGACACATATAAGGATGATAAAAAGAATTATATAGGGAAAGGAAGTAAACGGTCTCAGCAGGTGAGGGAGCTAAAATGTATCAAACCTCATTGACTATAATGAAATGTATGAGTTCTTGATTAGAATAACCTATTATCTCTCTGTGATGGAAATCCAGCAACACGATGACATTTTTCCTAGATTTGGCTTGCACATGATTATAGTATTTGAATTCTTACACCAAGCGATAGTGGTAGTGTTTTTTTTTTTTACAACATGGTAGGTGACCGCCATTCGTGTGCCAATCATTAGTGTTGATGTATAAAAAATGAATCATGTCTATGAGATTCAATTTATAATATGAGTTGGTGAATGATAGATATAAAAATCTCGCTTAGTATCTTAAACAACTTGTTCACTTGAGGGAATATCTATTCATTCATTTCTTATTCTAAATAAAGCTACTATTACGGAGGTGTTTAGTTAGAAGGAATGACCATTAATAATGAATTACTATCACGCAAAATAATGACTACATAATCTCACATACATGAATTGTCATTCAATGTTTTGAAAATATCACCTATAAAATTATGATTTCTCTATCATAAAGACAAATAGATATTTTACTTTTACCTTTACTTTGTTTTATTTTTTTATACCAAATAAATATTATAATATTCATCATAACTCTGTTATATTTAAATTGAACTAGAATTTAATCCCCCTTACTCTATATGATGAAGTGAATAAGTCATGAATGTTATAATTTTGTAAGAACCTTTTCCATTCAGGGTAGAGACAAAACTAACCAAATCAAACTAATTGGGAAACCGAATCAAACCAAATTGAAAATATGATTTTTAAAACAATTTGGTTTGGAGAATGCCTAATTTGAACCAATCAATAATCTCATAGTTGGTTTAAAGGAGTATATCGAATGAATTTGTAAAACCAAGTCTAACCGTTTTGGAAAAACATAATAGTATTTTACTTGTAACTATAAATTTTCTTATAACAATTCATTAAAGGTAGTATATGCCTTCCTGGTATCATTATGATATTTAGTATATGATGAATATTGGTTTAACTTGTCTTTCTTTTAAATTGTTTTTTTTTTTTTAGATTCAAGATATATAGTTTTCTGTTTGTGACTTAATTTTTTTTAATCAATTTAATTTTATTGAAGGAAATCTTTTATTTAGTTACTCTTCCTATGTATTAATTGTTCAATGCATATTGTTAGAAAATCATTTTTATTCATGTTTGACTTTTATGTACAGTCACAGAATCTATACATGAGCTCATGCATTAGTTGTGCTAGCCTAAAAAAAATCATATTCATGAATTTGATTTGTTTTCTTAAATTAGAAACATCCATAACCCATCCACATCAATATTCATCACTCCAATATTAATCTAGACATAAATTTACACACTTATAACTAAAATAACACTCAAGATATCCAATTAACACCAAAGCATATTACTTACTAGTAATCCAAGAAAATTCCATGGTCCCATCATACAGTCCCATTAACTATCTAATAGCTCACACCATATCCATACGTGATTGAACCATTAAAATAATTAATATTCTAATTACTATATTTATTTTAACAGTTAAATGGTTCACTGGACAATCTTGTCAACGGGATCATAGAAGCTTCCTACAACAAGATTGATTGAATAATTACTAACCACTTGAATACAAGCAACTATGAATAAGAAAAAGAATTAAATCTATTGGGATGCAAGCAAAATGGACAAATATTTTGTATTTTCATTTTATGATGTCTTTGTATAATATATGATACCTATATCTCTTGTGGTTCTAATTCTTTTTTCTGTGTTATTGTAGGTAGCATTGTGGTGATATCAGGACAAGATCCATGGTAATTCTTCAGTTTTGAGACATGGAATGTGGGGTGTATAGCTGCCTCTAAGGAATAAGCTACTGGTCCAATCTTCTCCACTATTTTGTAAGGTTCGTAGAATTTTGCTACTAGCCTTGATTTTTTATGGATCTAAGTGAACCTTGTTTGTATGGTTGAAGTTTTAGTAGTACTAGATCTCCTATCTTAGAATTCCATGTGTTTCTTGTTTATTTGCTGCTTCATTCTTTATTGTATACGCTTCAAATGGAAACGCAACATCTTGATACCCTCTTCCCTATCTGTCATTAGTGATTCTACGGATTCCACCCTTGAGTCTTCAAGAATGTAAGGTAGATGTATTGAAGGTAGGTAGCCGTAGAGAGCTTGAAATGGTGTTGTCTTGGAACTAGAGTGATAGGTTGTGTTGTACCACCATTCGGCTAGGGATAGGTAATAGCTCCATCTCTTAAGAATCTCCCATGTCATGCACCTTAAGTAAGTTTCGAGATACTTGTTCATCACCTCAGTTTGGCCATCGGTCTGAGGATGTACGTTGTAGAGATGTTAAGTTCGACTCCCTACAATTTAGAAAATTCCTTCCACAACAAACTTACAAAAATCGGATCCCTATCTAGTGATAGTTTCAGGAGTCCATGTAATTTGTAAACATGATCTAGATAAGCTTGTACCACGATACTAGTTGCGAAAGGGTGAGAAAGTGCAATGAAGTGACTATATTTTGTTAACCTATCTACAACAACCATAATGACACTTTTGCCATTAGAGATAGGTAATCCTTCAATAAAATCAAGGTTAACCTCTTACTACCACACATTGGAAACATTGAGAGGATGTAATAATCCAAGAGTAGCCAAATTCTCATATATGTATCGTTGACAAATATCACAGCTTCGAACAAAGTTTCTAACTTCATGTTCCAGCTTGGGCCAATAGAATATAGCTGAGAGACACTTGTAAGTAGCTTGCCCACCTGAATGGCCTCTAAAGGCCCCCCACGGTATAAGTGTAACAGCTTTAATTTGATATTAAGATCAGATCCTACTACCAACTTTCCCTTCCTCCTTAGAATTCCTTGTTCAAAGGTGAAATGACCAGCTAAGTTTCCTTGTTGCAAAGTTCCAGCAAAGGTCCATATCTCCCATCTAACTTCCAACTATTTTTAATTGCCTCCAAAACATCAGGAATAGTAGCTTGAATCTCAAGTTGATTGAGTTGAACTTCTTCCCTTCTAGATGGAGCATCAGTAACCGCATTTGCTTGGCCACTTTTATACTTAATTTCATAGTTCAAACCTAATAGCTTTGTGAACCTTTTTTTTTTTTAGTAGGTCTCATCAGCCTTTGCTCAAGTAAGTACTTGAGGCTTTGGTGATTTATACGAATAATGAATTGTCTTCCCAACAAATAATGTCACCATTTTTCAATGGCATACACTAAGGCCAATAGCTTCTTTTCATAGACAGATAAGCCCCGATGTTTAGGGGCTAAAGACTTGCTAATGAAGGCTATTGGGTGTTTAGGGGCTAAAGACTTGCTAATGAAGGCTATTGGGTGTCTATCTTGCATTAAGACGAATCTAATTCCTTCTCTACTTGCATCGATTTTGAATAACAAATGCATTGGAGTAGTTAGGTAAGCTGAGCACAAGTGATCTCATGAAGGCTGCCTTCAACTACTCAAATGCACACTATGCCTCAGCTCCCCATCCAAACTAGTCTTTTTTCAGTAGATGGATAATGGGACAAGCAATAATCCCAACACCATGGATGAACCTCCTATAATAACCAGCCAAGCCCTAGAATCCCCTCAATTGCCTTAGATTTTTAGGTATAGGCCACTTATCAATTGCTTTCACATTCCTTGGATCTGTAGTTACTCCTTCCCTAGTAATAATATGACCCAAATAATCAATTTGAGTAATGCCAAAAACACATTTACTCCTTTCTAAGTAGAGTTGTTTAGCCTTGAGTGTCTTAAATACTATCCTTAAATGTTCAACCTGTTGGTCCAAGCTAGTGCTATAGTATATCGTCAAAAAAGATCAGCACAAATTTCCTTAAATATAATCCAAAAACTTCATTCATAAGACCATGAAAAGTCGAAGGGCCGTTAGTCAAGCCAAATGGCATGACAAGGAATTTATAGTAGCCTCCATCTATCCGGAAAATCTTATATGTATCACTAAGATGCATAGACTGGGTGGTAACTGAATCTCGGACCTAACTTGCTGAAGTATTTAGCCCTATGTAACTCATCAAACAAACCTTCAATAATTAGGATAGGGAAATGATCTTTAATGGTTTACTTGTTGAGTTCTCTATAATCTACACACATCCTCCATGAATGGTCTTTCTTTTTTACTAAAAATACTAGTGAGGCAAAAGGACTATGACTATGCCTAATAATTCTAGTTTTCAAAATATCTTTGATCATCTCTTCTGAAACTAACTTTTGAAGGGATAAAGGCATGTGAAGTGCTTGTACTATCACGGTTTAGCAATTAGTACTCAATGTTTAATTTTGGGCAAAAAGTACCCATGCCTTCAAAATCAAGGCATTTTATGTGCCTAAAATGTCCAATTTTAAGGGTATAGAGGCACTAAAATGCCTTGATTTTAAAGTACAAGTACCTTTTTACCTAAAATAAAACATTAGGCACTAAATTACTGAGATCCAAAAGTATAAGCACTACTTATGGCTTTATCCCAACTTTTGAATAGAGGCATAACGATAAGGCCTAAGGTTAACTGGGTTAGGCCCTTCCTTCAAGTGAGTCCTATGATTGCACTTCCTATTTGGTGGAAGTGAATTAGGTTCATTGAATAATTCATGGAACTCCTCTAATAAATCAATAATTTTTGGATGTAACCCAACATTCAACTCTAGTTTCTCATTTCTAGTATAAATGACAATCCAACATTGAACTTCTATAGAAAGATTAGAAGTTTGCAAAATGTTGGATAATGAAGCACTTGATATGGTCTTGAGCTGCTCTTTTCTCCCCATAATATGCATTATTTCCCTTGCCAACTGAATTCCATCTTTAGTAATTGGAAATTCCATCTAATTGTACCGACCGAAGCTAACCAAGGAATACCCAAAATTAAGTCACAAGTATTCAATGGCAAGGTATAAAAATCGGCACTAAACTCAAAACCATGCATTTGCTAATGTAAGTTTAGCATAATAAACGCACTGAGTAACTTAGTGTCATTCATAAGGTAAGCATTATACCATTCATAAGGTTTATCTTCTAAGTGAATGGTAGCTAGTTTAACCTTATAATGCTCAGGAGTTTCATCAATTGCAAGGAACTGTTCAGCTCTAAGCACCCAATTCTTAACATCTTCCCCATAAAAAGTGGGAAACTCCACCTTGGTACTTCGAGTTGGGAAATGATAACTTGAGGTAGTCTCATTCGTTGTTGCCAATATAACAACTGAAGTAGAAATATCATGCACACTACTGGAGGTCATCATAAGTGCTTTCCTAGCATCAGGTTTTCCATTTAATTCCTGTTTAGGTTCACTAATGGTTTTGTTTTGGGTTTCTAACATGGTTTGTTGTTTTTGTAGGGTTTCCGAAAACATTTTGACCCAGTTTTAATGTTGCTCAGCTTGTCCATTAAGGATTGCTCTTAATGCTTCTTCCATTCTTTTAAACTCACACGTCTCCATAGCCAGAAATTAGCTATAATACCAAATGTAGCAAGATTAATTGAAATATTACTAACCACTTGAATACAAGCAGCTATGAATAAGAAAAAGAATTAAATCTACTCGAATGCAAGCAAAATGGACAAATATTTTGGATTTTGATTTTCTGATGTCTCTGTATTACATATGATACTTATATATAATAATGTAATAGATAAATTTATATGATACCGACTATCCTTTGCGAATATTCTATCAGATGTGAGCATGTGATAAAAGTTTTGTTAGATTCTCTTAAAATAGGTTTTGATGATAACAAAAGAGTAAAAATGATAACTAATGAGTTTATTAAGTGTGTAGTATCAAGTTAAAGAGAAAAAAGAAGATGAAAAGTATTTGGAATCCAGAATGTTTTCCAAAAGGTTTCTTTGAAGATAAAGAATTTTTCCAGAAATCCAGAATCTTTTACTGCACTTTTGACAGTAGCTCTATATCACGTGATTTCACTGTTCATCTTCTCCAATTTGATGCAAATCATTCCAGTTCGATACAAAAATGAATCTTGAAGACCTAGCTCCAAGTAAATGAGTTTATTTGGATAATATACTCATTTATTCCACTTAAGTTGGTTTAATCTAAGGGGATTTAAAGTTTTTTTTTCAAAGTTTATCTCTCTTCAACGATGGAAATCTTCATGAACAGTACCAGACCTTATTTGAATAGCTGCTCGTTTTTCTCCTTCGAGACAAGTGAAATATCAGTATCTATAATGTTTCAAGACAAGGATAAGTCCATCACTTACCTATTTTTATGAGATTCATGTGTGAGTTCAAGAAAAGGACGTTATCTACTTTTGGTTTAGATAAAGAAGAAGAAGATCAGATTATGATGAATCAGTTTCGGTTTTCAAATTTCAAATCAAGATAAATGTCACCACAATATATGGAAGAAACATATCTCATCTTATCTTCTACCCAAGTGAAGAAATGAAAGAATTCAAATTCGAAAAAGAGATAAGGAATGAAAGATTTGTAACCGAGATTTTTGGGAAAGCTTATCCATCTTCCAAACAGCTTTTGGAACGTTAAGGAGAAGAAGGAATATATTTCTGAAGATAAAGAAGAAGGAAAATATAAAGAAAAAAAAACTCGTGATCTATCTTTCTCTTTCTCTCCTGCAAATACAGAGCTAATATTATTCACACACAAAAAAGAAGCTCTTTTTTCTTATCAAGTATATATAGAGCAAAACCCATAACAAAACCCAAAAGTTTCATTTTGCCTAAAATATTCATAATTTTTTCTTACGTTTCAACCAGCGAACTGATCTCTTGCAATCTTTCTTTTTGCTTTTTGATCTTGAAAATTTCTTTCTTTTTGTAATTGAAGGAACGTGTTGTTGCCTTCTTAGTTGGTAATTCAATTATAGGATTAGACTTTGTAGATCAGTTATAGCTACAGGATAGCTGTGAGAATCGAGCAGAGAGGATTGCATTATCTTGTAATTTGAATTTATTAGATATAGTGGAATAAACCTGTAGGATAACAGGGTCTCCGGCTCGAAGCTAGAAGAGTGGACTGACGCACAAGGCGGAACCACTATAAATCGTTGCCTGATTTTCTATACTCTATCTTTTCAATTTTCGCAATTTATGTTCATATTTATTTAATTGCATATCTGGTTCTCATTTTTAAAACTGAAGGGGATTATTTTTAAAGGCAAAATTTTTTGTTAATAATCAATTCAACCCCCCTTCTCGATTATTTAAGTGGGACCAACAAGTTTGTTAGGATAATAGTTCATAATATTTACTAGATTCTAATGTAAATTTGTAGGACTATGACGATCTAATATCTAGTCATAGCAGCTTTATTTTTGGCCTTATAGCCCATATTGTGTATAAGCTCCAATCTATTTAGTAGCATTGGTTCAGTTGTCATTAATTATGCCCAGCCCTTTATTAATCACTTAATAGGTAAATTTTGACTTGGAACATTTTTCACTTCCAGCATTTCCAACTTTTGTCCAGTTCCCCCTTCAAAATTAAGGTTCTTCAATATTTCTTTCTTCCCTTCAACCGTAGTGAATCCTAGTTCACTCCTATTGTAAGCCCTTCAATCTTTCTTTTCAATTATTTCCTTCAATAAGAACTCGCTATCAACTTTACTTTAATGTAAAATTTCTCAGTTTAAGGCACATATTAATTTACTTATCAACAAACATTTCATGAAAACATCTTCCTTACCAAATTTTAACAGCTCCCTTTTCAAAACCTATTGTTTCTTGATGTCTTTAAGATTTAGTGCTTCTTTTGTCACCCTCGATCTCTTTGTCAAATATTCGTGGTGTATATTCTTGAGGTATCTGCCACTTCAAGCAAAGAAAGGGCAAGAGGGAGAAATAAAAGAAGAAGATAATACTAGCTTCATGTGGTCAATTAGCTTAGTTAATAGCTTCATGTCTAGGATAGAGGCAAGCATAATTAATATTACAAGAATCCACTTATATGTTATTGTTATTAAATCAATGTAAGTTTTAAGTCTTAAACAATTATCTATATGGAATTTTATATAAGCTAGATGATGTTTAATGTTTGATTATATAAAATATAAGATATTTATCCATTATCATTTATTATTTCCAATAATTGGCATATGAAATAACATAAGAAGTTAGTCATATAAAGCTATATTATAAAATTTCATGAATAAAATAAGATAAAAAAGTCAAAACTAAAAAAAAAAAAAAAGAAAAGAAAACAACAATTATAACCATATATTGACATTTACATTAGTAGTATGAACGAATTACACGATAAAAAGAAAAAGAACAAGAGGGAGAAAATACATTACATAAAACAAAGATCTCTACCCTTGACCCATTGGAGATGATGACTCTTGAAAATGATATGTTTTCAATTATATAATATATATATTGATGTGTTCAGATCTGAGTTTAACAATTAGTTTCCAATAATCCTTTCCTAATATCAGATCAACAATAGGCAAGTGCACCTATCAATTGTAGTATAGGAATGGCTTATGGGTCGTATTCCTCGGGGTCCTGACAATTACTATTACTCACCCTTTCAATTATTATCTAGCAATTAATTCAATTTAGGTTTAATTAATACTCAATTAGATAGTTCTAAATTTAACTATATTAACTACAAAATTTTATCACAATAACATATAAAACAGAAGTTTAACAAATTATTAACATAATATACAGAAAGATTACTCCATCATATTAACAGGATTTAATTAAATTCATCCATAAATTACTTATCTGCAGAATTCTTGATTCATGATCATTATTCTCATAATAGATCAATCCTAATCCTAATTGTATCTACCAGAATCTCTTCTAAGTTAATAGCCAATTCAGAATTGCATTAAAACTCTTATTATTCTCGAATTCCTTGAAAACATGCAGCAAACTTCCTATTAACATCTCTATCAACAAGAGTAGTTTGTTCTAATGCCTTAGATCTACTCAAGGGAATTGTTTCTCAACCTTTTCCAATGAGATCTGATGTAGGAATATGTCGTGCACTACAAATTCCTAACTTTATTGAAAACCCGTCACTAGAAATTCGTAATTAAACAGATTTATAATAGATACATATATGATTCCTATTAATATAACTTCGTAATACCCTAATCACTATTCATGCATGCTGAGATACGAACACCAAATTGGAACAAAACATAATAATAATGGAATGCACATACAATAAGAATAAGATCAGGAAAGAAATGAAAAACCCCTTTGAATTATAATAATGAAGATGTTTGTATACACACGGGCACTTGGATCCAATATCTCTCTCGAGTTCTTCTTGGAATCCCACTATATTTTCCACTTTCTCTCCCCGACTTTCTTCTTCTAAAATGTTTCTGATGTATATGATATGATATATCTTTTCTCCAGAATGAATCCCCACTTTATATTCTATGTGTGTAGTGTCTAAAAACACGACCTTTACTAAAACAAGACGTATTCAACAGTCATACTGTTTCAAGAATACGTAAGAAAATAATGACCCATTTCTAAAAGTCACGACCGTACAATGCCTATTTTCTTTGACAATTTGCATCTTGTACGGTCGTACAAAAGGGAGTGCTAAGTACTGGAATCATTCTTTAAGCATGTACGGGCGTGCAAGCATAATCTTCTTCATTTCCCTTCTTCATCACTTGATGTACGGGCGTACAAGTTGAATTCCCTTCACTTTACTTCAAAATCACTTAGTGTACGGGCGTACAAGACCCTGTACCAGCCACTGTCTTGCATTTTCTTCACTTTGATAGTTGTACGGCCGTACATCTAGACTCCTTTTATGCATCCTTGCTGCTTTGCTTGAATATTGATTGGATTCTCCACATATTCCTTTCTTATATTACAATTGTGTTCAAAATTGACCTGAAATATATATATATATATATATACCAATTAAGTACCTTATCTGTTAAGAATCCCATCAATATATTATAAAATAGACCCAATTTGTCAATTAAAATGGTGATAAATTATGCCTATCATATATAATATATATATATATAGACAGACACGTGGGGGATAATCAATAAAATTTTTTCTTAAAATAACATACAAACTTGATATGTTTTAATCTTGAAATTACATTTTAAAATATTAAAGTGAAAATTTTTATTTGCTTTTATTTGAAAAAAAAAAAGAATATTAGAACATACCAAGTATCTATCCATTATAACTAAAATATTTCAAATTTTGTTAATACCCATATTGATTTTCTATATGTTATCTTTATAGAATTTATAAAGATAGAATCAAATCATCCTATTAATTAAAATAATTAATACACTACAATCGACTATATGTTGCCAACTACATATTATGGAGAAAAGAGGATGAAAAAAGTGCAACTACCCATTTTTTAAGGAAAAAGATATTAATCATGTTAATTTCTTTCAAATTTTAAAATATATTCTACAATCATCATGGTCGTGCTGAATCAGTTGAGGGGGCTATGAGTTATTATTTAGCTAACTACAGCAATAGTTATATCAATTTTTCTTTTTGAACATAAAAGCTCTAGGCATATTACTTTAAACATTTTTGACCTGGTTTTGGGCTTAAGGACTAGAGCCTCTTATGGACTTGTCCCTTCTTCGTGTGGTCATCCTAAATTAGCATAGGTAAGTCGAAAGTTAAACTAAATGATGTTTTCTTACCTAAAATCTAAACTTTTTTACTATAATCCATCTTAAACTAAATGATCTACCTCCATTAATGAAAACCATTTTATAATAGGTAGATGCTAAATTTGGTGGTTTAACTTTGTCCATTTTTTAATTAAATAGCCAAACTTTAAAAGCATCGCTTGCAAACTTTTAACGGTTATTTGTAATACATAGGTTACTGATTAAAAAAAAAAAGACAAGGTTCTAATAAGTGTCATGAGACCTTAATTTTTGGTGCTTATTTGGATTTATTTATTGTGTAATTTTTGTGATTTGTTGGAGAAAATGACACTTATTTTGTAAAAATTCATCTCAGAGTTTAAAGAGCTCATTTACAAGATTTCATGATGATCCAAAAGAAATCAAGGTGAATCAATGAAGTTTAGATTAATTTTGCAAGAGAAACAAAAGTTCTTATTTCATTCTCACCTCTAGCATTGCCAAGGAAGATGCTAAGGATAAAGTCAGAATACATTAGAAGTGATTTTAGTTTTCAGCCCTACCTTGATCCTAGCCATACTGACCTGGGTTTATGAGAAAACTATAAATAGCGCTCTGTTTTCTTTCTTTAGGAGTTTTTTAGAAGTTTTATATCATTTTTCTAAACCCTAGGAGAGAAATTACGAAGGAAAACATGAAGAACTTACTGGAGCATCATTTGAAGATCACAAGACATCAACTAGGGTTTAATGTTTCTATCATGATTCTTTCTATTTCCTCTAGATCTATTGTTCTTATTGTACATCCTATGGAGGAGTAGGTTCTTATACTCTTCATCTTGTAAAACTCTAACCATGTAAATTGAATCAAATTTTGATTAAATAATTTCCTTGCCTCTGTATCTATTCATGTGATTTAATTGTCTTATGATTGATTTGTACACAAATTAATTGCATTCCTGATTCTTATTGGATGGAAAGAGGTTTCATTCAATTAGATAGATCTTCATCGACAGAGAAATTGCTTATTTCACCTAGAGGTAAGGAAATTACGATTTTTTTGCCACGATAATTCAATTCTTGTCATAAGGATCATGTTCTTTCATGCAATCTTATGTGATGCTAGTGAGGGGAGGTCTCCACTATCTCTTGTAGGGTTAGAAATTGATTAACTCGAGGAGTAATTGATTTAATTGTTGAGATCCTTGTGGTGCAAAGCATGAATGATTCATTTATCAATCCATTATCATAATAATGTTAAGGTTTAGGTTGGATCAAGGTGGAAAGTATGTCTTGTGATTGAATTCATCTTTAAAAGCATACTTGGTTAATCTTAGGGCTTGCTTTATCTTTTGTTTAGTAGTTTACTTGTAGATTTCACTTCAAAACTTAGGCTAAATAGTAGAGTACCAGTAATACTAGTACTTGTTTTCAAAATCCCCGAGGACAATAGCCTAAAATTTATACTACATTGAATCGGTAAGCTTGCCTAGCTTAAATCGTAGATTTCATTGGGATATAAATTTTAGAAATTGATACGATTGATAAAAGCATTCATCAAGTTCAAATAGCTAATTGCAAAAATAAAAAAAGTTTAGGCATCAAATTAACCATTTTAAAATTCAAGTAGTTAATTGTAATTTACAAAGTTATCAATATACTCCTAGCCTTTATTAATTATTTCATCATAATTGGCTTCTTATCGGAGTTATATTCTACAACAAGATTTGTAGGTTATCAAGGTTGATTTTTACAATATGCCCGAAGTGGTAAGGTTTTATTGTAATATCTTTACACCATTTAGGATCATTTTCACAATTTACTGGCTTAGTGACTCTAAGAGCTACTTCCTTTTAGATTTCACTTCAACACACTATTTAGAATATTATGGATTTCTTATTTGTAATCTCAAGAAACTCTTAAGGGTTTCAAATCTTACCATTACTTGTATTTGTTTCCATATTTATGACCTTTTTTATATCTTGGTAAATGGCAATGAAAACGAAAAAAAAAAAAATCCATGCCATCTTTTTGTTAATTGATGAATAAGTAGGCTTACAAATATTATTGTGCTTGCACAAGTTGCTTACCCTTCCTCCTTAGCGACATACAAATATAAATTATCTTGTTATACTTATTAATACCCCTTAATTGATGTCAAAACTACAATGGTGAACTAACATGGATTATGTTTACCTTAGATTTTGCTTTGATTCATACAACAGTGATACTTCTAGGGTTAATGTAGCTCTAACATAGAGATGGAGGGAGGAAAAGGTAGCTAGAATTTATTTATGAGTAGGATAACTTACTAATTCTCTTTAGGATTTCGTAAAATAAGAGGATCTAGAATTAGGTATATATTTTAAAAAGATGGTTAAGAGACAATTTACCTTTTTGCTCTTATTTTAATTGATCTTAAGGGGTAATTTGTAGCTTAATAATAGATCTTAAGGATATTCCTCCATGTGGATTCCCTGCTCCTACTGAGCTCCCCTACTGAACAACATCTCTTTAGTTCTCTACACCACTTTAAAGGTGCATCATACCACTCCAATCTCCACATCTCCAAGAGGATAACTTAAACCTCCCCAGGGAGTGATAAAGAGATTGACTACCCCCCTTTTCTAGCCACACTCCATGAAAGACTACACCTACCATATTGTGTCTAAGTCAGCTGCAATCTAGGACCACACTAAATTATAGGAAGAATAGTTTGAGAGCCATATTTTGATATGATCATATCTATAAATAGCACACAAGAGTTCTTTGAAGGTAATCGAATCTAAGGTATCCACTCTAGTTAAATAACCCAATCAAATCTCATTTGGCTCTCGTTCTCTTGTAATCCCACACTAACTTAGGTATTGGAGTGGTCGTGTTGGACTACTTCCTTCCCTACAGTACACTACTAAGGAGGCTTCTTTTTTTTTTTTTTTCCTCTTGTTGCAGGCCCATCAAATCTCTACTAGCAAAATATCACATGCAACAAATGGTTTTCCTTTTAGACATGAATTATAGTTCCCACATAAAGCATCAAATTGATTACTAAGCAACATTAATAACTAGTTTATCCAATAATTCTTTATAAACAAAACTTTTGAGCTAAGTAACTAAATTTTGGAGTTCAAACTAAGACTTTACAAATGTCTCTTTAATTTAACGGGGGATTACATCATGGTACTAGGTACTATTCAAATGGGTTTTTAGCATAATAATGGTTTACCAAAACCTTAGGATTGAATGATCCACAAAAACATTGACTCAAGCATACTTGAGGAGAAGAGATGGTTAGTAGAGAATAAGCGCTAGAAGTTCAAATTTATAAAAGGAAAATCATTAGTTAGTGGAAGAAGGTTGGAACAACTTATTGTTTATTTCTCCTTCCACATAGTGGCAATTATTTTGAAGATGTATTAATGTCAAGAACAACCATCTCTCTTTTGTCATATCACAAGTCTTAACATCTGAACCTTTGTTATTACTTATTCTCATAATTTATTTATCTCCTTTTTTTGTCTTTAGGAGCGTGTGTGGCCACTTTTAGGTATACCACAATTAGAGTAGCAGAATTGGCAAAGCCTATGAAGAATTATACTAGTAAAAGAACCTTTGTAATTTTTAAGGACTTGAACGAAGTGATTTATTGATTCATGCCTGAAACAAAATGCCAGCATGCTTTGTGTTGTTCAATCATTTTTATAAGGTAAAAGCCAAAGAAAATGTTGAAATGAGCAAAGCAAGAAATTTCGAGAAAAGTAAAATAAAAAAAGGATGAAGTCCTTGGCATAAATCTACCATAACCAAACGTTCAATACCAAGGCATTATTCATATTTGTCAATCAAAGAGGATTTAGCTGAATCCTAAAATGTGAAGCATCTAGACAACATTATTCTCATCACATGCAAAATGCAAAGGATCTCTTGTTAGATAGCAATACGTTTAATAACATTCTTTCCTTTTTCCAAAAGATTTCAATTTCATTTCCACATTTTATTCTTTTATTTCCTGGAACCATCAATCCTTGGCAATCCCATGGGCATAAAAGTGAATTCCTAGACTCTTTTTTGGGCGAACATCCATGTGAAATTTACATTGTTTAACTTTTTCAACATGTAAAGTGATATGGCCTAGTACGGATGAACGAACAATAGAAAGGAATAAGATATGTTTCATAATTTGAGAGGATATAAAACTATTATACTCTATATGAAATAGCCTAATTGTCAATATATAATAATTTAATATATACAATTTGATTTAATTAAATTATGAAGTTCTATTAAGTGTTTAGTTGATAAGAATATGCTATATTTGATTGAAATATGAAATTTTGGTGAATATATGTTGATAATTTACACATGTTAGAAATTAATGTGTTAATGTAAATTAGCATTAATAGTGTATTTTATGATTGGTGAGTGAAATGTGTTATATATGTTTGAGTTGATCAAACTATATTTATTATACACAAATATGGTTGATAAGTTAGGAGTGTTAAAAATAAGTATAGTATGTTAGTGTGATTAATATTAGTGTTTATTTTGTTTTAATGCATGTAAAGCTTAAGTTTTCAAGAACAAAACTCGACCTAAACCCAATATAGCAGATTTTTTAAAGTCATTTTAAGGCTAAAAAACAAGCCAAATAAAGCCTAAGCCCATGCATTTTCTTCCCTTTAGCAACGGCCCCAAAAGTCAAATGAATAAAGGATAATATCAACTCATTTTGTCTAAAAATAAAGCAAATAGACCCCAAAACTGATAAAGATAGACCTCTCTAAACTGATGCCCAAGAAACAACAACAAACAAATCCAATTTTTTTTCTTCCATTTGTCTCCAATAATCCTCCCAAAGCTTCATCAAACTTGAATTCTCAAGTTTAAGGTCATAAAAGGTTAGTTGTATACTTTTATGGTTGTTGTTTTTTTTTTTTTTTTATCATAAGAATGATTTCTTGCTTTAGTAGTTTTATAGTAGTTTGAATGTGATTTTTGTGATTCATTTAACCAATGGAGTTATGTGAGCTTTTGAAGTGTTATATGAGTATATGGAAGATTGAAGTGTTTGGCAATAGATAAGTTGTTATGGAGGAGTTGTGGTGAGTGTAGGAGTTGTTTTGAGTATGTTTGAGTTGGTGAATTTAGTTATGAAGGTTTAATTTATGTTGAGTGATGTGGAGAGTTGTTTGATGTTGTTAAAGTGGATTTTGTACTTATTTTATGTTGATAATTGCACGAGACATGATGAATGGTGTTTATATTTAGCTTAGGGTATGATAGGATATAGTTAAGAAGTTGAATTTTGAAGAAAAAAATGAAGGAAAAACGTGAAAATCGAAGATAGGACACTGATCACGGGAGTGATGGACCCCGTGATGGTCTCGGCTTCTCAAAAAATTTGATAGACAACTCATCACGGGCATAATGGACCCCGTAATGTTCTCGACTTCTCTAAAAATTTCACAGACAACTCATCACGGGCATGATCAAGGGTATGATGACCTCTGGTCATGCCATTTCCCTTGATAACAGGCGTGGGCATGATAGCCTATGATCTGCATTTTTCTCTAATCACGGGCATGATAAACCCCCTGGCAGCACGATAGTGTTTTTGTAATTTAATCATAACTTTTTCATATAAACTTGGACTTATCTGATTCAAATTGCATTGGAAAGCTTAAAATGAGATATACAACTTTTATGTTTTAAGTTTTTGCAAATTCAAAAAGTATAAAGGCTGAAATTTTAATTCTTTCTAGTTACTAGTTTTTTCAAACAAAGTTGAAAACTTGTTTTACTAATTAAGTATTTGTAGTTAAGTATGAAATGAATATTTTTGAGCTAAAATGAAATAAATAAATGATAGTTAATGTGTTATATTAGTTGAATGAATTACAATGGTTAAGTTTAAATAAAGGAATGTTATGTATATATAGATTTGTGTGTGTGAATATGAATTATGTTGATTTAAACTTTACTTGAGTTTGACAAGGGTTTGATGAATTAATGGATAATGGTGAATTAACGATGTTTTATATGAAATGGTTTCTTTGACGAATTCTCATATTCGATTGAGTTCAAATACCGGTCTTTTGCTTGATAAACCTAGTTATAAAGATACATAGTAATGTGATTATTGATTGTTAGATATTATATATATATATATATATATATATTTCTAAACCAACTCTATTCAAAGAGAAATTAAAAATTATTTGAATTGGCAATGCTTTTCGCCGTTGAATTCGATCCGGGAAGCGGCAACCCTATTAGCAAGATTAACATGGTAGTTTAAGCACTTAAGTCACTAGTCATGATGCAATGACCTTCACTAGTGGCTTGGCAGATAATTGATAGAGAGTATCATCTCGTTATAACATTTGCTTTCTCTTAAAAGGATATAATATGATTTAGTTCACGTTTATGGGGACGATAGTGTTAGATTCTCTTAAAATAGGTTTTGATGATAACAAAAAAGTAAAAATGAACTAATGAGTTTATTAAGTGTGTAGTATCAAGTTAAAGAGAAAGAAGAAAAATGATAAAGAGTATTCAAAATCCAAAATGTTTTCCAGAAGTTTGCTTTAAATATAAAGAATTTTTCCAAAAATCTAGAACCTTTTACAGAACCTTTCACTGCACTTTTGACAATAGCTCTATATCACGTGATTCACTGTTCATCTTCTCCAACTTGATGCAAATCATTCCAGTTCAGTACAAAAATGAATCTTGAAGACCTAGCTCCAAGTAAATGAGTTTATTTTGGTAATATACTTATTTGTTCCACCTAAGTTGGTTTAATCTAAAGGGATTTAATGTTTTCATCAAAATTTCTCTCTCATCAATGTCTTCAACGATGGAAATCTTCATGAACAGTACCAAACCTTGTTTGGACAGATTCTACACGTTTTTTTCCTTCAAGACAAGATTTATCAATATTTACATTGTCTAAGACATATATTTTCATGGGATTTTGTCTAGAAGATTAAAAAAAAGATAAACGTTATCTTGGATAGGATGAGGAAGAAGATCACGATAAATAATAACAACAAATAACAAGTAGATTTTTTACGAAAATCAAACAAAGCTTATCATCATCCTTCCGTTACAAAATTTGAATTTGAAAAAGGATAAAGCTCACAAGATTTCATCCGAGAAATACAAGGAAAAGTCTATCCATACATTGCAACCAATTTTGAAGATCATAGCAGAATTTGAATTTAAAAAAAAAGGATAAGAACATCAGTTTTTAACCAAAATTATTGGGAATGTTTATCCATCTTCCCATAGCTTCTTGAACATTAGAGAAAGAGTATATTTACCGAAGTAAAGAAGAAGAAAAGTGTGAGGCTGAATACTTACGATGCTTTGAAAAGAAAATAGAGAAACTTACACCTGCTGTGAAAAGGAAAAAGGAACACAACTGATACTATTCACGTTCCAAATAAAAGCTTTCTCTTTCACCAAGAAAATATAGAACCTTATACAGAACCTCATGAAACTTTGCTATTTCTCCTTCTAGTCTTTGAAACTAATCTCTCTCTCTCTCTCCTCTAGAAGAAATATGATACCAATAAACACTTTGCTACAGAAAAAGAAAAGAGAGATAGTGAAAGAAGAAAAAGAACACTTACTTTACCAACCTAGAAGGTTTCACAGAACCTTGTGATCAAAGAAAAGAACACCTTCTTTACCACAAGAAGCAAATAGAAACTGCTATTACTTATAATCCTACACGAACTGATTAGTGCAATTTTTATTCTCTATTGCAATCTTGATTTTGTTATTTCCTTGTTAATAGAAGGAACGTGTTGTTACTTTCTAGTTTGTTTGATTACAATATTAGACTCTGTAGATCGATTGTAGCTAGAGGATAGCTGTGAAAATCGAGCAAAAAGGATTGCACTATCTTGTAATTTGAATTTGTTGGATATAGTGGAACAAACCCGTAGGATAACGGGTCCCCGGCTCGGAGCTGGAAGAGTGGACTAACGCACATGGCAGAACCACTATAAATTGCTGCCTGATCTTCTTTTCTCTATTCTTTTAATTTTATGCAATTTATTTTTATAGTTGTTTAATTTGTATATTGTTCTCATTTTTCAAAACCAAAAGGGGATTATTTTTAAAGACGAAAATTTGTAATAATCAATTCAATCCTCCTTCTTGATTATTATTTGAGACCAACAGATTGAATTGTGTGATATTATTGATTAAGTAAAGTAAAGTTGATAATAGCTGTAAACCTTGAATGAAATTACTTTTTCTTTATAAGGATTTATCAGAGATATAAACATCCAAGCTACTTATATCAATCCTCTGAACGGCTGCAGTTATTCAAGACCCCTATATTTCCTAAGATTGAATTCAGAGTTTGAATACTCCAATGTGGTATTGTTGACTTAAATAAAGAAAAATAAATTATGAATGCCTTGCATTAGTTAATGAGTGTATGCCATATTGTATTTGCTTGTATTACTGTGTATTGAGCCTCTGGCTCACTTTTACTATTTTAGGTATTAACGATGATGAGTTATATGATTCCTTGGGTTATGGGACGGACTTTGAAGACTTTTTGGATGAGTACGACAATTAAGATTCCTAGACCGACCTTGTTATTTTCCTTAGAAAGAGAAACCAGATCAAGCTTTGTTTTTGTTTTTTTTTTAAAGTTGTAATAGTATAGACTTAGTTTACTTACAAGTCTAAGTTTGTAATGTAAAGTGTCTATTTAAGTTCCTTATAACGTATGTAATATATGGTTTGTAAACTCTAGGATAACAAGTTATTTGTATCCATATGTTGTTATATTAAAATATCTACTCCTTGTTGAGTAGCTTTTGTTAAGGAATATGTATCTAAATAGGAAAAATAGGCAATTCACATAACACTTCATTTTCAGACAACTTTACGTATAATATATCCGTATATTATACATAGTTGGGGGACGTAACATGTCATATTTTAATTTAGTACATGTTGGGTCCTTATACTATATGATCAAGTTTCGCATAGATATTGAAATTAGTCGGATAGTTTTGGTTTTAATTTTCATGAATATGCCCTCTATATGGATTAGTTTGATTTAAGCTGATTTTATAAATGAGTAGACTTTGAATTTTTGTCAAACCTTATTGATTAATTAAGAGGCTCCTTAACCAACTTGCAACTAGGATTAATAATTGGCTCATAAGCAAATTACTTAAGTGCAAATCACATAATTTTAATTACATAAATACCAATACAAAATCAGATCCACACGATGCAATTCTATTTTTGACAAATAAAGCGTATGTTAAATATGTGATTTATTCTAATTAGAAAGTAAAATTGCATCTTTAACATGTTGCTACAAATGGAAAGTTTCACTATTTTGCAAAAATCACAAATATCACATTTAAGACATCTAATATTTGTAAGGAAAGCAAAATCACATGTTTACATTAGTATCTTATGTAATTATTTTCATGTAATTTGTATCTATGTAATTAAATTATTCACAGATCGGTAAACATAAAAATATATTATGTTATAATAATATATGTTTTTAAATCTCTAAAACTAGTCATTATACAACCTTATACCCAAAAAATGAAAAAAAAAAAATGAATCTAATAGATTTACACAACACTCGCAGATGTTAGATAAGCTAGTAAGGCTTTGACCCATGACCTCTAGTGGTTATGAGATCTATTCTTACTGCAAGCAAAGGTGTCTTCCTTGTGCCTATGGTCATCAGATCGGTCTTTATCAGTATTAGGACACTGCTGGTAAGTCATCTGCTCCATCCAAAATTAGGTATGATGTTGTCCTAGTAATCTCCACACCAAAATATGGTAGAGGATAACTATGGGTTTTTGTGTTGGTGACTGAAGTCGAAGCCACCGCAAAAATTTTTAATGGCAAAAAAAATAAAAAAGATTTACACAATTAATGTACCATGTTTTGAACTCAAGCTCATTGATTTAAACAAGGTTATAAACAGTGCTCAAGCTTAAGAATCCATTATTAGCTCAACTCCATCTTACATTTTTGTTAACCTCTATAAAAACTTAGCTTAGCTTGAGCTTGATAAAATTTTAAACAAGCATATCCCAAGCCTTCAAAAGTTAAGCTCAACTTGATTTGTCTTGTTTTCAACCTTGCTTGTTAGGTAGGTATAAGATATCACATTTTCATACTCTATGTTCATCCAAAAACCATTACTATATCATATGTAAAGTATAAGTCATAGGTGTAGGGTTGCAAATGAGTTGATTTGCTTGCGAGCTTGGCTTGCTTCAGGCTCGGCTTGGCTCGGTTTGAGCTCGATTAGTAAAAGAGTCGAGCTTAAGCATAAAGTGAAGCTCGTTTATCAAAAGTAGCCAAACTCAAGCTTTGACTTAGGTTCACGAGCCAGCTCGTGAACAAGCTTGTTTAGGCTAAAAAACAGGCTTGCATATGGATTCGTTAATAGATTTGTTAGTAAATTAGTAAATTTTTCTAGTGAATAATATGTTATATGATACTAAATAATTAAAATAACAAAAAAAAATTTCTATTTAATATTGATGTATATACATTTATAACAACACCTATATATTATATTTTATGTTTGAAAAAAACAAAAGGAAAATGGGCTATCACATGAGTTAAGGCCAAGCTTAAATTTTAGGCTTGATAAAAGCTCCATAGGCTCAATAAAAATCTTGGCTATACTCGAGCTCATTTCTTGAATGACTGAAGCTTGAGCTCGAGCCTAAACTAAAACTAGTTTAGCTAAACGAGCTAAGCTCGAGCATCAATTTTAGGCTCGATAAAAAGCTTGGCTCAAGCCCAAGCTCAATAAATTTTAAACAAGCCGAGACTAAGCTTAAAAAACTCAGCTCTTTTGTAGCCCCACTTAAGTGCAACATACTTAAAATTATTAAGTTTAAATATAAAACATAAAAAATTTAATATAACACTTAAAATCCGAAGTGCATTTGTAACATAAAGACAAATGTTTTATAAAGAAGGAAAAAAGTATCATTTGATTAAAAATAAGGGGATTTTAGAGTCCACCATAATGTGTAATTAAATGATTTTTTTGTATGGCAAACATGTAATTGAAGACGCGGAGTCACAACTCAAAGGCAACCGGCCTTGCCTTCAATGCTACCAGCGTAAGTCCTATGCACTGTCTGCGTTGGGCCGACCTACACGACCAAATTTCTGCCCTTTGAGTTTTGGGCTGCTAGCTTTCTCCTTATGTCGCCAGCATTTCCTATTCAGAAAATTAAAAGTTTTTACATGTTTTCTATATAACCTAGGCTTTTTCCTTCTTCAAAATGATTTCGTATTAGATATCTCTCAAAAACTCTCTTCTAATGATCCTTGCATCAAGAAAAATCAAGAATCAAGATCAAGATAAGTTGGTTATCATCAATTCTTTAGCAATCCAAGGAGTGATCTCTTTCTAAAGTCTTTTTTTGTTTTTGAAAAAGAGTTTTGGAGAAAAACCTTAAATCTTGTTGAAGAATTAGTGTTCTATAATAAGGAAAGAACAAGAATCAAAGAATAGGTAAGAATTATCCTTTTCTACTCTTTTAGTGATTTAAAAAGTGAAATCCTTTTTTATTTTTCTTTATCTTTTGATGGAAGTTCTAGTTTTTGAGGAGTTTTTGGAGAAATCCTGATTTTAGAGATTTCGTAATTTTTACAAAGTGTGTATGAATTTAGGATTTGTAATTCTTTAGGGTTTAGGGTTTCAATTATAGTATGGTTATAATATTATGATTACTTCTAGTGAAAGCATATATTGAATGAATATTTGATGATTTAGGTGTTATTGGTGAAATTAGGGTTCCTGTTCCTAAAACTACTTTGGGTATGACCATATTTGTTTGCTGCTTGTGATTGTCGGTTTGGAATTTACAAATAAATCTAATTCTATATGACTTTAATATGATTGGTCGCTTGTTATGGCTGGGTCTAGTAGATTGGGAGGACCATAGCTACTAGGATAACGCCCTGATGATCTATATATGAGGTTGTCCTAAGTAAACTCGTGCATAGAGATGATTTCCATAGTCTAGGAGTGGTATGATTACGGTACTTTGGGTCTGTGGGATATTCCCAACACCAATATATGTATATATTACTATTTTCTATATTGGTTATTTTTGCGGAGTCATGAGTTACTCCAGGTTTAGGACTAAATGCATATGGTTTTAAACCGTGTTGTTTGCCTAGTTAATTAAAGATAATAATCTATGTTTACTACATTATTTATTAGGTTGTATGTGAAATTGTATAATATTTGTTCATGTGTCTGTGTTGTGTATGTGAAATTATATAATGTTTGTTCATGTGTATGTGTTTGGTGGTTTGGCGTACTGGGCCTTTGTGCTCACTCTTTTATTTTTCAGAAACAAATGATGAACCTATGGTATTCAATTTTTATGGACATGATATTTACGTGGACTATGGAGAAGATGATAATTAACCTGATTATCCTGCTAACCTTTGAGATAGACACTTTATTATGATATTTTAACTATGAATTATGTTAGCTTCGGTTTATGCCAACTATGTTATTCGAAAGTTATTATGAGATTTTTTTTTTGTCTTTTTTAAATAGATATCCTTTTTATACGATGGTTTGATGTTATATTTTAATTTATGGGTTAGTGATATAATAGCTTTAGCGTGTCTATCTAAAGTGAGGACATGTGGTGGATTGTAATGCTTTCTGATTAGGGCATTACACCATTTGCTTATTTAAAAAGTAAAAATCTTAATTATATTTTATTCCAAATCCACAATAATAGTACGTTTTCAATTTTGTGATAATAATCTACGATGAATTGTTTGATATTATTAGACTACATATATCCCTTCGTAAGAAACATTTTACTAAATAACATGTGATTAAATTTTTTAGAGATTGCAAGGTTGATGAACGTATTAGTTACAGATTTGAGGGAAAATTGACGACTTACTAAGCAACTTCCTAAATGTATTTATATTGCAAAAGAAGAAAAAAGTTATAATAAAAATTCCACAAGTCGGGCATGATACACTATATTGGTTTTATAGGCAGTAGTTCTTTGATAGTTTCTATATGTCATAAATTAGATTTTTGTTTCAAAATTTTAAATCTATATAGGGTACAGATGGAATCTGATGCACTGTTTACCGTCTTTTTATTCACCTCCATTGACTTATTTAAGAACATTAATTGCCAAAAATATGCACCATAGTATGACTCTTTGTCGTCCTCTGTCAAAATAATCTCCATCAATTAAAAAGGTTAACTAAACCTTCATTTTTGTAAGGTAAATGGCCCTGATTTTGCTTTTATTTTCTTTTCCTTTATTTCATGTGGTTATGAGTGAATGTACAATCAAATTTCAGCTTGGCAAGTGAATTAGTATTCTCTACATAACATAGAGTGCGCTACAAGTAGCTCGATCTATAATTTAATTTTTTTCATCAACATATGATATCCACGTCTCTAACCATATCATCACAAGAATGTTTTTGTGTTTTCAACATTAGTCTCTCACATTTTCATTTATAAAAATTTAAATAATTAACTTTTTTTATGTCGTAATATATAGTATAGTTTAAAAATTAGTCAAATCAAATGTATATAAGTTCCACATGGATTTTCACTAGTAAGTAATCAATTTATAGGAGCACTGATCATGGATCTATTAAGCATTAAATGGCATATTATCACAAAATTGAAAACATAACATTGCAATGGTTTCATAATAAAATATAATTAAAATTACATGTATGCTTTAATACGAAACATTTTTTTTTGGTGGGCCAATGGGAAACATTTTATTGAATAATATGTCATTATATTTGAAATGATCCATAATTCTAATCATTAATTAAGAAATAAATTCATAAAGCATAAGTAAAAGGAAGACAAGCATGCGATTAGGGTTTAGTTTTTTGCGTAATCATTATTAAACCCCTAATAGGGCATTTAGATGACATAAAATTCAAGATTCAATTAAGATAAATAATTTAAACTTAGTGGGACTATTAAAATAAATTTTTTTAGTTCATAAAATAAATTAAAAACCCTGAACTAGTTAAAACAAGTAAAAGTTCTTACACATGTGAAATTGGATGCTTAGGATCTTGCCATATCGCATAAACTGATAAAGGCATCACCTACCTGTTAAAAAATTGGATGCTTAGGATCTTGCCATATGGCATAAATTGATAAAAGCATCACCTACCTTTTAAAATCTTAGCCACCTACCCATTTCTCTCCCTTACATATTCTAATTTTTCTTCCTCTCTTTTCTTTTTTAGAATTTTGTCCAAAGCCTATGATAAATGTGCTTAAAAATTAAATTGTAATGACTTTATTAGTGCCAAATAAGTGAGTTAACTTAGCGAAAATTACATGAAAAAGTCATAACATTTAAGAGTATGTTTATTTGAGATCATAACGTTTCAAATGGTTCATTTGAGATCATAATGTTTAGAAAAGTAGGTTAATCGAGATCACCATTAACATGTGTCAACGGGAGAAAATTTTAGTTTAAACTTAGAAAATTTGTCATGTTGTGACACGTGCTAATAGTGGCCTCAATTGATCTACTTCTCTAAACGTTGTGACCTTAAAAGAACCATTCGAAATGTTGTAACCTCAAATGATCTTATCCCCAAACGTTATGATCTTTTGGTATAATTTACCCCATTAACTTAAGATTAGCATAATCAGTTAAACCATGCTTTCTTCTAGCTAATGAGGGGAATGAAGTGATAATAGAAGAGAAATAAGATGCCTAGTAACCCAAAAATTCCTAATCAAGTAAGTTTAGTGATTGGGAGTGCTATATTATGAGTTCTATAGTATATTAAGCATGGAATTTGACATGGTTGTATGGGTTTATGTTTTAAGTAGCTAATATCTAGGTGTTGGTGTGATTTTAAGCTCTCAAATCTCCATAGCAACTAAAACAAGTCAGATTTGCACTTTTGAGTAAGGTAAGACACTAAACCAACTAATAAGGTGGAGATTTTTATGTTTATTGAAGTGGGTTTATTGTCTATCATGTAAAGCAATATGTGGACATGGTTTTGAGATAAGCTAGCTACTGAAAACTTTGTGTGGATAATAAATAAGATGTTAGGGAGTAATGTATAAGTGAATTCTTGGAAGATATATTGATATAAGTTTAGGTTTTAGAGCAGATGTTGTTTGGATTTGTAAAATTAATGTGCATCATGTGATATGGTGTATCTTTGTCGTTTGAAATCATAAGAAGTGAAAATTTCTATTAAATTTGAAAATTTTAACTTAATATGGAATAAAGAGTGTTTAAGTAAAGAATTGCTAGTATATTAATGATCTAGAATTAAAACAAGATATTAAAGGCTATAAATGGCTAATGGTTAATGGGAATCTAGTTTTGGAAGCAAAAGAATTGAAAATTGCAAAACATAGCCTAATAAATATCGGTCAATCTAAACCACTAGGCTAATCCTAACCTATATAGTTAAACAAGCAACTTAGCTTAGACAAATCAATGATAAGTAAAACTTAGTAAATATCACTTTTCTATAACTCGAACATAATGCACACAAATTACTTGAATCCTCAATTGGGATCCATAAACATGTAACTTGTAAAATTTAAATAAAAAGCACAAAACGTAATTGACACAAGTTACTTTGGACTTTATTTTATAAAGTTTTTGAACATATGAACACAGTTAATGTTCGAACTTCGAAAAGAGGGTAATGGTTTTTGGAGAGATTGATAGGTACATATAAATGCATGTTACTTGCCAGATAACATTAATAACTAAACTAGCTTAAATTTAGCTTAATGGTATGTTGATTACCGCTTGCTCAAGAAAGTGGAACCTTGGACTAGTTGTAGGCTTAATTGCAATTTCACATGATATGGTGGATTAACACTTATGCCCCTAAAAGTGCCCAAGACAGCTTGGTAGTAGTTAAGAACAAAGTCTTTGAGAGCAGATGATCAGTTAGAGTAGGTATGGATTATAACAAGCTATGTGGAGTAATAGGACCCTGCATAAAGCACAACAAAGAACTGTGCTCCTTAATAGTAAGGTGTGAGGAGCGAATCAAACAAGACTACTTTTTTCTTTTTGGCAAGTTCTAAGGGCTTTGCCAATCTCCTATGTTATTTGAGAACCCTCTCATTCCCCATATTGTTTTATGGGAGTCATAATACTCCTATACATGTTTTTGTATTTTAGGACATTGGAAATATCTGTTTGCTTGGCTTACGATTAATTATATTAAACTTATGTTTGTTGTATTAAAATAGAAGCATGCTACATGCACGAATGTATTGTTTACTATGTATTAGGATTCATCGCTCATCTTTTAACACTTCAGGTACCATTGATGATTTGTATGTGGACCTATACTACAACTCTACGAGGCTATGGAGATGAAGGTTTGAGTGATGTTTCAAGTAGATGGCGTTATATGGATATGGATATTTACGGTTTTTCTAAAAGGACTTTGTTGAAACTTAGTTTATAGCTGGATGATTGTATCTAATTAACTCTTAACTATTTTACCATGAGAGAAACCTTTAGGTCCAAAACATTTCTAGGTTGAGCTATGCTCATGTGATAGACCCTAGTAGGTTATGCTTATAAAGAAGTGTTTTTATGAAATCTATGTCTTGATAAGTACTTTCATAAGTTTCCAAAAGAACCTAAAAATGGAAAACATATGTCATTATGCTTAATTCTTCTAAAAACTAAGAAGCATTATAAAAGTAAAATACAAATAGAAACATCCTAAGCTTAGTAGAGGCTTACATATGTTGCCTGAGTAATAGACATGGCAAAACTGGTATGTTGTGTGCACTTGAGACGTGACAATATTTTTAAAGATTGCTAGGTTGATGAATGTATTAGTTGATATTAACAATTTACTAGGAAACTTTCTAAATACAGTTAAACCTCCATAAATTAATACTTGATAAATTAATAACCTCTATTAAAATAATATATGTTTCCAATCCTAACTTGAGGCGATTTACAAAACTAGTAATTTCAATAAATTAATAAGACAATAATTTTCAGAAGACCCTTACATATCTATAGTCCCATTAATATCAAAAATTAATAACTCCCTAAAATTTTGTAAAATATGAATCTATTGTTGTTTGTTTGTTTCTTAAAATTTAAGTCTAGATTAATTTCATTTCTAACTGTTTTCATTTAATTCAAAAGCTTCGATGTCATGTTCTTGAACTACAACAAAAAAATTTGAAATTATTTTATTACAGGTGTTTCTTTTCGTATGATTGGTTCCAAAGGTATTGAATAATTTAGTTCTAATGCACAATCAACCCATAGATGCAAGTGACTTTTATTGAACTTTATTTAATTAGTAAATACAATGGATATTTTTTAAGTATTAAATACAATGAATACCATTTATGTACTTTTTAAAATTAAATCATGAAATATGATACATATATTATTATACGGTATTTTTTTATATGTTAAAGTTGAAATTTATAAAAACATTTATAGAAACTTTATTCGTGATTTCAACAAAATTGTAAAACAATTAGTAAATTTTAAAATTAAAAATTTTAGGGCCACTTCTGTATTAATTAACCTTAGATATGAGTCGCACTTCTATATATAACTTAGAAGTTTGAAATTCTTTCAAAATAAAAATTATAAGTACTTCCAAAATAAATTAGTACCATTTTTTCTAAATAAAAATTTCTAAAAGGTAGTTACAAGTCATAATCTTAAACAAAAGTAATCTCAAAATGAAAAAAAAAATAAAGTATTACTATTTATTTATATAATTTTTTAATTCTTTAATTGTACAAGGTAGCCTAGAACATGTATCCTTTATATAATAAGGTATATATTTTGGAGTGGATACATGGTATGAAGACTTTATACCCATATCCTACCTTATAAAAGTAGGTTCTACTAAAACTAAGCTCACATCCTACCTTGCAGCCTTCAATATCTACCCAAACCTTACCCAATTCAGTAGGTTACATGATACCATGTATGCCAAGGTTATCTACTTATCCTTATATATTAGTGATATACAATATTTTTTTATGTAACTATATTAATATTCGCTTAATCAAAGAATCACTCTTTAAATTAAAAACTTATTGATTTATCAATTGATTAATACCTCCCCTTTAATAAAATTTTATGGTCCCAACATTATTAAATTGCAAAGGTCTTACTGTAATGTTATATTGCAAAATATATATATAATAAAAAATTTCACAAGTTTTATGACATACATTATGCTTAATAGATTTTACAAGTTGCATGTTCCATAGTAGTTTCTATTATAATATAGATTCTGATTTCAAAATTAAAAAAAAGTATATATATATATATATATATATGCTAGGTATGATAGACTCTAATACTCACCTTAGCCCATTTTTTATTCACCTCCACTCACTTATCTTAAAAAAAATCAATTGCCAAAAATATACACCAATTTATGGTAAAGAGTTTCTCTCCTTTCCCTTATTTATGGATGTGCAAGAAAACAGGACGAACTATGAGTTGAACCAAACCAAACTGTATTGTAATTTTTTATTTTATTCAAAATGGTTTGGTTCGAGAACTTGAACTGTTTGACCATTTACATATATAATATTATTAAAAAAAAACTCAAACATATTGTTTTCTCTCTTAATTACTTTACCATAAAATTAATTATATTTCAAATTTTTTTTTTATTTTGATTTGTACCTTAATGAGAATGATATTAGATTTGCCATATCATGTTTCGATTATTGTGGTGTATCCATAAATAAGATGAATTTTTGTTTTGTATGGTGGGGTTGCTCAAGCTGTCGATCACGTGTGATAGGCGTGCTGGTTAACCTAAGAGAAGTTTTGAACTGATAACACATGTACAAATGTTGTAGAGAGGCGTGAAAGGAGAAACAGGTAAACCCGGTTTCTCTAGTGCACAAGTGTGATAAAAGATCAAATTGAATAGATTCAATTGTTAGGCTTTGATCTTTCTTGGAAGTATTTCAGTAGAGTTTCCATGTTGCTTTCAATCTTAGCAATATGTAAATATCATCCCAAATGAGAAGAGAAACCTCTTATCTATATGTTGGAGACTAATGGTAGTTGTTAGATGACTTCTAGATAGATGGATGGTTAATTAAGTATTGCTTGTGACTGTTGGATCTTTTCTTGAATCCAATAGCTTAATCCATCCCTTTTTTATATATATGGGCATGGACTTTGGATATGTACCTATAATCAAACGAAGACTTTTATAATATAAAAGAAGTCCATTTTCCCATTAAAAGAGCCAATCTTTAATATAAATTAGAAATAGCTTATTTTGTTTTATATAAGCCTATTTTAGCCAAAATAAAGCCTAATTAGCCCAGAATGATAGTCTTGAGTCTATTTTCATATGCAAGAAAACCGAATTAGTTAAAAGCAGAATGGATCGGTTTGATGATCTCAATTCTAAGCCTTCCAAGTTAAATCTCCCTATAATATCTTATTAGACTCGATCTTTTAAGTCCTGTTACTATCTTAGAAGATCGCCCCATTGCATTGAATTGGGCTCCAAGCCCAATTATTGAAATGACACTCTATAAGGTTTTAGCTTTTAGTGCTGTGAACAATTTTTTTCATTGTCGTGCTGATTAGTTCACTTTTATTACTTAGTTACTTATTGGTTTATGTTATTGTTAATGTGTTGATTTGAAGCACAAAGAATTGAAATATGCACCTAATCTTGGAATAGCACATTTTAATTTTAACAAGTCCAATAATCATTATAGTTTAAGATAATTCAAGAGAATGGGATTAGTACATGATTCTAGTTTTATGATGGATAAAATCTATCCCCATTATAAGTTTTACATATTTATTTAATTAAACAATTAGTTTCAAATATTATTGTTTGTATTTCATTAGTGATAAGAAATATGTAATTGAAACCTCTTGATAGGATGCATTTTTTTAGAATAAAAAATAGTTCTAACCATAAACCAAACCGTTATCGTTTTTTTTTTTATTTCAAAAAAATTATTAATTGAACGTATAATTAGGATTGAATTTAAAAGAAAAACTGAAGTGAATCACACCCGCCCCTACCTCTATCAAAAGAATCTCTATCAATTGTAAAAGTTAAATAAACCTTCCCTTTTGAAAAATGGGTGGCGTGATTTTACTTTTGTCTCCTCTTCCTTCATGTTATAAGGTTATAAGTAAGTGTACAATCAAATTTTGGCTTGTCGAGTGAATTAATATTCCTTTACCTAAAATAGACGACACTCAAGTGCAAATAGTTCAATATATAATTCAATTTTTTCATCAACGTTTGATATCCATATCTGTTACCATATTGTCATAAGCAAGTATTTGTGTTTTTGCATTAGTCTAGCACATTTTCTTTTGTGAGAACTTCAATAATGTTTTTTTAGCAATATACAATATATATTGAAAATTAATTCAATCTAATATATACATAATCCACAAATTTTTGCTAAAGCAATATTCAATTTGTAAAGGTGTTGATCTTCAAAAATTGTGCCTAGCAAGCATTGAATAGAATATTATCACAAATTTGGAAATATAACATTGTAATGGTTTCAGAAGAAAATATAATCAATATTACATGAATACCTTTATAAGACACCTTTTATCGAATAATTTGATTGAATTTTTAGATATTACTAGGTTGATGAATGTATTAGTTACTAATATAAAGGGAAATTGATAACTTATTGGGATATAATAGAAATTTTCACAAGTTTTATGGGATACATTGTACTCTATAGGTTTTATAGGTTGTAGTTTCAATAGCAATTTCTAAATGTTATAACGTAGGTTATGATTTCAAAAGTTTTAAATCTTTACCTAGTACAAATGGATTGTGATGCTTTATTTGGTAAATTACATCAAAAAGGTATTAACATCTGAGGATAACTTCATTTAAGGTATCAACTTTTTAACTGGCTAAAAAAAAAAAAAAAATTGACATTTAGATATTAATTCATTTAAGGTATCAATGTTTCAAGTGGTTAAAAAAATATATTAATGTTTTGCAAAGTGAATCAACTAAGATATTAATATTATTCCATTAAAGAAAACTAAGAAAACTTTTTTGAAAATTAATCCAAATATTGGTACCTTAAATGAACTTTACAAAATGTTGATACCTCTGTTGATTCACTTTGCAAAATGATGATTTCTCTTTTAACCACTTGAAACGTTGATATCTTAAATGAACCTACCCTCAAACGTTGATACCTTCTAGCATAATTTATCTTACTTTATTTTCCTAGCTCTATTAACTTTTCTTAAGAATATCAATTGCCAAAAATATACACTAAATTATGGTAAAGAGCTCTCTCTTTTCCACTATCAGAAGAATCTCTATAAATTGAAAAGGTTGATTGAGGCTTCTTTGTGTAAGGGATGTGGCCCTTGATTTTACTTTTATGTCCTTTTCCTTTATTTTATAAGGTCTTGAGTAAGTAACAATCAAATTTCAGCTTGTTGAGTGAATTAGTATTTCTTTACCTTACATAGATTGCACTGTAAGTTCATGTAGCTTAATCTACAATTCAATCTCTTGCATTGACATATGATATCCATACCTTGACCATGTCAACAAAAGAAAGTATTTGTGTGTTTTGCATTTGTCTCTCACATTTTCTTTCATATAATTAATTAGTTTTTGTTACACTAAGATTTATGTTGTATTTCATCATTCAGCTTAAGGTATCGAGCTTGTGCAATATGTTGTGGAGCAGCTGGTTGGTTAATGTCTTGATAAGCTTCGAAGTATAGCTTGCATTATCTTTCTAAAATAATTACAACTAGGGCGAACTTCTCGATTTTGGTGCATCCAAGCTTAGGTCCTATCAGGAGAATGACTAACCCTAATTCCTAATCATGATAATAACCAAAAAACACCTAATTAATCGAACAATTAATCGACTCATGATTAAAGATTAAATCTCCTCTTGCCAAATGCGATAAACAATAAATGATGTGGAATTATAAAATAGTTAACACCATGATATAATATGAAAAACTCAGTGCAATAAAAACCACAGGACCAGCAATGCTCAAATCTTTCTCTATAAACAATAATGGGATTACAATGAGTTTTCCTCACTAGATTTGTTTAGTGGATCTCACAGTTCTTCACCACAAATTGGTGGATTATAACAAGAACAAGATTTTTCTTCTAGAGTTTCACACTCTAGGATTTCCCTCACTTTTCTCTCTCTAGATCTCTCTATCTAGGCTTGAGAAGAGGCACACCACTTGTTCCTTACTAAACCCTAGGACAATAAGACGAATATATAAGCAATAACACAAGGAAAACTAATAGACACTCAAGGCTAACAAGACGTAAATCAAAGCTGGCGGCATAGGGGCAGCATTGAAACGCCATTGTTCTGGAACCAATGTACGTTGGCTCGATGCCGGCGGTGTGCCCCTCTACTCCAACGACGTTCACACCGGCATAGCCTCTCTGGAGCTCTCAGCAAGAAATCTCCAATTTAAACACTCACTAATAATATTTTGTTGGCCATCGATGTTGATTCCTCTGTTGCAGGTGTACATCATAGAACATCTTGTTTTTGCACAAAACTACTTATATCAAAGTCCTCTTCCAAGTATATCACATATAGTTAGGATATCTTGATTTCAATGTCTTCTAAATATATATAACTATATATTTAGGATCTCCTTATTCAAAATGTGTTGATTCATTCCTACTTTGATTCCAAAGCCTTCTAATTATATATCCAACATATATTTATGCTTTTTTTGGTTATAGACCCATATGAGTTGGATTTATAATCATACCAACCTCCCTTTCCAACTCATATGGGGTGCATCTCCAATCCTGCTGCCTTCCTATAACACTTTTTGTCATATTGAAACCTTTCACAACTAGCTTTTGTCTTGTTCCTTAATTGTGAGCTCTTATCATTAGTCTTCACTCTGAGCACCCATATGTTCTTCAGAGGTCCTTTGCCCTTAGGCAGTTTCACCAAGTTAATTTTTCTATTCTCATGCAAGGATTTCAGTCCATCTTGCATGGCTCTAACCTTTCTTGACTTCTTCTCATTTCCCATGGCTTTCTAATAACCATTTGAACCTTTCCCATCTGTGAGTATCCTATACTCATATGGATTAAATCTAATTGATGGTCTTCTATCTTTTGTAGATCTTCTCATCTCAAATTGTTGATGAGGCTTTTGGGATTATTTAACTGAACCTCCTCCATTTCTGCAATCATTAGAATCTCCATGTGATGACATTAAGCAAAGGGTATTCCTCTTCTTTCCTTTTGCCATAATGAGAGAACCCTTGATGAGCTTCCATCTTCCTTCACTAAAGTAGCTACTATAGCCATCATCATAAAGCTTTCCTATAGAAATAAGGTTAAGGCGAATGTCTAGAACATATTTGACGTCTTTGAGAATGAGCCTATAACCTGTTTTAGTCTTTAAAACTATGTTTCCAATGCCAACAATCTTGGATTTATCATCATTTCTCATCATAATATTACCAAAATTACTAGCAGTGTAGGTTGAGAATAACTCAACATGTGAAATCACATGGAAGGAGGCATCGGAATCAATAACCTAGTCATCATCATGACTTGCATGGCTAACACACTTCTCATCCCAAGCAATGATGATCTCATCATCATCTCCTGTTGCTGTTGTTGTAGCTGTGTCTACATCCTTTTCTTCATCTTTACCTTTCTCTTTCTTCCAGAGTTTGCACTCTCGCTTCATGTGACCTGGCTTGTCACAATAGCACCATTTAGAACTTTTCTTTCCTCTTGACTTTGAGCTTCCCCTAGATTTCTTAAATCCATCATCTTCATCAGATGAACTTCTATACCTGCTTCTACCATTCCTTCCTGGCTTACCAGTAACAAGTGCCCTAGAATCAAATCATGTGGCAAGATCCTTCCTCCTAACCTCTTCATTCATCAAGCTATCCTTCACCATTACAAGGGTGAGTATTCCCTCTGAGGCAGAGTTACTAATAAACACAACCAGTGTCTCCCAACTATCAGGTAAGGAGCTCAGAAACAATAATGCTTGAATCTCATCATTAAACACCGGCTTCATGGTAGACAACTGATTCACTTGAAAATCATTCAAGTGCTCCATCATGTTCGATCCATCCCTGCATTTTAGATTTACAACTCTCCTAACCAAGGAGCTTTCATTCAAGGCCGTCTGCCTCTCATGCATGGATTCTAACTTCTTGCATAGGACATCTGCTCTCGTTTCCTAGGCCACATGGTGATAAGCCCTGTGATCCACCCATTATCGGATATAACCGACAGTTTTCCTATGCATGGTTGTCCAATCAACATCAAATTTGTCCTATGGCTTTACAGCATCACCATCCAAAGGCAAATATAGATCTTTGCAATACAGCATATCCTCCATCATAGATTTCCATATGGAATAATTTGTTGAATTAAGTTTGATCATTGTACCTAATGATTCTACCATATCTGTGTTGCAACAAAACTTAATTTTCTTTTTGAAACCTTGGGCTCTAATACCACTTTTTAGGATCTAGAGTATGCCTTCAATGGGGAGAAATTCAATGGGCTTTGTGAAGGATAACACAATTAGGCTTTGTGAATGATAACATAATTAGGCTTTTGACACAATCTATAACTCAAAACCTTAAGACAATGGGTTAATGGTTCATTCCTTTTTATAAACTCTTCACATAAGACCCATATTTCTCATATGAGATTCTCGCACTTGCACCCTAATAGGTCCCTATAAGATGTAATTAACATTATAATAGGTTGGTGGTCCTTCCTTTAGCTTGGACCAAGGTTGGAGAGAGGACCATAACATTGATTATTACGTAGACGTAGTAGTTATCATTAAGGATGGGCTTTAGAAAAACTAAAGGGCCGATCAGTAAGGCCTTCAGCTCAACAAGGTTGTTTCACGTTGGTTACTTTTGTTGAAGTTAGTTGGTTCTTTAGTATCTTGAAGATCTCACATTTATTTGCATTTTTGGAGACAAACCTGCATAGCTAAAATTCTTCCAGTGATTGTTTTGACTTCATTTATTGATATAGGAGACTACATGCAAAAAAAAAAAGAAACACGGATCTTCTTTATATTAGATTTAATGTTGCATTATGTACCAAGTAACGTAAGAAATTGTCTAGCTCCAAGACACAAATTTGGTGTTGGGGTGGGGGGGTTGGGAGGTTTGCGAGTGGGGTGTTTGAGCTTTATGTTGTATACCACTACTTATCGAAGGTTTTAACTAAGTCTTGAAAGTGATGTTCAACATTAGGCTTTTCGCAGTTATGTCCTCTACATAAAATTCTATATTCCTCTTTATCTAATGCTTGAATGTTTCTATTATTAACCTCTAATAAACATTCTTGAGACCGAAGGATTTTACTTTCTAGCAATAACTCCAAAAGGAGGTGATAAAAGAGGTATGGACCACATCTTTGAGCTCCATCTTTATTTGATCATAACCTAAAAGGGCATCAATAAAATTAAGGAGTATATGGCCAAACATTGAATCAATGAGTTGACTTATCAGTGGGAAGGGAAAACAATCCATACTATAGGCTTTATTGAGGTTTGTGTAGTTAATGCACATTCATCACTTCCCATTATGTTTCTTGATCAACACTACATTAGCTAACCTAATCATATATTGCTTCCCTTTGATAAATTTGACCTTTAGCAACATTTATACTTATTCTTCAATAGTTGTCTTTCTTTCAATCTCAAAATGTCTTCTTTTCAGCTTGACAAGTTTTAGTACATGATAAATGCTAAAGCGATGTATTATTTTTAGAGAAATGCTTTGTAGGTCAATTGGCAGTTAGGAAAAGATGTCTACATTAGCTCATAGAAATTAGATGAGCTACTCTCAAAGTTCAAGGGACATGGATGTCCATGTTTTGGTACTTTACTCAAAGCCACTACCGAGTTATTTCTCTTATGTTTCTCTAACCAGTAATCTCCTATTATTCGGATATTCTTTCAAGGTGGACTTGATCTCAAAGACCTCATCACATGTCGAGACTCTCAGATACAAGTCTCTAGAGAGCTTTTGTTCCCCCTTATAAATGTTATTTCTTGTTCTAGTGAGAAACTTGACTTTCAAATGTGTGTGTGAGATGATCATGCTTAAGGTAGGTTAGCTAGGCTAACCTAAGATAAAATTGTAGGGGATCAACAATCAACTACTAAAATTTCAATATCATAGGTAGAGATGTTATCATCATCGCTTAGCTTCATAAGCAAAACTTGTAATTCCTCTAGCTTGGCCAATTGCTAAAGCCATATAACTCATGATCATAAGGCTTTAAGTTCTTCTTAAACTTTGTGGATACCTACTCATATGCATTGTTGAAGATGATGTTTACGTTATTCCTAGTTCCTATCATCACCTCTTTACATCAAAACTAGTGATCTATGCTAAGATTACAAGAGTGTCCAGGTAAAGGATCTAGATCCCTTCATGGTCATCATTTGATAAAGAGAGTTGGAACAGCCCATTGTGCCTCTTAGGTGAAGGTTTCCTACAATAGTTTTAACAACGCCATTTGGGGTATTGTTCTAGCATTTGTTATTATTAGCAGCTCGATCATTTTCTTCTTCTTGACCTTGCTTTACTATCCTTTGCTGAAAAGGTAGTTATATGGTGTTGTCAGGATCAACAATGTTCTCTTTCGTGTCAGCTAATGAATAGCATTTAGGAGAACACTTCTCCATTGGTAACAACCATCAATATTGTGACCAAGAACCTTGTGATAGTCATAGTATTTTCTAGTCTAGCAATTTAGATTACCTTTTTATCTTTAAAGGTGGTAGTAGTTAGTTTCTGTTGTGCACCTCAAGGAAGGCCTCCTCTTTATGGCATGTTAAGGGGAGTGAATTCTAAATAGGTTGGTAGTAAACTTTTCCTTCCATAAGATAAAGGGATGAAATGACTTACTTGCCATGAAGTGAGATTTGAATAGCTTGATGAACTCCTTAAAGTAGCTAATAGAGTTTAGAGTAGCTGATTGAACCAAGCACCAGTAACCTTACAAAAGGTGATTAAAAAAACCTTGCATGTAATAGTTATCATCATAGAAACTAGAAATTGACATAATAGTTTGGAAGTGAGAAATGTGATCTTCTAAATTAATGCTGTTACCATAACTCTCTAATATTAGAAGTTTGCAGTTTATGGGTAGAACTTCATTCTTAAGAACCTAGACAAAAGGAATCTTATTTGATGGACACCTAAAATTGTGGCTTGCGTTATTTTGCACCAAAAACCTTCTCAACATAGTGTACAAGCTCATTGAAGTTCATATCACATATTGGTTTCCTTCCCCACAAAATAGTTAACCTATGTGATCATTGGCCTCAATGCTGCTTGAGATCAAATAAGCACATGGGACAAGATTAGGAGTTTTCCCTCTTAGGGTGTTGTGTTGAGCAAATAGCACAAGAGTGCGATTGTGGTTGCCCACAGTTTGCACTTGAGAGCCTAATCTTAGAGGATCAAGAGGGGGGTTGGAAGAACTATTCTACTCACCCGCTACATTAAAGCTTAAAGGTGATTATTGTGTTGTAGTACATCTTAATATTATCGTATAGCTCCTCATTTTGCTCATCCATCTGTTGATACATCTTTTCAAGCATAACAAATCAATATTTGATAGCAATTGTTACTACAATAATGTTCGAGTTTGAGGTTCTTGGATTTGGATGAGCAACATGGAGTGTATAACAATTAGTTGAGCAGTAGTCATGCTCTTTGACTATTTGGTTGTCATGTTAGTGGTTATTAAGAGAGAAAATTAGTGTTTTTTTTTTTTGTAAAAAATGTGGTTATCAAAATTTAGATGAATCAAAGGTTTCCTATAGACGATTCAAAACACTCCTCAGATTTTTATAGGTAGAGCATTAATCTGTATAAGCATTGATATGTAAGAATTAGGCCTCATAAGCTTGAAATTCAAAGTCTCTTAGCTTACAAGACAAAACATGGTTAGTAGGCGCAAAGGAGGTTATTCGGTGTGACAACTCTGATGCTTAAGTTATTATAAGAGAATGAAATCCGTAGCCTAATTGTGACATGGAGTATTTCAGGAGTGAATGCACAATGATTTAAAAGACTTTAATTACTTATTATTGATGTTTGAATCCTTTTAATTAGTGCTAAAGTTCAACTTGTCTTGTTCCATTTGAGTTATTGTTTTGTTGGGAACTCCTCTTAAACTCAAATTTTGATCAAGTAAAAGGAGAACAAGAGCAGCTTTAGTCTATCATTAAATGGACTACTGATCGATTGTAGTATTGTGAATATCCCAATTCTATTTTTGTGTGCAACTCCATTTCCAATTACTCTTAGTTGTATCATCCAACATAATCAAATTGCTGTAAGCTTTTCTTAAGAACAATTGCCCAAATCAAATTCCTGTTAAGGTTTGGATTGGAATAGCATATAATTACAATGAAATTTTGATTCAAAACTGACCTTTTCAAATCCATCTTTTGGTTTTTAAATGCAAACGATCCAAAATAATACATTTTGTAAAAGTGGATTCAATGATAAAAGTCTAGAAAAAGCATGAATATGTGTTATTTCGTGACTTTAGTAAGCCACTGGGAGAAGACTCATCTACGGTAATCCTAAGGTTACCGTGGGCTCAAAATAGGCTGGTCCATGTCCTAGACAACTAGGTCCAAGATCTAATATAGGTTGGTCCGTAACCTAGAGAGATTAGTTTGGAGTAGGGAGCCTATAAGCAAAGATTGCTTATCAACAATATAGAACGTAAAAAGTTATAACTTAATGAATAGTTTATCTTTAACCACTCTTATATAGAAGACACTACACATTAAATAACTTTGAACTCTTATATATTCTACACATCCAATGCAAATACTAGTACTTTTTATACATAGTATAGTCATAATGTCTAAGTTTATGGGATGCCAAATCTCAAAGGTTAAGAAATATTATTTTATCCAACGATATGCTGTGTATTCAAGACTAATAATGCTACAAGTGAAATATATAGGGTTAAAATTATCCATAGCCTTAAGACCAACCTCGTGCCTTATCGTTTTGAATAATTTTTTAATTAACTCCAACGGAATTTAAGTCCGTCGTTATACTACTTAGTCCGAGTTGGCTATTGGCGCACACATTCTGCATCTTTTGGATTGGTTTTTTCCCGTGGAAGAACGCAGATTTTACATGCATATTTTGAGCAAAAAGACAAGAAAAGCCTAGTTGGAAATCTGCCGAAGGGGCTTCATGTGATATGTTCTTGTGTTTGGTTAACTATACACGTCTCTTTCCATCTCTATGCCAAAAAATATTCATATATATCTGTAGGTATATCTACACAGGTCGGCCATAGCTAAAAAAAAAAAGAATAAATTCTCTTTACAAAAGATTCAACTCCTTTTACTAATATTGATATTATATATCTTTCATCAGCCGATCAGAAGGTATGTTTATTTTATTTTATTTTATCTTTCAAGTATGTTTATTCTCTATCTGCTTTAACCTATAACTGGCTATTTTCATGCATGATATCCCTAAAGACAAAGGTCCACTATGCAAACATTTCATGTGCGATACAATTCATAAGAAGAAATAGAAATTACACTTATATGAGTATTTGTGATAAAATTATCCGAATTGACTCATTTGAAAAGCTTACTGCGTTTGTAATCTCAATAAACGCAGAACATATAATTACCAATAAATTTTTTGTGCATGTGTTATGGAATTGGTAGTTTTTAAAATAATTCTCACTTGTTTGTTTTCATATATTATATATGTTAAAATTTTGTTATTATTTACCACTATATGTACATGACATGTAGTAAATAATACTCATTTATGGATATGGTACATCTATTTTGATGTTCAGTATCAGACTATGTAAAATCCAAGGAGATCAAATAAATATCGGTTGTTCAAGCGGCCACATTGAGAAGCAAATAAAAATAGAGGAAGCCCGTATTTAGGGTTAATTATAAAAATATGACCGATGTTTTGGTCAATTTACAAATATATGTCTCGTGCTAATTTTTTTGATAAATAGATTACTCGATTTTATAAAAGTATCAATATAATTAATTGCTATTAAGAGAAATGTGTAAGAGTCTTATTGGACTAAAAAAATTAATTTAATAAATAATATTACTAAAAAATAAAATAAAATATTAAAAATTATTTTTTAAAAATATGAGAAAATTAAAAATATATATAAATTAATTTTTATAACAAATAAAATATTGACATTTGCTATTCTAAAATTATTAAATAATATTGATACTTTTATATTAAACTCGACTATTTATTTGTTCAAAAAATTAATAGGGATCATGTGTTTGCAAATTGACCAAACATGGATTATATTGTTGTAATTAATCCTTGTCTTTATTTGTATATTATGGAAGCTAGACAATAATTTACTAGACAATGCCGAGAATGACTTTGAGGACGATTGCTTATTCAGGATACCACGTTTGTGTTTTGCAGGGCAAACCACACCTCTGGATGGAAAAAATAAACTACAACCTTTATGTGGAGAATTGCAGAATCATCCAGGAAAATGAAAAAACTAAGGAAGAAAGCTCAAGAACTTATCCAAGAGAATCAGAAATTATTGTCCGAGTTAAAGCAGAAGCACTCCAAGTCCATGACGGCTTCTTCCTCCTGTAACGAAAATAATGCGAGCAACTTGGGCTCTACTTCAACCAACCAAAACCCTAATGTCAACTGATCAAAAGTGCAGAAATTTCTTGCAAGAATGCTTCCTGAAAATTTCCTTGGCTTAATAAAAAATTGGGTCCTCCTAGAAGGAAAAATGCATATTATTATAGTTGGTAGTAAGGGGTAGTTAAGAACAACTTTGGAGGAGGTTTTCAATCCTCCTCTTTTAGCCCTTATTAATTATTGTATTAGAAACTGGCCATATGTGGCTGTGTATACATTTGTATGGTTATTATCCACCGAGTTTTAAACTCTCTTATTTAAGATTTAAATGTTTCAGGTAATAATTTTTACATGATTATGACTCATGGTGAGCTTGACCTTGATGATGATCTATGTGTCGAACATGGGACTCACAGCATCTGGTGTCCCATTGATATTTAGAGACTTGCCGCTATTTTCAGATTTAATTGGTATATATTAACATGTAAATTTTACAAACTTCTGTAGATATTGGACTTTGATATTTTACTGGTTTGGATCTTAACTTTGTGAATTTCTAGGGTTTCGTAATGAGGCTGCCAGTCTATTATCCAATTATTAAACTATGGGTTATTTATTTTAATAATTTGATTATGATTGAATCGGTAAAAAAATTATAAAAATAAAAATACAATGATATAATTTTTCCCAAACTCTAAACTTGGAACATTCATTTCTTTTTAACCTTAGACTTTTAGACTTATATTTGATATGATACTAATGACCATATTAGTAAATGGATTTTATCATATTAAACTTCAGAACTATTTTCAAAATTTAAAATTAGTTAAGTATCACTAAATGGATAATAATTAAATATTTTTAAAGTTGATGAACGATTTCAGAATACTAAAAATAAATAGGGTTAATTAATGTATTAATGAGCTTTACAGTATTTTATTTAAGTAGATGCGTGGGAGAAATCATTTCCGATTTAAGTTTTTAAAGCTTGCAAGTATATTTATTCGTTTTTCTTTTTTTTTTTTCAAAATGCTTAATACTGTCATTTTATCATGTGTATAAGTAATTTTCTTGCAAAGACGTGAATCAATTACAAGAAGCACTCAAGTCAAGTGTCAGCAGGAATGATGAAATATTCCATATTGGAAAATATTAGTAAAATCATTAGAAAACATGGCAAGGACGAGATTTTTTTATACTGTTTTAAATAGAGTTTTAAAAGAAAAATAAAAGAAAAAAAAAAACTAACTTGTGAAAAGCTCAAAATAAAATATTAAAAGTGTGTGACCCAAACAAATGATAGGAATATGAATTAATCTGTGGGTTAATGATACAAATGGTACTTTAATTTTGATAAAATATATAATTAGGTATTTAAAGTTTGAATTGTACATAAACTTTAAAATACGCTAACTGGACTGGGAAAAAAAAATAAAAAGAAAAAGGATTGAACTAAAATGGATCGGACCAAACTGAAAATTCGAGTTTTTTTTTTTTTTTTTTTCAATTGGGTTTGGTTATTGGCTCAGTTTGAAGAAGACGGTTTAGTTTGCAACCTCGAATAGATCCATGAGGTTCGAATCAAACGCCCTGTTCCATTTTTAAAAAAAAAATTGCACGTCATTTTACTGTTAGAATTAGCTATCTTATTTTATTGTTATTTTACCGTTAGAATTAGCTCTATATAAGAGCCCAGTTGCTGTAATTCATAATATGAGTAAGATTATCCTGAAATAAAAATTCAGCTATTTGTTCTTCTTATTTTTTGTCTTCTCTTCCTACAATAAATATATAACAGTGGTATCAGATCTCGAGAAAAAGAGGCCTGTAGTCTGTCATACATAAGTAGTACCTTATGGCAGGAGAAAATTTTATACAGCCTGCAATTCCTCATTTCGATGGTCAGTATGATCATTGGAGTATGTCGATGGAGAATTTCTTGAAGTCGAAAGAGTATTGGTAGGTCGTTTCCGATGGAGTTCTAGAAATGACAGTTGGTACAATAGTACTAGAGACAAAGAAAGCTGAAATAGAAAGTTTGAGGTTGAAAGACCTCAAGGCCAAGAACTATCTATTTCAGGCCATTGGTCGTGCAACCTTAGAGACCATTCTCCATAAAAAACACTTCCAAGCGGATATGGGATTCTATGAAAAAGAAGTATCAAGGCTCTACAAGAGCAAGGAGGCAGCAACTTCAGGCTTTACGTTCAGAATTCGAAACACTTCAAATGAAATCTGGAGAATCAGTCTCAGATTATTTCTCTCGGGTGATGAAATTTGTTAACAAAATGCGAATTCATGGAGACAAGACAGAGGATATCAATGTCATTGAGAAGATACTTCGTTCCATGACGCAAAAATTTAATTTTGTTGTTTGTGCTATAGAAGAATCTAAAGATATAGATGAGCTTTCACTTGATGAATTGCAGAGCTCCTTGTTGGTGCATGAAAAGTTCAAACAGCAAGATAAAGAGGAGCAAGCTTTGAAGGCTTCAACTGATAATTATTCGGCAACCTCAAAAGTAGATAAGGGTAGAGGGAAAAAAGGTTGGAGAAATCACCAGCAGCAGCAATGGAATAACAATTAGCATCATGATTCCCAAGGAAAAGGAAAATGGCGAGATAGATCTCAATCAACCAATCACAGACCAAAGGTTGGAGACAAGTCTAATGTAGAGTGCTATCGATGCCACAAGTATGGACATTACAAATCTAAATGTCGCACTAACCTACCTAAAAACAATGGAGAAAAATCACACTTTGCAAAAATGAGGAGGAGATATCACTACTAATGGTGTGTCATGAGAAAGAAGAAACAGATAAGAACTTGTGGTATCTAGACACGGGCTGTAGCAATCATATGTGTGGTAACAGGTCAGCTTTCTCCACTTTAGATGAATCATTCCGAGATAATGTGAAGTTTAGAGACAACTCTAGAGTATCAATCATGGGGAAAGGACAGGTACTCATTCAGACTCTAGGGAATGCTATTCAAATTTTTTTAAAATGTTCTGTTTATTCTAGATTTGAAGACTAATCTGTTAAGCATTGGACAACTCCAAGAGAAGGGTTATGAGATTTCCATAAAAGTTGGACTTTGTCGAATCCATGATGCCAAATTAGGCTTAATATCTCAAGTCTCAATGACAACGGATAGGATCTTTCCTCTTCATCTCAATCATGTTGATTAGACATGCTTCTCAACGAAATTAATAGATAAGGCTTGGTTATGGCAATTTCGCTATGGTCATCTCAGCTTTGGTGGTTTGAGAACACTCCAACAGAAAAACATGGTAGCTGGTCTTCCAAGTTTCTCATCAAGTACCTCCAATATCTGTGAAGATTGCATTGTCAGCAAACAACATAGAGAGCCATTTCCAAAAGGAAAAACTCGAAGAGCATAGAAATTGTTAGAGATTGTGCATTATGACATTTACAAGCCAATTAATCGTATTTTCAATGGAGGTAAATGATATATTCTTACCTTCATTGATGATTTAAGTCAAAAAACTTGGGTTTATTTTCTACAGGGGAAGTCTAAAGCTTTAATGGCTTTCAAGAGCTATAAAGCTATGGTTGAGAAAGAAGCAGACAGTTCAATACAAGTGTTGCATACAGATCGTGGAGGGGAATACAATTCACATGAATTTGCAGATTTTTGCAAAGAACATGGCATCAAAAGACAACTGACAACAGCCTACACTCCGCAACAAAATGGTGCGTGTGAAAGAAATAATCGCACAATCCTTAATATGGTGAGAAGTTTGTTGACAAGGAGCAATGTTCCAAAGAAATCTTAGTTGAAAGCTGTCAATTGGAGTGTACATATTTTGAATAGAAGTCCAATGCTAGCAGTTCAAAATATGACTCCGGAAGAAGCATGGAGCGGAATGACATTAGATGTTAGGCATTTCAGAATTTTTAGAAGCATAGTCTATGCACATGTACCAGATGAGAAAAGAAGAAAGTTAGAAGACAAAGGGGAAAAGTGCATTTTTCTTAGTGTTAGTGATTACTTCAAAGCTTACAAAATGTATAATCCTAACACTAAGAAGATTGTTGTCAGCTGAGACGTAATCTTTGATGAAGGAAGCACTTGGAAATGGACTAAAGGAGCTCAACAACAAATTCTCATAGATTTTGATGAAGAAAATGGAGAAAGACAGCAACTTGTGGAAAATATGTAGCAACATGTCCAAGATGAGCAAGTAACAGTGCAAAGCCAACCAGCTGTACTTGTGAGTGAACCTCGATCACCATGAATTAGAAGAAGGCCTGTATGGATGAGTCACTATGAGGCAACAGGTGTTGATCAATCCGAGGACCCATTTATCCATTTAGCTCTCTTTGTAGATTGTGATCCTATAATGTTTGAAGAGGCTGTCAAACAATCAAAATGTAGAAAAGCAATGGGAAACCCGAGATTAATAGATAAGATAGGGCGGAGCTAGCTGAAGGAAGTGCTTATGCCCTTGCAATCTGAAATCGCTGCCATAAAAAGAAATAAAACTTGGGATTTAACTAAACTTCCAAAGGGGCAGAAATCTATTGATGTAAAGTGGGTCTATAAGACGAAATTAAAGGAGAAAGGTGAAATTGACAAATACAAGGCCCGTTTGGACGCAAAAGGCTACAAACAAGAATTTAGCATCAATTACAAAGAAGTGTTTGCTCCCATTGCACGACATGACACAATCAGATTGGTGATTGCATTAGCGGCACATAACACATTGCCTATCTTCCAATTAGATGTCAAATCAGCCTTCCTACATTGAGAGTTAAAGGAGCAGGTATTTGTCAATCAACCTCCTGGTTATGTGAAAGTTGGTAGTGAAAATAAGGTTTATAAACTCAAAAAGGCATTATACGGGCTAAAACAAGCTCCACGCGCTTGGTATAGTCGTATTGAAGCCTATTTTTTGAAGAAAGGATTTCAAAAATGCCCATGTGAGTATACGTTGTTTGTTAAGATTGGTGAAAAAGGAAATATACTTGTTGTGTGTTTATATGTTGATGATTTGATTTATACTAAAAATGATATCACTATGCTTGAAAAATTCAAGCAATCTATGATACATGAATTTGACATGTTTGATCTTGGAAAGATGCACTATTTTCTGGGCATTGAAGTGGTGCAATCTACAGCTAGAATTTTTATTTCCCAAAGAAAGTATGCACAAGAAGTTTTGGATAGGTTTCACATGAAAGGTTGTAATTCTGTTAGCACACCTATTGAAGTGGGTTTAAAACTTATGCGAGATCTAGAAGAAAGGAAGATTGACAGCAGGTTGTACAAGTAAATTGTAGGAAGTTTAGTGTATTTAACAGCCACAAGACCTGATATTATGTATGCAATAAGTCTTATCAGTAGATACATGGAATGTCTAAGAGAGATGCATCTTCTTGCTGCAAAAAGAATCCTTCGATACTTAGAAGGAACTGTTGATTATGGTTTGTTCTACAAAAAAGGTGAGAAGACAGATTTTAGCTTTATAGATAGTGATTATGCTAGAGATTTTGCTAACAAGAAGAGCACATCGGATTATGTTTTCATGTTTGGTTCGGGAGCTGTTTCATGGTCTTCAAAGCAGCAAGCAATAGTCACTTTGTCAACAATTGAAGTAGAGTTTGTTATTGCAATAACCTGCGCTTGTCAAGCAATTTAGTTGAGAAAAATACTTGAAGAGCTACACTTCAAGCAAGAGGGAGCATCTGCAATTTATTGTGACGATAGTTTTGCTATCAAACCCTCCAAAAATCCTGTTCTACGTGGAAGAAGTAAGCATATAGATGTAAAATTTCATTGCCTGAGGGACCTCATAAGGGATGGAATTATTGATTTTTTTCTACTACAAAAGTGAAGATCAACTTGTAGATATAATGACCAAGCCATTGAAGTTGTCTACGTTTCAAAAGCTAAGGCAGTTGATTGGAGTTTGTTCACTTAATAAGTCTTATTAAACTGAATGTTTTAGAACTTTCAGTTTAAGGGAGGGAATGTTAAATAATCTTTTATGTGTTTTTCTTTTCTAAGTTGTCCTAGTCATTAGCTTATGAAGAATTTGTTACCGTAGAATAAGTAGTATCTTTGATTTGTTAGGTAATTGAGTGATTTTAGGAATTTATGAACTGCTATCCTATTTTATTGTTGTTTTACAGTTAGAATTAGCTCTATATAAAGAGCTTAGTTATTGTAATTCATAGTACGTGTAAGATTCTCCTGAAACAAAAATTTAGCTATTTGTTCTTATTTTTTGTCTCATCTTCCTCTGATAAATATATAACCGACGTCTCGGCTAATAACAATCTTCTTAGTGTTAAGATTATACATTTTGTAAGCTTTGAAGTAATCACTAACACCAAGAAAAATGCACTTTTCCCTTTTGTCATCTAACTTTCTTCTTTTCTCATCTGGTACATGTGCATAGACTATGCATCCAAAAATTTTGAAATGGCTAGCACCCCTCTCCGCTCCTCGTCTCATCTCTTATTTCCGGGCCATCTATGTAGGAAACTATATGTGTTACAGATAGTAAACTTGATGCTCCAAAGGAGCCTGACAAATCTAAGGATTTTGTTTTCATTTTATCGTGTGATTTAAGGAGGAAAATGAAAAGTGAGGTTGAAATACCCGGGTTTTTCGGAGCAAAATGCTCCTAACCACAAAGACATAGATGATTCAGTTGGAAATGAAGATGTTCGAGCGAGCATAGATAGAATTGACATGGAGCATGCTTCTGCTTTTGCTTTGTTATAATACCTACCCTTTTTTTAAATATATTTTGTTTCCCTTATGTTTCGTTTTTTCTTTTGTTTTTTTGGTAATGTAAACCCCCAAATTTTTTGAGAATGGTTTTGGAATACCGAATCAAAACCCTAAAGTTTGACCTAAGTTGAAATCAAAGCCTAATCAATTTCGATCACGGGATTTCATAAAAGAATCTTCAAAAACAAATATAAAAAGTTCAATAATCATTCGATTCGAAAACCCGAACATGAGAAGGACCACCCATCCGATCCCTGATATAAACCCCTCAATTTCTAGGGTAAAGTTGAATTAAACCCTAGCTTTAGTTAAACCGGAGTTTCAAAAGTCAATAAAGGTCAAGACAATTAAACAATTTAAACTCCGGCAATCCTGGGTTCTCAAACCCTAGAAAACGAAATTAAGTTAATGGCTTATAATAGTTCGTAATAATATAGGGTAACATAAAAATATCAGATTCGCGAATTTCGAGTGTCTTTCGGACTCAAACAGGATCAGTTCTTGAAAAGTGTGTCCTAGAGCTCGGAATAATAAAAATATTCCAATAACACCAAAAGACTCGTAATTAAACAAGGATTTCCAAAAATATCAGTTTTAAAATTTTTTGGTAACTAAAAATATCAGATATAGCTCGTTTACGTGTATTTTTATTACTATCGGTATTTTATATGTTTAGTCTACTATTTATAGTACTATTCCTACTATTCATTACTATTTCACTATCTCTACTTTTTCTTATACCTATTTCTTACTACCTACATACCTATTTTCTTAGTTTTTACATTTCCAATACAACTTTATTCACATCAAACCTTACACATTATTTCTTTTATTTACAAAAATTACAAAACAAACAAAATATACTCTCTCTTCTCTCTCTAGAAACCGCCGGCCACCCCTCTCTTTTCTCTATAATATTTCTTTTTCAATTTATTTGATTACATCAAAATTTCACTCTAAAAATTCTATAAATATCCCTTTCCTCCTTCATTCTTTCGCACATCCACTTTACATAACAAAACTCTACCAAAATTTCCTCTCAAAACCGCTCTCCACCAAATCTCTCTCAATATACTCTCTACCATTCCTTATAACTTCAAGAAGAAAATAATAAACACAAAACCCTTTCATCTCTTTTCAAACCTTCCATTAAACCTTAGGTAAAAATCCTAACTATATTCTTTATCATGATCATACAACTTAGCATGAGCTTAGTGTATGTTTCTTAGACTCATATGAGTTAAATAAGCAATAATATGTTCATGTTTTATTTTTGTTCATGTTATATTTTACATTATGTTATTATGTTGTTGTTGTTATTGTTATCATTATTTTTGCTCGAATCCAACTTCTATATAGTATTATGTATACTATGTATATATATTTATTTAGAGCATATAAGCTCATTTGTTATTTATTTATTTTCATGTCTTACAATTTATTTATTTACTTGTTTTATGCAATTTAAGACTAGTCTTTCTAGTCTTAGACTTATCCATATCAAGTCAAAACAATTTTCTTTCTTTTCTTTTCTTTTCTTTTGGGACTAGTCTATTCTTAGTCCGGGTTGCCTTGATGAAGCTAAGGCTCCCAATACATGATCGGGATACCTTAATGAAGCTAAGGTTCCCAATGCTTGATTATTTTATTATGTTTATTTACAAGTATTTCTTTCTGTCTTATTGTGTATTATCTTTACTTTTACATTGCTACATATTCATGCATGATTAAGAATGTTGTTGTCTTAAATAAAAATAAAATTGGTTCTTTCTTAAATAAAGAAAAGTAAACTAGATTTCTTAACAAAAGGAATTTTCAACAAAAAGATCTAAGTTTTGTTTTTAACTCTTTTCAAAGGATAAGCTAACCATAAATTATAGGAGAATTAGTAATGTAGATTTCTTCAAAATAATAAAAGGAACTCATTTCTTTTATAAATCGAAACTTAATACTTCATAAAGAAAGAATTTTTAGCATTGAAGGATTTTAACTCAACCATATTTTTTATAAGACTTAAGTAGGTTCATTATAGACTTTGAAAATCACCTACTAAGAAAGCGTCTTCAAAACTTAATTTTTATATGTTGTTATTCTCTTTTCAAAATTAAAATGAAATTTTTGCTAAGTTCTAATGTTAACAATTCTTTATTAATAAAGCTTTTCTTATAAACTTGTCTAAGAAAATTATTCTGCCATTTAACAAATATTAAGAATAAAAAAAGTTTTTCAAACCAAGATAAAATCAACTCACTATTTTGAAAACCAACTTAGAAAAATAAAATTTTCCAAAAAGTAAAGTTTTAAAGGTATATCTATTTCCTAAAGAAGAGAAAGAATATAAAAAGAGGAAAACATACATTTAACACAACTTCAAATATTTGACACATCAAAAACTTAAAGGATATTTTGAAAAGCTTATTTTCAATCACTAGAAATAAAGTTAGTAGATAACTTAAAGAACCAAATTTTTTAAAATGAATTTACTTTTGAAAAGTGAGAAAATGAAATTACAATAGAAAAACATTTACTCATAACAAGTCAAATATATTTTAGTTTTCCTTCTAACAATTCAAAAAGAAGAAATTTTCAAAGGTTTTATCTTTTAAAACCCTTAAAGACAAATTGTTTATAAAATATTAATATTAAGACAACACTACAAAAACCATGCATGCAACATGAGTATAAATATATGTTCAAAGAATTTTTCAACTATATATATATCCATATATTTTGCTTAAGGATTTTTAAGTAAAGTGAAGTTTGGAAAAATCATATTTTGTGACTATAAATTCGTAACTATTCTATACCATAGTGTTTTCCAACCCAAATAGCTTTTTATGACAAAACTAATCTTAGAAATGGATAGATCTTTTCGAGCAGGTAGACAATGGTATATTATTTGTGCAATTCTAAGTTAAAGTGACCAAGTTATGGCCATTTTAAGTTGGAATTACCTTTTATACGAATTTTAACGATCTTATGACATAGTTTTTTATAAGTACCATAGAATCAATAAGAAATAATCATTATGGGTATTCTTCTTGATTAGGTGATCCTAAGGAGGAGTATACCGGGAGGATTATTTTGATTAATGGATTTACCGATCGATTCATTCGTAAGAAAGATAGATCCCCATGGCAAAGTGAGTTTATTTCCTACTTTTTATGTACTTGGTTGTGCTTGTAGCTAGAGACACTAGAAGCAGGAAAAGATGAAAATGAATTATGTATGATAATGTTGGTTGAAAGAATGCTAAGCATACCGAGACATGAATCGTTGCTAATTAACATGTGCTTTACTATTATGATGGATTGTGTGCAAATTCTATGATCACCTTGAAATTACGCTAATCATATATTGTGAGTTATAATAATTGATTCATGCATATCATGTAGTTAGTTTCATTACATGAGTTGCTATACTCGATGGGACAAGAGTATAGTAGCCGGGTTTGCAGGAGCCATAAATCTGTGCGATGGGTGATTATAAGCTTGAAAGAACTATTTTGAGATGGGCGAGTAGGCGCCTGAAATAAACTACATGAGTTTGATTTTAAAGATGGGTTGTAAAGAGCCTGAAACACCTAACCCTGAATGGAGGGATAAATCCATTCAAACATATGATTTCCGGTAGATCATATGTATTGCTTGATGCATTCATATGCTTGTTTAACAACTTGTTTGAAATTATTTATACAAGTACGTTGATTCAAAAATATTCTCACTAAGCTAGTTGTGCTTATACTCCGATAGACCTTTGGTGTATCAGGACTAATATCTTTTATGCCCGATGACTTCATGTACTCGAATGGGATTATGTTTTGGAAACAGCTTCTCGAAATATTTTGAAGATCTTAAGTTAATTATCCTTTAATATTTTTTTTTTTGTGTTAGTATTATTTTTTCATAAGAAAGATTAAGTTGATATTATGATTGTTTGGAGAATTATAAGGGAAAATCCCTAAGATGATGTAAGATTATATTCTCTTAATAATAAATTGATATTATTTAGATTCTTGTATGCTGTATTTACTATCTCAAACTATACATCCCACTGGTGTCTCCTATTGTTGTGATAGAAGCCTTACATATGGTGTTGAAAACTTTAGCATGACTTCGGGAAGTCATTCTTAAGTTTTAATACCGTATGTGGCGGACTGTCATATTTAAAGTACCCTTTGGGGCGTAACAGGTAAAAAACAAAATGTTTCGATTTTAAATGTGCAGACTTGTGATCTTTTATTCAATGACTTGTAAATTGGTCCTTCTTTTTGTAACTTCTTTGGATATTGATTTTGATAGTTTTGGCATAAAAGAGCATAATTGGAAATTTGTAGTTAGCTTGATTTATTTATTTATTTATTTTTAAATATGATATAATAAAAACTTTAGAATTATCTAATATTACATAGCAATTTCAAAATGTTATGATTGTCAATAGCTATTAGTTGTAGCTTATGAAGGTCTTAGCCGATGAGTGATGTTCTTAAATGTCACTATCAATAGTTACTAGTTGTGCGTATTATGCTAAAGCTAGACTAGAATGGTAGCAAATTGAAGATTAAAACAGAAATCCTGTTTCTTGTTGCATTCATGCCGTTTTAATATTCTTCTTAGATAGAAAGGAAATTCCAAAATGCTCTTTTAATTATGTAGTGAATGCAATCTTAGTTATTAAAACGACACATAGGTTTGACTTTTCCATAATGTCAATGGTCACGTTAGTGAAAGTTTGATGATTTAAGGTTTGATTTGGTTATGCTGCTTGCAATTAAAATGTGGATATTGCAATATGTTTATCCATTACTCAAAGTTAATTCAGGTAAATGATACCCAAAAATCTTTATCCTCTACAGGCTTATGAATGAGAAATATTACTCCCTTGCAAACTCATCACACAAGGAAGGATAAATTTTCCAAAAGCATGAGATCCCAGTTGATGAGAAAATATATTATAGCATGTTTGAAACTGAGGTCATGGAAGCTTTATAGAAGAGGTTAAGTTGGCTCAGCAAGATAGAATTATGGAACAAACAAAGGAAAGTTAACATGCTCTTATGTCTTTGAGATGCAAAGTAAGGCAATTTTTTTTATCATGGTTATGATATTTGCATGTTTCTTCTCTATTTTAGCTTTCCACAAGTCGCTGAATGAAGCACTGTAATCAGAAGGGAATTTCATTCTTGAGCATAGTTGCAATGGTCAGTAAAATAAATCAAGGGTTTTCTACATGCCTAGCCCTCTAATTTGAGCAAATGGCCTAGTATTGATATGTTATTTTTCTTAAGCTTTCACATGATTCTTCAAAGAATAACTTTAGTAGGGATATATTTGTGATGTTAGCTTTAATTAATTTGCGACTTGTGAACATCTTTAGGCCATCACATAAAGATGAACATAGTTTTCAAGTTGCTAGCTAAAAATAAAAATTGTATTAGATGGATAGACTATTCATACTTTTTTTTTAATTGAAAAAAACAAAAATTTCTCTTTTCGGCATACAGTTCAAACTGTATATCGAACCATACCAAATAGTTTTTTTTAGGTTTAAAAAATCAAAGAGCTGAACTGTATGGATAGGTTCAATTTTATAAAAATAAATGAATCGTAATTTTAGGTTAGGTTAGGTTCGGTTCAAGGGACAAATCGGACCGAACCATACCATATTGTGCCCACCCTTAACACTAAAGGTACCTTCATCAAATACTTTTAGGTACAAAATTTGTCAGTTTTAAAGTCTTTTATATACCAAATTGGTCAATTTCAAAGTTTATGTACCTAATTTCATATTTTGCTAAAGTTCAAGTACTATTTATGACATTATCCCTTTTCCCTATTAAAAATTATATGTTATGTGAAAAAACCAAAAGTAAAAAAAGAATAAAGCAAAAGTTCATAAAAGAAAAATATCATAAACAAGTCTTAGATATGTATATATTCTACCATGTTAGTAATGAGGTGGAAGTAATGGCTAATAAGTACAGGAGAAAATAAGGTAAAAATTAGCCTTTGGCGGTTCCATAATTCGAAGGCCTTATCTTGAAGGAATCAAGTTTGTAGGAAGAAATCACTATCTTTGGTGGTATAGTATGTCAGTTTTAGGAAATATTCCATTATTTAAGTCCTCAAAACAACAATTTTTCTATTTTAGGAAAGTTTTATATGTGTTAGAACTTTCTATAGACAATTCTATTTTGTTTGCCATTTGTAGCATTTTATTTATCCTTTTATTTACTCTGTGTTTGTAAGTTTTAGGGCGTTTCTATGTTTAGTAATTTTCATGTTCTAATTTTGGCATCTTTCAAGGTTACCTATAAGTGTATGCCTTAGGGTAAAAATAGATCAATTTTTATCAATATTAATACAATTTGAGCCATCTTTGTTCTATTATTTTCCCAAATTTTGAATTTTGCAAAGATTTTCGATTTTGGATACTATTTAGCTAGGTATTCACAGAATCAATAGGTAACTAAAAATTGCATTCCAGCATTTGTGCACAGATTAATGGAATGTGATAAATCCCTTTTATCTTTCGTTGTGTCAATTAGCAACCATATAAATAAAATTGGAGAGGCTCACACGTATAAGCTATAAATTCCAAAAGCGAACGATGTAGACTGTATTTTTAAATAATTCGAGGAACGGTTAGTACAATTTAGTCTTACATTTATAATTATTTCTTTGTTTTATCAATTGAAGCAATTATCAATACATAAGATACTAATTGAAACATTAATCTTCTTTAATATAAATTATAACAAATTTTGATACTATAAGCTTTTTTTCCCTCTTTATTAATCATCCATATTGATGTATATTGAGTATATTAGGTCATTTCTATTACTTGGTCAGTAATTCATGATATCTAAAATATCTAAAATAATATAAAAAATATAGAATGACAAAGGGGTAATTAATAATGTTGGTGAAATAGGTGTATCTATAATTTTATGTATCTTTTGAAAAATACGATGGTTGAAAGAAATGAATAATACTAAATACAGCTACTCTCCCTCTTCTTTTCATATGCTTCAAAATGCTGTTCTCCTCTTTTCCATCAATCTTTGATAGAAATCTATGATCAGTAACCGCTTCTTTCTCTTTTTGTTTTTCATGATTCACATGAGGGAGCAATGGTAATCAACACATTTAGTTCTAGTAGTGAGTTTCCAAGGGAGAAACGATGAACACAAGTGTGATATCAAGGAGGAAACCCTAAAGTAAGAGAGATAAAAGTATGTGATAGAGGCATAACAAACGATTAACCAAATCTATAATAAGGTGTTGAGTGTTTATCTTAAAAGTTGTAATCTTTCACTACAAGTTTGTTTGAAATGAGTGTTTGGACATATGAAGAAGTATTAGGAATTGAATGTGATGATATTTTGATATAGGTAATATAGGAAAGTTTGGAACTTTGTAAAAATTCGCGAAGAAATCATAGATTTATGTTCAACACAACTGAGTACACTAGTCATGTACTTACCCATATTGAACATATAACATTGTTTTATGTTATGTGGATTATGTTTTCAATACGAACAAGTACATAAGTCGTGTTCATGCTCGTATAGAAGTGTTTTACATGTGTTTTTCAAGTTTTTAAAGGTTTCATGCTCAACATGAGTGAGTACATGAGTTATGTTAAGACCTGTGTTGAGCACAATGGCTTAAAGTCCTTAAAAATCATGTTTTTGTTCCCTACATGAGTGATATACTTACTCGTGTAGAAGTACACAGCGATGTTGGCACGTGCATACAAAATAGCTTTTTGTCAACTCGCCTTTTATTAGTTGAAAATTATTCAAATATATCATTAGGGTTTAAAATCACTTTACAATCTTATAATCTAGATACTAATTATTTAGTTACCTATTTCCTTTTTCCTTCATAATTAACCCCCTTTCTCCACACTAAATGTGTTTATAAGTGCCAATAACATTGGATGGGAGTGAAAGCTATAGGAAGGATAAGCTATAGATGAAATTAGAAGAGTAGATGATTCTAAATAATTTATTTAGTTTCTAACTCAAGTCTAGAAGTTTCTAGTTTCACAACAATTCTACATTCTAAGTACGTGTATACTTTATTTGTAGTTATGCTTCTTAGATTAAAAACTAAAATGGATTAATTGATTGTCTGTTTAAGTAAATGTGCTTTTTACTCGTGCATGGTTACTGATAATGGGTGGAGTGTATCTACGCTATTTGGTTGTGAGATTTATGTTTGATTGGATTTATTAAATTCCAGTTCATACTGATCATTGATCAAGTTTTTCAAATTTATTAATGTTTTCTAAATAAGTTTTAATAATTATGGTCTCACAGAGCAAGCACACCCATCAAATGTAGCATAGATAGTGATTTAGGTCGGTCCTAAGGAATGGTTGGCATCTACTGTACTCTCAACCTCATTCATTGTCTAGCCAAAGAAAGATTTAAAAAAACATAAAGAAAAAGCAACTATGTTAAGTTAGAAATATTCATAAACGTTTAATGGGTAAAATAGGAAATAAGCCTGTAACTTCTATGAAACAGTAGCTCAAGGTTACTTCACCAATTCTTTATCAAAATGATTTGTAGAAACTTCTTAAAAGCTATTTGAATTGTGTGTTTAGACCGCTGGATTCTCTAATTTAAACTAAAGCTGAAACCAGTAATATGAAATTCCAATTAGACCCACATAAAGATTAGGAAACCATTGTTTCAAAAAAAAAAAAAAAAAAAACAACTCAATGAATTTTCAAAACAAGTGACAGAAAGTCTTCAACATTCCTCGACAAGAGGTAGTTAGGATCAACTCTATTAGTTATCACAAATCTATTCAATTGAATAATCTCTTAATCTATCCAATTGAAATCAATCGTGGATCTAAAAGAGTACACCATACCTTTAAAATCCACAAGTTTAAGTTCAAGTCACTAATTACAAACACCCAATCAAATTAACTTGAAAGCACATTTGAAATCAATTGAATCAGGAATTGGATTCTTAATCCCTAAGCTGTAGGAATTTATTTCTCCATGGATTTATCAAAATAAGCATTAATTAGAAGAAATAAAATAGATTTGAAAGATTAATTAATTAATTGCTCAGTTATTTATAGAAATTACAAACATCAGTTTAAATTGATTTTACTCAGAAAACAGAAGAAATTCTCAAGGAAAAAGAACTAAAAATTCTTTTACCCAAAAATCCTTTAGAGATATACTCTACGTTAATACTGATTTACACTGTTGATACATACTTTACAACGCATGCTTGCATGTTTATTTATAGGCTACTAGGCACCGAAAGCATAGCCTATTTTATTGACACATGGCATATTCTCTCTAACAGAATTTGTGGTATTTTCCATGCTCGCACATAATCTGTGAAAACATTGAGGGTCGTGTATGATCTGTTGGTCGAGGCTCGTATTAAGCAAAATCAGGCTGGACTTTAGGAACTTTCAAAGTAAACTGTGCATTTTTATCCATTGCTCTATCGAGGGTAAAAAAATTGAGAAAGTCGAGGGTTGTATTATGAGGCTCGAGGTAATTCTGATGAAGAATTGGTCTGTCAAAAAAATTGTCGAGGGTCGAGATTTGAGGCTCGACTTTGAAGCTCGACAATGTATTTTCTCCAGAATGATGCTCGATTACTTCGACTGAAGTCGATGGTCATGTCGATGGCTCGCAGTTAAGGCTCGATAGACTAATTTTTGATGTTTTCTTCCTTTGTTTGGCCTTGGCTGTGACTTTACAGGGCTCGACTTCTGCAATCTTGATTTTACTTGCTGTTTTTACTCCAAATTTGATTTTAAACACTTTGATTATTCTTCGTTAGATTCTAAGAGCTTCAAAACAACATTATTTATTAAAAACATCAATTTTACTGGATTTTTCTCTGAAATTCTTAGCAAAATGAGCTCAAAATCCTATGAAAAATATAGAGTAAAAATGACCTATCACTATTATCATGGCATCCCGATGATCCATGTGTGATAGTGTCCCAAGTGGAGTCATGTAAGGAAATTATCTAAGTAGATCTAGGTGTTTCAGTTTTGAGAATATTGGGGAGTACCCAGTATTCAGTTTTTGGACTCTTACATGTTGGGGATGAATACCCAACCCCATATATATATGAATTATTATATTTATGTGTGGTGGAATATTGAATTATTCCTGTATTTCTTGTTCGGCTTAAAATAAAGATAATAAAATATTAGTTGTTGCATTATTAATAGGTCTACTTGTAAACATGTGTTTGTTTGGTCACATATGTTTGCTTGTGGCATATTATACTAGGCTCCGATTCACTCTTTAACTTTTTCATGGACATGTGGAGAAGCATAAACAATTGTATCACTAGTTGCAACCAATTAAGAGGATTGGGATTGTCGTTAGCTTTAAAGACATTGCAAATGAAAAATAAGGAACCTGTAATGGTTAAAGTGTAGTTGATCTAAGTCGTAACACGTGTTTAGCATTTATTGGTAACACTTTGGTCACAATATATCATTCTTATAGTATTGGTAGGATGGATTTTCTTCGAGTCACCTAACAGATGAATCTATATAGAATTTGAGATGGTACTGTGTAATTGATTACGGATTCATGTGCGCAGTCTATACTATTAAAAGTGTAAGGAGAATGGGAAATTTATAAAAAGAAGCTAATATTGATTTTGCAGAGGTGACTATCAATGATGATCAATTGTTTGTGTTAGTTGATGATTAAAGATAAAGATTAGATTGGATCTTAGATTCAAAGTGCTCTTACCACATAATGCCTGATGTGTGTGATCACCAAGCTTACAATTTATAATCTTATTAGTCCTAGATCCACACAAGGCAGCACACTTATTGTGTAGTGTAGAAATTAACTCAAAGATCCTAAGGATCTATATGTAACTACTACTACTAACCATTTTACTGTTATCTAATTGAATCTATTACAATTTGTGTGCTAATTCTACTGCTAACTCTAACCAAAATTAATTCCAAAAAGCCCTAAACTAATGATGTGGTTGTTTGCTTAAGTTTGATCAATTCACAAACTATGCCATTAGCTTTGATCCACCCTAACCTTTTTATCCTTAAAATACGAATCCAATTGAATAATTCTTTAGTCTTGAATAATCGATTACTTAGCTGAATTAATTACTTTCTTCAAGTTAATTAACTCCTAGTCTAAATTGAAGAAGTAGGAATTTCTCCCTTCACTAATGTCAATTTAAAACCGCATAAAGTTCATGAACCTCAATTGAAGAAAACTAATCTTTAGTGGTAGAAAGTTGGAAAAAACCCTATTTCTAGGTGAATTATGCATCCTCTTTACTCATGAGAGATCTATTCCATTAACTAAAATCTTCTTTCTAATTAATGGAAATCAAATTTCTAATGATTCAGGTCTAAAACCATCACAAACAACAAAATAAATTATAATGTAAATTCAATTATTTAATCAAAAAACAAATATGTACATAAGGCTAGTAATTCTCAAAACTCAAGACATAATAGAAGTACTCTTCCATAAGGAATTTAGCTACAATAATCATAAAGGAAGAGAGGGGAGAGATCAGGATGATAAAATCCTTATAGTGATGTTGTTTATGAATCCTAATGTTGAACCATGATTTTCTTCTTGAAAAGCTCTTCAAGATATATCTTTTAGGGTTTTGAAAGAAATATAGAAGATTGGATGTTCAAATAATGAAAACAGAGCGCTATTTATAGTTTGTCAGATGTACAAGACCCCTGTACATGGGTTGTGTACACTAGAAAAATGTGAACATTCTTTGTTCTTTAATTGTACATGACTCGTGTACTTCGCATGTACCCCAGAAATCCAAAATTCTCTTACCTTTTGCTCCAATAATTGTACACCAGTCGTGTATTCCTTGCATTGTACTTCTGACTTTACAATAAAATCTCTAAACTTTATCAAATCTTTGTTCATTTCATCATCAATCCTTTGAAAAGCTCAATTATTCCTCATTTAACCCTGAAATGAAAAATTCATTCTATAAGTATCATTTTCTTTAGTAGATCAATAAAATATCATATAAAGTATAGCATAATTATTAAGGGTCTTGAGACACTTATGAAACTTCCCCACACTCAACCGTTTGCTTGTCCTCAAGCAAACAACTTAGGATAATGAAAATCTATCATTAAATATATTCAACTCAAAATTTTCCACAAGTTGAAGCTCACATAGCATTCATTAATTCTTTTAGATCATAGTGACTCACTTTGTATCTATAACTCAAACCTATCATGTAAAAGTAATTAGCATACTAGAATCAAAATTCTAAGACTAATCCAGGTAAGTCAAACATTATCCTCACCATTTAACCGCAAATTCCAAAGTCATAAAGTAAAAGTAAAGTCAAACAATAGCAAAAGAGACCCAATTACACTTCATCACTCACTAACGAGTATATAAGCCCTTCAACCAGTTGTCTAAGTGTAATAATCTAGAGCGAAAGTAATTTACATCCATTGTCTCCTGGATTTTCTTCTATTATCTAAATCTCTCAAAAGAACAAATTGTTTTAAAGCCTTTAGAGAGGAGGTTTTGGCCTCCATCTTTTCCTTTTTTTCCTCTAGACGAGTTTTTGCCTATTTCTTTTCAACTCATTTCATCTTTTTTTTTTTTCAAGTAAATAAAAGGTTGGTATAGTCAATAGTAGGTCATACTTCACTCTTCCGAGGGACCAAATCCTGCTTATATCAACTTAACTCCTTATTATACAATTAACACATAAATTTTTTAGATATTGCTCTAAAAGAATCATCAAGTGATAAGTATCATATGCCCTTTCACTAGACATTAATCAGGCTTTCAAATTTTTTGAAAAGGAATATACAAGTCAATAAGCTTAGAAATATGACTATTTAAATTTCAATAATGGATTTCAATCCACTTCTAGACTCTAGATTTCATTACTAAATAGTAAGTAAGATTACCCCACCTAGGTTTCATCCTACAATTTTAACTAAGTATACTAATACAAAATAGGTGAGTAAGGCATTGTGTTAGTCACTTTCACTTTAATATGAATGCTAATTCTAAATAAGTTTTCAAGTGTATTTTCAAGATTTAGTTTATATTCAACTTTAAAGCACAATTGCACACTTGTAAGTAGGGGACTTTTGATCAAGTTATGTATAATATTCATTTCAACCCAACTTTTTTTCAATCACAAAATAATATGATCAATCAAGTGCATGAAGGACATATATTGCTCAAAACCTAATTACTCCCTTCAAAGCTACCCCTTTCCCACACTCGATTGAGACATTATCCTCAATGTCTCTTAATTCAATCACAAAAAGGGAGAAAACAAAGAAAGGAATAAAATAAGAAAAATAGGAAAATGAGAACTTCCTCGATTTTAGATTGGTACCTAATTTTAGGAACAACTGGTGAAAAAAAAATGCAAAAACATTATTATATTTTGTGGCCTTAATAGAGTTTTGAATCAGCATGACCTATCTACCGTAATCATCAAACCACATCAAATAAAGTCTTTCCACTAGGATATGGGAACTCAATAAGCACAGACCAAGCAAAAATTCTTCATTTTCCCATTATAAGCATAAATACACCAATTTTCATTTGAAACAAACCCTAGATTCTTGATTTAAGATGTTCAGGAAAGAAATTTCTTAAAATGACAATTGTAATATGTTTTAAAGTGATCAAATTGCACTTAAAACACAAAAGCCCTAATTTCTATGCTAGTTGAAAAATTGCATGAACCCTACGTGATCTCTATTCCATGCGTGCATGTGTGAGTTGGGGTGTTTTTTATGCTAAATTATTATGTGCATTACACTACCACTATTAGTAGTAAAAAAACAACAGAAACAGGGATGGAATTACTTTCAACAATCATGTTTGAAATCTATCCTTGATTCTTTGAATGATGCATGTACAAGTGATTAGGAAGAAGAAGAACCCATGAAAGAGAGGAAAGAATTACATACCTGTTGTTGTTGGAGATGATATGTGAATGTGAAGGTGCAAAGAGTATGCTTGTGAGTGGGTGAGTAGAGAGGATAGAAAGTGACGCGTATGGGCGATATAGAAAGAATGAAGTAGTGTTGAGTGAGATGTCATATCATGTATTGTATATATGGTTGTGTATACTATTATTGTACATGGATTGTGTACAATTACTCGTGATTTCTTAAAATGTGGAGTTTGAGGATTGCCAATATGCACAACTAACATACACGACTCGTGTTCATCATGACCGCTACAGGGACGTACACTACTTAGGTACATGGCTCGTGTATGTTCACTCGTGACTAGTTAGAACGTTTACAAACCAAAAACAATGATATACATTACCCCTACATGAGTTATGTATCTTCAATAGTGACTTCACACAGAGTTTGTGATTTTGAAAACACTTATACACGACCTATATACATGGGTGGTGTACTTCCAGTCATGACTCCATAGAAGGTTGAAAAGTTGTACACTACCAAAGTACACGGGTCGTATACTCTGGTGGTGTATACTAGAAAAATTCAAGTGTAAAAAATTCCTTTAAGTGTCGATTGTTGTGAAAGTACATGGTAGAGTCCACTTGAAGTGTATTTACCCCTCAAATCTTATTTATGGATTCTCTTCCCCAAACTTAGCTTGAAAGCACACTTTTTTCTCATGATGCTGCTCTAAAATCTGCAAAAACTAGGTGGAGCTAGGATAGAAAAGAAAACTACTTATCTATGTCAGACATGGGTTACCTCTCATAAAGTACTATTGTTTTATGTTGTTGGCTCGACATCCTTTAGTTTCTTCAAAACAAAGGAGGGTCAAACCAAGGGTTCTTGGAACTATAGGGGTTCTTGCCAATTTTCTTCGCCTACCTTCTAAACTATATACATGTAATAGCCCCCAATTGGGCTAAAATCGCAACATTATCTTTCTCCTTCTGTAGAGACCACGGATTATGGGACGTCTTTGTACTTGATTTCAACTGGTTATTTATATCAAGTGGTTCAACATCATCACCTAAGTATTAGTTGTTGCTATCACTTTTCACTTGTTCACCACCATCCGGGCTCCTCAACACTCTCTTTTAAGAACTTGTTGTCGGTATCTTAATAACTATTTCGTCATATCTAAATCTAAGTATTAACTTTCCTTCTTCTACATCGATGAGTACTTTGGCTGTGGCGAGGAATGGTTTGCCAAGATTCAAAAGCACATCCTTTTCTTCATCCATGTCCAGGACTACAAAGTCCATAGGGTATATAAAATTTCTAACATTTACCAGAACATCTTCAATAATCCCCTTAGGGATCTTTATAGAGCGATCAACAAGTTGTAAACTCATGCAAGTAGGGCGGGATTTGGCTAGGCTTAATTTCTTGAAAAAGGAGGGCGGGATTTAGCTAGGCTTAATTTCTTGAAAAAGGAGTAAGGCATAAGATTGATACTTGCCCCCAAATCAGCTAAGGTCTTGTCCATAAACAGTTCTCTTGCTACACATAGAATAGCGTAGCTCCCAAGATCTTTTAACTTTGGAGGCAATTTATTATGAATGATTGAGGAGCAGTTTGCTCCCACTTCAATTGTGGATACATCCTCTAGCTTCCTCTTATTGGATAGGAGTTCCTTGAGGAACTTTGCATATTTGGGTATTTGAGAGAGTGCTTCAACAAATGGTCTATTTATATGGAGCTGTTTGAACAAGTCCAGAAATTTACCAAACTGCTCCTTATCCTTACTCTATTGGAGATGGGCAAAATATAGTGTCTTAAGCACATACTCTCTCACTACTGGGGGTTGCCTCTTCTCTAGTTCCTTCCTCTCAAGTTCTACCTTCTCTTTCTCAAAAGATTTACCATCTTCTTTATCTTATCAGGCTCCTTTTCAATTTGTAACTCCCTCCCACTCCTCAGGGTTATGGCATTTGCTTGCTCCCTTAGCTTATGCTCAGTATTACTAGGGAGTGAACTTAGTTGTTGATGGTTTACCTTCAAGCGTAGTTTTAAATTTATAAAGTCCCGTTTTTAATTCACTATAAAGGCAATAGGCAGTGTACCTATCGATTGCAGAATAGAATTAATACGGGTGTCGTCCTCTAGGATCTGGATATCAAGTACTAGTATTACCGTTTCTCTACTATGTAACCGACAATTTTGATGATTACTATTTATCTAATTTACTTTGAACAATATTAACACAGCTCCAATAATTAAACAAGATTCAATTAAGGTCTAATAATCCAGGTTTTGTCTTACTTTCAATTTATCATGTGAATCATTGACAATCCATATTAGATAATTAAGATTAGTTCTTAAGCTATAGAGTTCATTGAGCAAATTATTAATTCTTTTGAATCTAACAATTTATCTAAACCTAGATTAATCGATTAGGATGTCTCCTCAATCAATAGCAACCTAAATTTGCATTAATAACATGAACTCTTAAGAATAGAAGATTCTTGCTATTCTATGTCTAGAATTACAAACAAATCTCTTCAATTGCATATATCAATTCATAAAAGTAATCTTTCAATTAACTTAAATGAAATTCATGCATAAATCTGTATTTCCGGACATACAAACTTAAGAACGGTTAACAAACATGCAATTGAACAAAAGAACTTCAATAATTCATTAAGAACAAAGTCTCAACACATGATAATATGAAATTCGACAAAACCCAGATGTAGAAAAACTACTCCTTCATAGTAATTAATAGTAATACATGAAATTCAAAATAGAAATTCGAACTCATGATACTACCCGAAAAGATTATAGCTCAAAAGTGTCGGATCTTCAATCCTTGATGATCTTGATTTGTTATTGGAATCTCCAGAACTTCCTTCTCCTTTGAAAACTCTCGTTATCAAAATCTTGTCTATTTCTTTTCTCTTCCACCATCTCCTTTTTATAACCATCTTCAATTGAATGGAATTAATTGCTCTTGATGAGGAGAGATGAAAGGTTTTGGAGGTTATGAGTCTTTTGGCCTTTCAAGTAACGCTCCTTCCATAACCGAAATAAACGTTTTTGTCTTAAAATGGAGGTTACTGTAGTTAAAAAGTCGTTTTCTCATTGAATGACTTTTTATTAAATCGACAGGGCGAGTGACAGGTCATGTCTCACAAATGTCCTTTGCAAAGTTCAATTTCCAGGTTGAATGGTTTGAGACAGGTCATGTCTTGCAAATGTCTTTCAAAAGCTTGATTTTCATTCTTTAATTTTGCTTCCTCCTTGTAATGGTTGAAAAACATGGCTTGATCTTGTCATTTTGAGTTCTTCTTAATCCAAAATTTGCATTTTTGACCCGTCTTTGCTTTCCTTGAAAAATATTTCCTTTAAAGACCTGAAAGCATACATTAATGTTTTGAAGTGCCAAATTCTTAATAAAAATGATCAATAAAGGTTCATTTTGGCATTCACAAAATATGAATAAATTTGGTTTATCAGTTGTCACTTAGAAAGCATTTTATCCAATTGGCTAATTTGCTTTTCTAGGTTATAAATGGATGCCTCTTGATTCGGATGATGTGCATCGGAGCTCTAGATAAACTGTATCGATAAGATTGGACTTCTTTTCTTGCTTGGAGGGAAAGGGATGTCAGTCACTAGGATTCACTAGAAACCTTCTAACTGTTTAAATACCCAATCTAGTTAGTAGTGCTCGACAACATGGAAGTAAATAAGCAAGATTGTCAAACTCACGATTCTATATAGAATCGCTGAGGGGTCAGTAGAATCTAAACATAGAAATGTGAGTTTCTACAACCTTGGCAAAATAGCTTTGAAAAATTATAAAAAAATTTATAGAATATATAGAGAACTTAGAACAAATCATGGATGTAAAAAAAAATAAATAAATTAAGTTCCTTTTTTATATAATTCTTAATCCATGATATAACATATATAAAAAAAGAGCAAATAGGGTCAAAATTAATTTATTTTCTATTATTTTGTTTGAAATAAGTAATAAAATAAAGAAAAATCAAAATTTTCATCTTATTAAATACTTAATTATATAAATGAAATAAATAAGTTTTCTTATGAATTTTACAGCTATAGCTTGATTTGAATGAATTCTATAAATGTACAATAGGGGTTTTTGAGGAAGGTAAGAAAAAAGATAGAGAGTATGTGTGGCAACCAAATAGAAATAACAAAAAGAGAGATACAACATTCTTATTCCTAATAGTTGATGAGATTATAAAACATAGTAGTATATTTTATATTTTAGCTTATTTGATTCGAATAGGTAGAATCGGTAAATTCTGTCAAAATCGTAAGATTTTACCAAGTTTATATGTAGACTTGGTAGAAATAATAAGATTCTACCAAAAAATGATTCTACTTACGAGTCAACTCAGAATGGCATCCTAAAATAGTAAACTCGTAGAATCGTATAGGTAAAATCGTAATTTTGACAACTATGCATATAAGAGGCATGCATGCACACCGTATATCACTATCTGATTGGGAAATCATCCATAATACTAGTGTAAGACCCCAAATGACCTATTCATGAAATAAGTTAGCAAAAGATAATCATAATATTACATATGTAAAGATAAGACCACATAGAATTTAGAAAATCGCACTTGTTTGGGGACCGGTCGATCAAAGGCTTCCTTATACTAGAATAGAAGGTGTGTAGGTCATTGTGTAATGTCGAAATCTGCTCTCCAATGGCTAATAAAAGGGAGGCCTGGGTAGCGGATGTGATCCTCTTATGGATTGGGGAAATGTGTGGAAAGTGCTTCTATGCTTGGACTTGCAGCACAAGGGGCTCTGCAATGTTGATGCCTTGCAAGAATAGCGAAGTATTATGTCTGCCAACTCCTCTCTTAAAGAGATGAGGTTGCAAGTGAGTGACCCAATCTAGATAGCAGTGCTTGACAACATAGAAGCACATAAGAGGCATGTGTGCATTCCATATATCATTGTTTGATAGGGGAAGTCATCCATTATATCAACTATCGCCCCGAGGGGTTTTCTAAATGTGGCAATCTACCATGCACAATATTAAAGCCTGGAAATGACTTTCTGAGTCACACAAAGGCTTTCATACCATACATAAACGTACAACGCATAAGAGGGAATGCATCAGAGTAATACAATTTACTTTGATAACAATTAAATAACAAGGCAAGAGGAATACTTAACATTAACATAAATAAGTTCAATTACAATTATTAGGGGCATACCTCGCTATTGTCTTCAAGACTACACAAATAAACTTCTTAGTAATCTTCAAACAATAACATATCATATATTGTACTTTAAAGAAATTACAAGAAAGTAAATTCATCCTATATTCCTACTGCTTCCATAAGAGTTCAAAATCCATCACTGATTTTCCTTAATGTCCTGACCTTCGAATGGAGCCATGAGTATACCTGTTTCAACTAAAATCTATGGGGGTATAAGCTTACAACGAGCTTAATGAGATATTTCCTTTTATTTGCACCATGATTTCAAACAAGTTTATCAATTCTCACACATATGTTCTGCAATAATCACCTGATACAAGCAATTATGTATAGGTATTTGGAAATCATACATAGATTGATTTAAGCCTTTCGTATCGAAGGGTTAGGGAATTTAGGCATGAAGATCTCTACTATCTTCACCGCTAGTCTTCGAGCACTTTGCTCATAGCGATTGATCGACACGGCTCATCCTTAGAATGCATCCCTAGTATACCTTAGTTTTCTAAGATTAAGCTTGATCTTTGGCCCTTTCGATTCCTCGCGTAGGAGTGGCAGTCCTTATTATGTGACTTGACGGATGCAATGTGTGTCTGTTTAATTTATGTCAAAGCTGAGTATAATAATGATATACTCAAAGGTAAACAAACAAGCATCATACACGCATAAGCAACATATAATAATGTATGTAAACAATCATTTGTTGTTTCAATATGCTTGGCATCCTTTGTCACGCATACATAAAAGCATTTACATATAAACCCATAACCTCACACATACTCATTTTTATCTTGTACCTACAGATCTAGTGCAACTATCTACAGGCACAAGCAAGGTAATAAAAATGGAAGAGAAAACTCACTCGTCCATTTTGCATTCTGTTTAGTCGTAATAATCCTCAGGAAGGAGAGTCTCGTATTCCTCATCACCTAGACAAAACAAATACCTGAAATAAGTATTTCATGAAAGTTCTATTCAAACTTTCTAATTCTATTTCATGAATTTTGGAAAAAATCGAATTATGTGAAATTCCAACTTAAAATGATCATAACTTGCTCATTTTAACTTGGAATTTCATATATAAGATATTGTTTTCTACCTACTCGAAAAGATCTATCCATCACTGAGGTTATTTTAATCATTTGAAGTCATTTAGGTTCAAAAATGGGTTGGTATAGATTGGTTACGAAAATTCCAGCCTTAAATTGTAATTTTTTCTAAATTTTATTTCATCCAAGAATTTCATAGCAAACACATAAATATTTATATAATTGAAAAATCCTTTTAATATATACATATAGTCATATTATATGCATGATTCTAATATTGTTGTCTCAAAAATAAATTTGTAAACAAACTTTGTGAAAGATAGAGTTTTGTAAAGAGTCATCCTTTGACTTGTGATTTAATTGCTATTTTGTGAATATGTGATTCAACAATAAGAAAATAAGAATCATAATTCAATATATATTTTGAAATCTCAAAGGCTTCATTTTTTTAAAAGATTTTATTTAATAATTTATTTCACAAGACATGGTTTTATTCATTGGTGGCATGAAACATTAAATATATTTTCTTTTAGAAATTTTATTAAGTTTGATTCTTAAACAAAGATTTAATTCTTAGATTCTGTAAATATAAAACTTAATTAAAGAAAATCATGATTCCATATTTATTTTGAGTTAGTGAATATTTTATTTTCATGTTAAACTTCATTTAACTAATTATTTTCCGAAACATAAGCCTTTATGTGGTTTTGAGGGAAAAAAAACATTGCAAGCAAGCTTATAATTTTATATATTATAATTTAATTATTGGGCTTGACTCGTGGGTTAGGTGATAGGGCCCAGCGAGCCTAGTCTGATTTTAGGATTGCTTGGAGAGATTTAGCTTGGTGGGCTCAAAACATGGATCATTGGACCGGTCCGCCGCATCCAACTTTTCTCAAGTAGGCTCATATACGCATAGGAGATGACTATTGGCCTTGGCCCATGAGAACTCATTTAGGATAAATATGAATTGAGCTTACTCCATCTCATCCATAAATCACTAAACTGATCTAGCGATCGTCATCCATGCTAAGTGCCTATAAATACTTAGTCATTCCTCCTCAGCTGAAAAAACTTTCAGAGAGAGAAGAAAAACAACATTCTATAGAGGAGGCTCTGCCCAAAAAGATCAATCAAGACGACTAAAGTAAATTTCCATGTCAATCGCTTAAGAACTGTAAAGTTGACGTGCGATGTCTACTTAAACTCCATTACCTGTCACTTGTGTATTCGAGACCTTGAGACTGCCTATTTCTCCTCCCTTGTCATTCTCTCCAAGCCTTCCTGTCAGCAAGTGTCACATCCTCAGTAGCATTCCAAAGTCATGTGCCAGGAGCGAGACCCACGCAACACGTGCGTTACTGCTAACAACAAGAACCCTCATCTACAAAAATCATCCTATGTCGTATAAAAAAAATGTTTCAAGTTTTATCATATGAGAAATTTAAGTGAATGACTCGTTCTAAACTTTTATGCTTATAATATTTCTTTCTTAATTCAAAATTTCTCAACACATGGACCTTTAGGGGTTATTGGAAAAATCTTTAGTTTGTTACAAGTGAATGTCTATTTATTGTAACTATTATTTTCTTAATTTTATAAAAAGAAAATGAATTTGCTTCTTAAAGCTTAGTTCCTTAAGTTGTATACCGATTTTATTTCTAAGTTTATTTTAACTAGAGAGTTAATTTTAACTTGACTTGAAAATTTGTTTTGTTTTTAGTGTTTATTAAATTGTTGGTAATGATCTCATAAATAAGTTTTTAAGGAAAAAATTGCATAATGAAAAATTATCAACATTAAGGTTTAAATAATAAATTTTTTTTAGTAGTTTGGAAAAAGAGTGTGTGCTGAAACTACTTAGTTAAATCTTAGAGAAAGTCTATAATACTTGAAAATTTATGATGAATTGTCAAAATTTTTGAAGAGAATTGTGTTAAAATATAAATCTAAGTTTTAGTGGGAATTTTTCCTAAGTAATAAAAATCATGTTATTATAAAGAGTTTAATATTATTTTCTTTATTAAAGAAAGAACTCCTTTTATTTTATTAAGACAACAACAATATGATCATGCATGAATATGAACTTGTAGTTAAGTATCATGAAAATAAAAATAATTCATATAAAAGATAAAAGACATAGAAATTAAATAATCACATAATAAAAGTCAAGTATTTGAAAGTTTTAGCTTGTATCAAGGCTTCTCAGACTTAGATATGGGAAAGTCCTTTAAGAAAATAAGAAAACAAATAAGAAAATCATGAGAGTCTTAGATTTATTTCAAGGCTCCTCAGACTTAGATTATGGACAAGTCTAAAAAGAAAGAAGAAAAATTATTTTGACTTGATAAGGACAAGTTTAAGACTAGGAATACTAGTCTTAATAAAATTATATGAAATAAATAAAGAAACTGCAAGAAATATATAAGAGCATAAATAAATAAAAGTTATGTTAGTGAGCTTATAGGCTTTAAGAATATATATATATATATAATTATATTTAGTAATATCTAAGAATTAGATTAGAAACAAAAATAACAGTAAAAATTTTGCACGAACAAAAACAAAACATGAACATATTATTACTTTCTTAACACACATGGGTTTAGAAAACATACACTATGGTCATGTTAAGTTACATGAACATAAAGTTAATTGTAGAAATTTTTACCTAAGATTATATGTTGGTTGAAGAAAAAATGAAGGATTTGTAGTAATATGTGAATGATAGTTTTATGTAAAGAAAAGAGGATTAGGAGGGGAATTTTAGAGAGGAAAATTAGAGAGAGAAGTTGAGAAATGATTTTAGTAAAGTTCTGTTATGGTAAAGAAAATGTGTAAGAAGTGAAGGAGAGAAGGGGTAATGTAGAGAGAAATTTGTGTGATTAAAATTAATTGAAAAAGAAAAGAAAAAGAATAAATAGAAGAGAGAGAGGGATTGGACAGCAATGGCTTGTAGGATAGAGGACAAGTGATAAAAATTAATTTTTGTAATGAAAAGTAAGTAAAGTGTAAGAGAAGTTAAATAAAAAGTAATATTGTTAAAGTAAATGTAAGAAATAGATATATAGGTTGTAAGAAGTAGGTAGTAAAAAAAATCAGAGATAGGTGCATAGTAGAGAATAGTAAAAATGATACAATAAATAGTAAACAAGACAAATAAGCTAACAGTAGTAAAGAAAATATGTGTAAAAGTGCTATATTTGGTATTTTTAGATAACGAAAAATTCTAAAACTGATTTTTTTGAATCCTTATATTATTACGAGTCTAATGTTGTGTTATAGATGAACCAACGATCCAAGATCGCGAGCCAAGTCAACATGAAGATCAAGTGGCTACGGTTGAAGTTCAAAGAAATTCAAGTCCAATTAACTTACCTCAAGGACCGATCATGAGATCTCGAGCTAAGAAGATTCAACAAGCTTTCAATCAACACTTCAAAGTTTAATGACGTATACTAGTGATGGATTACATGGGTATCAAAGCTTTGGAATAAGTGGAAATCAAGTGCGGGTCAATATACTTCAAGTGCAAGTGAAAATACATAAAGATCCTTCAATGTTGGGTTTTCTTTTAATATAATAAGGCCTCCAGCCTTTGAAGCTTATGGGCCGGCCTTTCATAGATGAATTCTCTTATTTTATTTATTTTAATAGTTTTGGTAGGGTTTCTTTATGCCTATTTGCATGGACTATAAATAGTCTTGTTGGGATGTAGTGAAACAAGTTTTGACATATTTGAATACCGAAAAGCTATTTGCTTGTTCTTTGTTCTTGAGAAGAATACATGTTTTTAGGAACATTCAAGGAAGTTTGATCATCTTCTTTGTGGAGTGTTTCGGGTTAGGGCATCATTGTTCTAACTATTTAGATCATCAAGAAAACTAAGACAAACCTATATCTAATCCTTCTTAGGGTTTGATTCCAATAGAATTCGTGGGTTTTCGTATTACTGTGTTGGGGGTCCATAATAATCAAAAGGGTTTCAAGCGTGATTGCGAGGGTTCTCGTATCATTTTGGTATCAGAGCTTTGGCTCTAGATCAGGTTATATATATTTTTTATTTTTTTTAATTTTTTTATTGAATTCCATTCTTATTTAAAAAAAAAAAAATTCAATTGATCCGTAGGTTCATAGTTCTCGTCCAGAGTCCATTCCCAGAACGTTTCAATATTCATAATTAATTCAAGCCTGTTCAATTCCAATTGATAGCGTTTCCGTGAAGTCCGTATCATTCATTGAATTATTGATTCGTAAATCGTCCTTTGGAATTCCGTGATTCTTGTCCATTCAATTAACCTTCCTAGAATCCATTGCCGTGGAATCATTGCTGTCCAACGTCCAGAGTCCATCCAATTCTCATCGATAATTTCAATATTCAATTCAATTCATCCAGTGGGCTATTCAATTCATTCCTCCAGAGGGCTATTCAATTCATCCGTCATCTCGTCCAACGTTCTCGTCCAACGTCCAGGGTCCATAACATTTATATTTCATCAGGAGATTGTTTTGATTTCATCAATTCAGCCCCCTATCACTACACCAATTCGTGATTTATTTATTTTTTTTTCTTTTCCCAGATTTGCAAAAATTGCAAATTTATAAATAAAAAAAAATCAGTTCCAAAAAAAAAAAAATAGTTCCAAAAAAAAAAATCAGTATTAAGTTTCTATATTTCTTCCATTAGAATTTGTGTTCTTTGTTAGGTTGAGTTGTCTTTCAAATTATAGTGTGATCATCAAAATTGTTTGTTTTGATCAAGGGATATTGGGAAAATCACCATTCAGACCATTCGAAAACACCTTTCGTTTTGAGCTTCTTGAAATTGTTCTATAGAGTGTGATTCAATTACGAACATATAAGAGCGGGCTTGAGAGTTGTGAGGAAATACCTTGTGTGGCATCTTGATTCGAGAAACACGAGTGAACACCCCCATCTTGTGAGTGATAAACACGAAAGGGAGCGCTTGTGAGGAAATTGAACTTTATTATTGCTAACGATTATTTGTTTTGCAGGAAAAGATGTCGGGTAAGGGTGTGATTGAAGGTAGGGACGGAGGTAGTAAAGAAGGGGCTTTGATGCAAGACGCTAGAGCATCTGAGTATAAGCGTCTAATCGAGATGATGATGGATATGAAGGAGTCTCTAGAAAATATGAATTTGAGACTACAAGCTGTTGAGAAGGAGGCGAGTCCTATGGGAGTAAATAGAGGAGTTAGTTCTACCACACCCCAGGTTGATGATGTGGGGGATGTTAATGAGTATCGGGAGGAGGAGTATGATGATAGTCCACCTATGATATTCAATAGGAGAGGTAGAGGTGGTAGAGGCGGTAGGGGTATAGGAAGAGGAAGAATGCAGGAAAATTATCCCGTTGCTAGGAATAGATGGAATGATGATTATGTAGATCGAGATTTGGGGAGTATCAAGTTGAAAATTCCTATCTTTCAGGGTAAGTCTGATCCTGAAGCTTATTTGCAATGGGAAAAGCGAGTTGAGTTGATTTTTGATTGTCACCAATTTAGTGAGGAGAAAAAGGTGAAATTGGCTGTTACCCAATTTCAAGATTATGCTATATCTTGGTGGGATCAGTTGGTAACAAGTAGGAGGAGGAATATGGAGTACCCTATTGATACTTGGCAGGAGCTTAGGGCTGTGATGAGGAAGCGTTTCGTTCCCAAGTACTTTCCAAGGGAATTGATTCAGCGGCTTCAAGTGTTGAGACAAGGTAGCAGGAGTGTAGAGGACTACTACAAGGAGATGGAGATGATCATGACGAGGGCTGATGTGGTTGAAGATGAAGAATCCACCATGGCACGGTTCTTGGGTGGCTTGAATAAAGAAATCGCTGATAAAGTGGAGTTGCTACCATATGTTGAGTTGGAAGAGATGGTACATCTTGCCATTAAAATCGAGAAGCAACTTCATGGCAAAGGTTCAAACAGGTATGTTTCCAAATCTTCTTCAAGCTATAATAATAATTGGAAAGGATATGGAAAGTCTGAGTTTAAGGGAGGAAGTAAGTCTACAGTTGATGTTGCACCTGGTAAGAGTAGTGGGGTTTCATCTGAAAAACCTAAGGCAACTGAACAGAAGAGTAGAAATAGGGACATTAAATGTTGGAAGTGTCAGGGTGTGGGGCACATTAGTAGAGAATGTCCTAACAGGAGAACTATGGTGGTGAGAAATGGAGAGGTTGTTACTGATGATGAGGGAGTTGGCAATGAGAGTGGGGATGATGACATGCCTGAGTTGGAGGATTGTAGTGATGCAGGGAGTGTTGAGGAGGCAGTTAAAGGTGATGTGTTTGTAACTCGGCGTGCACTTAATACACAGTTAAAGGAGGAATGCCATGAGGAGCAGCGAGAGAATCTATTTCATACTAGATGCCATGTCCAAGGGAAGGCCTGTAGTATCATTGTTGATGGAGGGAGTTGTACTAATGCGGTGAGTACATTCATGGTTAATCGGTTGGGGCTGCCTACTATACCACATCCAAGACCATACAAACTTCAATGGCTTAGTGACTGTGGCGAGGTTAAGGTAAATAGGCAAGCTATAATTTCCTTTTCCATTGGCAAGTATAGTGATGAGGTGCTATGTGATGTTGTTCCTATGCATGCTGGTGATATCTTGTTAGGTAGACCTTGGCAATTTGACAGAAAGACAGTACATGATGGCTATTTAAATAGGTACACTTTCACCAAAGATGGAAGAAAAACAATTTTGGCACCATTGTCATCTAGGGAAATATATGATGACCAATGTAAACTGGAGAGGATGAGAGTTGAGGCCGAAAGAAAAGAGAAGGAGAGTAGAAAAAGCACTTTAGAGGGAGAGAACAACAAGAGTGAAAATAAAAAGAGTGGAAAAAGTGAGAAGTGTGAAAAGAAAGAGGGAAGTGAAAAGCAAAATGAAAATCGGCCTGGAGAGAAAAAGAATAAGAATGTGAGTTTGATTGCTAGGTCAAGTGAGGTTAGGCATGCTTTGAATGCCAATAGGCCTATATTTGTACTTTTGTACAAAGGGGCTTGTTTGGCCACTAATGACATTAATCCATCTATGCCTAGTGTGTTTTCTGATTTGTTGCAGGAATTTGAAGATGTGTTTCCAGAAGAGATGCCTAGTGGACTTCCACCAGTTAGGGGCATAGAGCATCAGATTGACTTCATTCCTGGAGCTGCCATACCCAATCGACCTGCCTACAGAACCAATCCCAGTGAGGCAAAGGAGATCCATAAGCAGGTTGAGGAGTTGCTAGAGAAAGGGTATGTAAGAGAGAGTCTGAGTCCTTGCTCGGTTCCTGTGATCCTAGTCCCTAAGAAGGATGGGACTTGGAGAATGTGTGTAGACTGCAGAGCCATCAACAAAATCACTGTAAAGTATCGTCATCCTATACCTAGGTTAGATGATATGTTGGATGAATTGTATGGTTCTTGTTTGTTTACAAAAATTGATTTGAAATCTGGTTACTATCAAATACGCATGAAAGTAGGAGATGAATGGAAAACAGCATTTAAGACTAAGTATGGCTTGTATGAGTGGCTTGTTATGCCTTTTGGTCTTACTAATGCACCTAGTACTTTTATGCGATTGATGAATCATGTGTTGCGTGAATACTTAGGTAAATTTGTTGTTGTTTATTTTGATGATATCTTGATTTACTCTAAGTGTTTTGATGATCATGTTATGCATGTGAGATTGGTTTTAACAAAACTTAGAGATGAGAAATTGTTTGCAAACCTTAAGAAGTGTAGTTTTTGCATGGATAGGGTCAATTTTCTGGGTTTTGTTGTTTCTAATCATGGAGTTGAGGTTGATGAGGAGAAGGTTAGAGCCATTAAGGAGTGGCCTAGACCTAAAAATGCTAGTGAGGTGCGGAGTTTTTATGGACTTGCTGGATTTTATAGGCGATTCATTAGAGATTTTAGTTCTATTGCTGCACCATTGAATGAGTTAGTTAAAAAGAATGTTGGTTTTACTTGGGGTGATGCACAAGAACATGCTTTTAATGAACTTAAAGATAAATTGTGTAATGCACCATTGCTTGCTTTACCTGACTTTGATAAAACTTTTGAGATTGAATGTGATGCTAGTGGCATAGGGATTGGAGCTGTTTTGATGCAGGATCATAAGCCACTAATGTACTTCAGTGAAAAGTTGAGTGGAGCGGCATTGAAGTATCCAACATATGATAAGGAGCTATATGCCTTAGTGCGAGCATTGCAAACATGGCAACACTACCTTTGGCCTAAGGAGTTTGTCATACACACTGATCATGAGAGTTTAAAGCATCTGAAGGGTCAAGATAAATTGAACAGGAGGCATGCTAAGTGGGTAGAATTCATTGAGACGTTCCCTTATGTCATCAAATACAAGCAAGGTAAGGAAAATATTGTCGCTGATGCGCTTTCAAGAAGGTACGCTTTACTTAACTCTCTTAGTACATCTTTGCTAGGATTTGAGTTAGTGAAAGAGATGTATCCACATGATGTTGATTTTGCTGGGATTTTTGCTGCTTGTGTTGATGGGACTGGTGTAAATGATTATTTTGTGTCTGATGGATTCTTGTTTAAGAAAAATAAATTGTGCATTCCTAGAAGTTCTGTGAGGGAATTACTAGTTAGGGAAGCACATGGAGGAGGTTTGATGGGGCATTTTGGGGTAGATAAGACCTACAATATGCTGCATGAACATTTTTTTTGGCCTGGGATGAGACATGATGTGCATAAAGTTTGTCAAAATTGCATTACATGTAAGGAGGCTAAATCTAAACTGAAACCACATGGATTATATACACCTTTACCTGTTCCTGATGAACCTTGGACTGCTGTGTCTATGGATTTTGTGCTTGGATTGCCTAGGACTAGGAAAGGTCATGACAGTATCTTTGTTGTGGTAGATAGGTTTAGTAAAATGGCTCATTTTATTCCTTGTCATAAAACTGATGATGCTACATTCATTGCTGATTTGTTCTTTAGAGAGGTAGTGCGTCTGCATGGCATACCTAAAAGCATTGTTAGTGATAGAGATGTAAAATTTTTGAGTCACTTCTGGAGAGTGTTGTGGGCAAAGTTGGGAACTAAGCTTATGTTTTCAACTACCTGTCACCCACAGACTGATGGGCAAACTGAGGTGGTTAATAGAACATTGATTCAGTTGTTGAGGGCAATCATAGAGAAAAACATTAGGACTTGGGAGGATTGCTTACCATTTGTGGAGTTTGCATATAATAGAGCTATTCATAGCAGTACGCATTGTTCTCCATTTGAGATTGTGTATGGTTTTAATCCACTAACTCCTATTGATTTATTGCCATTACCACCTAACCAGTTTGTGAGTTTTGATGCTAATTCAAAGGCAGATTTTGTTAAGAAGCTACATAAGCAGGTGAAGAACAGGATTGAGCAACAGAATGCCAAAGTAGCTTCAAGAGTGAATAAAGGAAGGAAACCCATGATTTTTCAACCTGGAGAATGGGTTTGGGTGCATTTTCGCAAAGAGAGATTTCCAATTCAAAGAAAGTCCAAGTTGAATCCAAGAGGAGATGGTCCATTTCAGATTCTTGAGAGGATCAATGACAACGCCTACAAAGTCGACTTACCTGGTGAGTATAATGTTAGTGCAACTTTCAATGTTGCTGATCTTAGTCCGTTTGATGTAGGTGATGCTTTTGATTCGAGGACGAATCCTTTTCAAGAGGAGGGGAATGTTATAGATGAACCAACGATCCAAGATCGCGAGCCAAGTCAACATGAAGATCAAGTGGCTACGGTTGAAGTTCAAAGAAATTCAAGTCCAATTAACTTACCTCAAGGACCGATCACGAGATCTCGAGCTAAGAAGATTCAACAAGCTTTCAATCAACACTTCCAAAGTTTAATGACGTATACTAGTGATGGATTACATGGGTATCAAAGCTTTGGAACAAGTGGAAATCAAGTGCGGGTCAATATATTTCAAGTGCAAGTGAAAATACATAAAGATCCTTCAATGTTGGGTTTTCTTTTAATATAATAAGGCCTCCAGCCTTTGAAGCTTATGGGCCGGCCTTTCATAGATGAATTCTCTTATTTTATTTATTTTAATAGTTTTGGTAGGGTTTCTTTATGCCTATTTGCATGGACTATAAATAGTCTTGTTGGGATGTATTGAAACAAGTTTTGACATATTTGAATACCGAAAAGCTATTTGCTTGTTCTTTGTGTTCTTGAGAAGAATACATGTTTTTAGGAACATTCAAGGAAGTTTGATCATCTTCTTTGTGGAGTGTTTCGGGTTAGGGCATCATTGTTCTAACTATTTAGATCACCAAGAAAACTAAGACAAACCTATATCTAATCCTTCTTAGGGTTTGATTCCAATAGAATTCGTGGGTTTTCGTATTACTGTGTTGGGGGTCCATAATAATCAAAAGGGTTCTCAAGCGTGATTGCGAGGGTTCTCGTATCATGTTGTCATCAGAATATTTTTACTATCCCGAGCCCTAGGATACGTTTTTCGAGAATTGATCCATTCAAGTTCGAAACGGTCTAATTTTTTTTACGAATATGATATTTTTAGGTTATATTACATTATTTCTAATCGTAATCCATGGTTGTCTCATTTTTACTATTTTAGGGTTTCGAGCGCGGGATTGTCGAATTTGGTCTCGCTAGGGCTTATTGTTGGCTTAGTTGACTTTTAGAAATTCAGTTTTAATTCTAGCTTTAAGATTTACTTGCAAGACTATAAAAATTTTGGGATTTTATGATCGTTTTTATATTTTTAGTTCAAAATTTATGTTTTACTTTATTTTTGCGATATATTTAATATTTTACAGTTCTCGGGATTGTTTAATCATGTCAAAAATTTTGTGTTGACTCGATTTAACTTTCAGTAGCAATTTAAATTTTTTATTCTAAAATTCACAGAAAGCTTTAAGATTTTAATATTTTGTCATTAAGTATTATTTGGATATACTGTCTCGATTTATGTGTTAGGGATCAAATAAATGAATTGTTTCATGTACGGATTTTGAATCAAAAGATTATTGAATTTTTATTTTGTTTCTGAAGATTCTCTTTTTCTTAAGATTATAGAATTTTGTATTTGATCTTGTTTACAGTTTGATTTTAATTTGGTTGACTTTTTTTTTTAGGGTTTCAATTTCAGTATTGAACTCTAGGATTATTTCTAAGAGTATCAAAAAATTCAGGCATTTACACCAACATAAGACTCCCAAATGACCTGTTCATGAAATAAGTTAACAAAAGATAATCATAATAGTGCATGTGTAAAGACAAGACCACATAGAATTTAGAATTTCGCACTTATCTAGGGACATTTCGATCAAAGGCTCCCTCATACTAGAATAGAAAGTGTATGGGGCACTGTGTAATGTCGAAATCTGCTCTCCAATGGCTAATAAGAGGGAGGCCTTTGGTAGTGAATGTGATCCTCTTATGGATTGGGGCAATGTATAAAAAGTGCTCCCACGCCTAGATGTGCAGCATAAGGGGCCCTGTAATGTTGATGCCTTGCAAAAATAGTGAAGTATTATGTCCACTAACCGTATCTCTTAAAGAGATAAGGTTGTAAGTGAGTGATCTCGTCTCTTGAAGAGAGGAGGTCACTGTAGCTATACAACCTCATTTCTTCAAGCGAGGAGGTTAGCCATTTATGACCCAATTTCTTCAAGAGACGATTTTAACTTACCTAAAACTAGGATTATTTTCATCCCAGCAGGATTTTCATAATTTTTTAGGATAAATTACACCATAAGACCATAATATTTAGAGAAAAGATCATTTTAGGTCACAACATTTCGAAAAGTTTAAAAGAGGTCACAACGTTTAATGAGTAAGTTCATTTTATGTCATAACGTTTGGGAATAAGTTTATTTTATGTCACAACATTTAGAAAAGTAGGTCAATTGAGATCACAATTGATACATGTTTATAGCAGAATTATTTAATTAAAACTCAAGAAACCTTTCTTTTAATATCTCATTAACATGTATCAATAGGAGAAATATTTAATTAAATCTTAAAAGATACTTTTCCAAACATTATCACATCTTTTGAACTTTTCAAAATGTTATGACCTAAAATAAACTTACTCCGAAATATTGTGACACTGTAATTTACCTTTTTTTTTAAATTAGTGACATTAATTTCCTTTTCCTAAATTTTTTTAACTTTTTATAAAAAAATGTTATAAATAAGTTGCCTTTAGCAATTTTTCTAAAAAAGGTCCAAAGAGCTACACTTGTTATTTTTATTTTTTATGAAAACACCTAAGAAATGATTTTTAATTTTTTGAAAATACCTAAAATTTTTCGTGATTTTGATTGCACCACTAGTGCCTATGTATCTACTAGCAGGAACCAAGTCCTCATTGTTCATTTTGGTATTTATAAAACTCTAGTCTATTGATTGATTTTAATTTTGAAAAATGGTCCTAAGGAGTCTAACTTTGAAAATGCCTAAGAGAGAATCTTATTTTAAAAAACCCCCCATTTATTTTATTTTAATATGTTAGAAAATAAAGTAAATGATATTCATATAGGATAGTAAAAATATTTTATTTACAAATATATCCTATATACGGGAAAAGTCAACAAGGAGACAAAAATATCTTGTTCCTTTTATAAGATTTTTCAAAGATAATTAATATGTACAAGCAACCTAAGGATCTGTTTGGATGGTCTATTTTTCATCTGTATCTGTATCTTTTTTAAAATGATATATGTAAATATGTCTAATTTACATTTATATTTTATCTATTTGATCTTTTAATGAGAACTGCTAACTTTTTTATCCGTATCTAATTCTTTATAAATAATTTGTTAGAAAAAACTTTTAAAAAAATGTTTGTATTTGTAATCTACCAACAAACAAACATGCCCTAAAAAAGATTCCATGTACAGACAAGTTAGAATTCAAACCTATGTATATTAATTCCTACTAGCAATATTTACGCTTACCTAACATGATAAGCTTACTATGAATTATTAACCATGTCATCTATAATAAGCTCTGATAGGTTTAAATCATTCTATTCATTCAAGGATTATTTGATCTTGATTTACATTTATTTTGTTAATAATATTATAAACTTAACACTTGTTATCTTTATTTGCTGATATTAAGTTTATAAAGTATGAATTATCAAGAGAAGGCAAAATGATCAATAAGTTCATGCAAAATAGGGAGACACGGTTACAAACGTAGGAGCGAATGGAAAAGATGAAGATACGGTTGAGAACGTGACCTGTAACACAGCCATACTTAGTAGTGAGAGCTAAAATAATTCGAAGTGTTCCAAGATTGAAGTACCACGAGAAGTGTAGGAGTGTTTACTTGAATTATTTTGCATAAATGATACTGCGTCAAGGAACACGACTACATTTGAAGCGAGATCCTAATCGAAGAATTATTTACAGTTGCAAACACGTTAAGAAGTGTGGCCATGGTTAAAAAGAACTAATGCATAGTAAAGTAGACGTGTCCTATGATGCAGCCATGGTTTATAATGAGTTTCGAAGTATGACATATTTTTAGTTATTTTTGTACCTTTTTGCCACGTTAACATCCTTTGTACTACAAAAACTCATGTTCACAAAATCCTAGGATAAAATCAATAGTAGTCAGTATCATATTGTACAATTAAGACAGAGATATAAACTAGGGAGTATTATTAGAATGGGTTTACGTAGATTTTTCTCATTGCTTTAGATTTCACAGTTGTAATTAGACCTCATTAACTCCAATTCACTAAGGATCATGGTTTTATTAACTTATCTCATCGTGATGTTCAATTAAGTCGCTAGATTATTGAATTGTGTTACTATAACCATGGAGGTGTAGTTGAATTAGCTTAGATCTTGTGGATCCTTAGGCTAAGTTCATATAACTCTATTGTGCTTTAATTAAATTAGTGTTGATTTCTTGAATCTAATAGCCTGAGTTGACTAAATCTTGAGTTTATATATTACACGATATAAATTCATGTTTGATTTCATTAAAATAGATTAAGAAATCATTTTAATGAATAGATATAGGCTATTGATGATGATTGCTCATAACATTTTAAGATAGGATGGTCAAATCCTTCTATAATTTGATTAGTTAATCTTTGAATTTTAGTTCTTAATGCGGTTCCAAGTTAGCAATGATTAGGAAGAGATTTTAATTGTTAAACTAAGGATTAGAGATTGATGATCTTGACAGAGGCTTCAACATATATTTGAGAATTCACAGTTCAAGAATACAATAACTTATTAAGATTCTCTTGAGTTACATGAATAAACCTAATATAAAGCATGACCTAAGTACTTTATGAAGTGAATTAACTTAATTTTTTGTGCATGCTGTGAATCTTGTTAGTTTTAGACTTATTTTAGATCATAAGTTAGGCAATCTCCGCTATTTCACTAGATTAGATAATTGGAAAAGAGTGAGTAGAAGCAATCGCTAACTTTCCCATGGAATATGACCTCGATCTATCAACCATGCTATATTAATAGGTGCGCTTGCCTATTAAATTGTAGTTAGAAAAAGATTTAGAAAAGAATAATCATATAAAAACTCAATCTACAATAAATAATCAAGCTGACCTAAAGATTTAAGTCTAACCTTAACATTACTCATCATGTTATATCAATTTTGTTCAAAACTACATATGGAAATAAATAACAACACTTCCATATGTATCTATGTCATATCAACAGTTATCATCCTATTCCTACGCTATTGCTACATACCCAGCTTCTTTAAATAATAATGAATATATATATATATATATATTACATAGCAAATGTAATAAATTTAATATTTACATTGAACAGAATTAAGCATAATATAACAGATCTAATAGTAATCCCTATTCCTTTTATTACATATTACATACCAAGTCTATAGTTTGTATATAATTCCATATCTTAAATATTTATCTTACAGATAAATCTGATCAACCTAACATTTGTATGTTTGCATAAATTTAAATAATTTGAAATATAACGTAGTATCATATGAATCAATAATGCATTCAATTCTTATTTTAAAATTCTATAGAATAAAGTTGCTAATAATTTTATATCTAAAATTTTATTTACACATTTGATCAAATGTTCATCTAACGTATAGCAAATGTAGCAATTTTAACATGACATGGTAATGTTCATATATAAAATTATTAGGACCTAAGTCTATGGATGTTTGTTTTATTTTCTTTATATGGAAAATTATTTTCTAAAATGACGAGATGAATCTAATATACCATAGGCAATATGATGAAAATACTATTCCTATCCCTATAAACACGACATAAAGAATATTATAGCATAAATATATAGCACATCTAATGAGCATATAATATATTCATCAAGGAACATGAAATATTATATGTTCACTATTTCTAACTGATGGTAATACACATATCATATGATTTGCATAAAATCGTGTACCATATGATATCGTATAGTAATATAATAGTATATATTTATATATCTTTTCCACTATTTTTCCTTTTTGGGTACATACACTTACAACATTATATAATAAAATAATAAAAACTATTCTATGATAAATTATGAATGAAATGAAAATAAAAACATTAACTAAAATCAACAAACCATTTCAAATAAATTTGAATGAACATTGGTAGGTGATAGATCTAAGTTTACTTACAGGTTCAGATCGAATGAACGAGAAATAGTAGATTGGTCATGGTCCTTGGAGCAAGTTGGATTTCGGGTACCATAGGTGGGTTAAAAGATACCGATTCTCTCTTCCTCCTTCCTCTCTCGTCAAATTAGTGATGTGGTACATGCTCTTAGCTTTGAGCTCAAGTTTGGTTTATGGATGGAGACTTGTGATGATGTTTAGTGCTTGGTCCGATTTTGTTTACGTGTTTGTGGTAGGTTATGGTGGTTGTTGAGCAGTTTTAATCTTGTTTATGTAAAATGGGTTTGAGACTATAGCATGGCTTTGGTTTCGCTAATGATCATGTATGTGAGTTATGGTTGTGGTGGATCTCGGTAGTGGTTTTACAGTTTTCATGGTCATGATTTAATGACCATAAGTTTTTAGGGGTGATGTTTAGTGGTGAGCTTGTGGTGTATGTTGGTTTGTGTTCTATCGTGTTTTGTTTTGCATGTGAGTCGAACGTAGGCAGTGTTTGTGGGTTCTAAATGTTGAGAGGTTGTGATGTTGGTGTAGTGTTTAGTTGCAATTGAGGGTTGCGTTTGATGTGTTTGACTTGGTGGTGGGTGTATGTCAAAGATTGGAGATGGTGGTTATGGGTTTGTAGTGTTGGATTTCAATTTTGATTTGTATGGGTTGCATTCCTAGGTTTAGGTAGAAGTTAGTAGTTATGGTGCTTGAATGGTGGAGTAAAGTTTGGGGCCGAGTTCTAATGTGATTGGTGATTTTGAATTTTCTATTGGTCGGTTTTGGGTTATGGGTTATAGGGTCATTTTAGGCCCCTTATTGAAAAAAGAAATACGGAAATAAGACTGTCTGGAAAGTTATACCAAAAGTAGGCTAGTGAAGGCGCTACTTACTGTCTGTGACAATGCCTTATATCATGCATGGAAGGTGACGTCCTCAACGACGCCTTCAATACATGCCTAATTCAAACACAATATCACGCCTGATGCCACTTCCATTCCCCTCACAAGTCATAAATAGACCCTTTTCTTCTTCAAAATCTCTCCATCAACTCCACTCCTTCCCTGTCCATTTTTGCACAAAATTAACTCCACCAACCCAGATTTACTTGCCAAAGTGAGGCAATATCTTGTTCCTTTGTTTTTTCATTTATCCATGTTTGTTTACTCAAAAGCATATGAATTGTCCTAAGTAAGTGGTTGTGTAATATTGATTGATTTAGCATGTTTGTGATGATGATTTTGAATTGTGAAGTGTTATAGAAGCAATGAATGTAGTGTTGGTGAAATTTATGTGCTTGCATGGGTCAATCTAGATTGTCAGTAGTCAATAAAAAAGGATGATTAGAAGGTGTTTAATGAAATGCCCTAATTGTTTAGGATTGATGCATTTGTGAAAATTGAAGTATAGAAAGTGTGAATCATCATTGTTTAAGATACTAAAGATGTTCCCCATAAATTTATGTGCTTGCATGCATTGATCTATGTTGTTAATAATTAATAAAAATCGACGCTTATAAGGTATTTGGTGAAATGCCCCAATTGTTTATGATTGATGCATTTGTGAAAATTGAAGTTTAGGATGTGTGAATCATCATTGTTTAAGATGCTGAAGATGCTCCCCTTAATTTAATTTATGAGAAATGTGTTTTAACATTGTAGTTTGATATTAGTAGGTTTGAAATGACCAACTATGTAAGGTTCATTGTCTATGTAAATGGGAATATTATGAATGGAAGTCATGGACCACAATATGACAAGCTTCCCATTGGAAAAATGAAGGTTAGAATGGATGTGGATTTTCAACAATTTAAGGAAGTGATTTGTGAGAAGATTAGTATGGATCAAAATGAAAGTGATGTTGAGATAATACACAAGCATGCTCATTATATGAGCCATGTGGTCGTGTACATGTTAATACCAATTTTAGATGATGATGGTCAGAGGATATGATTTCAATTACTATTGAGTTAGGTGCTAGGTTAGTTCAGGAAATATATGTGAAAATTACTACTTAGGTGTGCAATGCCCATGATTTCACTCATGGTGGAGATGATGTGCATAAGCAACAGACTCGCATGGTACATTAGCCACGTCGGAGCTAGATTCGGTGCATTAGTAAGTTATAGATTTTCACATTGACATGTAAAATGGTGTGGAAGACTTCATATTCTAACATCCAGTGTACTTCTTCTGTAGGCCGATTAGTTTCGACGGATACAGCTAATTGATGACCTTACGGGGTCTCACTCCATTGCAGACAAGGCTATTGACATAGTGGATGAGCATGGGGTCATTGGCCATCTTGTTGGTCCCACTTTTATAATCAAGAAGGGGGGTTGAATTGATTATAACCAAAAATCTAAAATATAAACCTTTAAAATTAAATCCCCTTTTGTTTTAATTATGAGAACAAGTTTAGCAATCAATTAAATAAATTATAAATTGCAAGAAATTAAATGAATAGGGAAAGAAAAGCAAAGTTAGCGATGTATAGTGGTTCCGCCTTATGCGTTAGTCTTCTTTTCCAACTGTCAGCCAAAAACCTTATAACCCTTACGAGTTTGTTCCATTATATCCAATCAAATCAAATTACAAGATAATACAATTCACTTTGCTCGATCCTCATAGCTTTCCTCAAGCTAATAACCAATACTATAGACAATAATCTTGTAAACTAACAAGCTAACAAGCTAGAAGGAAACAACAAGTTCCTTCTATCAACGAGAAATAAGAATAAGCAAAAATTGCAACAAAGGAATTAAGTGCACAGAGTCGAATAAGATATTCTCAATGGAAGCAGCGTATTTTTCTTTTTGTACTGCAACGTTTTGTAACTTTGTTTTTATCTTTCTCTTTTTTGTATTCTTTTTTTCTTTTTTTTATTTTGTTAATATTCTTAAAGGAGGCTTTGGGATTTAATATCCTGATCTTCAACGTTCCAAATTTTTGTTGCAGGTTGTGCATAAGATCTCCCACAAAAATCTCAGCTGATATCTTTTTCTCTTATCTAAAAATTCGAATCTTGTTTTGTCAAAGTTGATATTCCACGGATAAGGATAAGAGTGAAAAAAGATATTTTTTCCATTTTCTTGAAGATTAGCTTCCTAATATTATCATGATATTTTCCTTGGCTTGAAGTTTGAAATTCAAAATTGATCATCATAATCTATTATGCTCTTTATCCATTTTAAATGCTTGAAGTAGATAACATTTATTCTCTTTTGAACTTGACAAAATCCCATAAGAATAGGAGTATTGCAGCTGTGATCTCTTTTCTTTTTGTTGAAAAGAACTCCTTTGGATAAACTTCATATCTTTACGTGCTTTGTTGATTTGTACAGTTGGAGAGAAAAATTACAGCAGCTAAAAAAATGTCAAGATCTTTAACCCCGTGGATATAAACCAACTTTAGTGGGAAATATGAGTATATTGCCCCAAAATATACCCATTTTCTAGGAGCTAGGTCTTCAATATATCTATGCGAACTAATTTGGAACGAATTTGATCAAAACTGAATTGATAAACAGTGAAATTTTGCAAAACATTTTGCTATAAAAAATTGCAATGAACCTTCTATAAAACTTCTGGATAAACTGTTTTGCTGTCAAACTTTTAGTGAACCTTCTATAAAACCTTCTGGATAACTGTTCATTTTTCTTCTTTCTCTTTAACTGAAAATTGCACACTTTGATAAACTCACTAGTAATCTTTGTATACTTTTGTTATCATCAAAACCTATTTTAAGAGAACCTAACACATCAATACCTTGAGTTCTAGGATAGCATGCATGGAGGGGGTAGCAATAGCGAAGGGGAACAACAGTAGTATCAGAGTGATCAGGGTACTACATCCACATCCTATACCATGTCTTTGTTTATGGTTAGATGACATAGTACATCTTCTTTGCCATCGTACTACACTTCGTGAGGCATGCAGCTGATGGTCATGATCAAGACATGGTTGAGGGACTAACACAGCTCTCGCAACTTCAATATCCCACCAAAGCTAACCCGATAGATCAACTTGATTTCATTACAGCCATAAATGGGGAAGAGGAACAAGAAGCAACACTTGCATCACATAGTCGATGATCCATAGTATCAAGAGTCACTCGAACTATATGAAGGGGTAATAGGAGTCGAAAGGATTGTAGGTTACTTTTATATTGATGTTACTAAATAATACTATGTAAAAACATATGAATTCTTGGATTTTAATTTATATAATGAACCCTGTCTTACTTATGAATATGTGAATGGTGTGTAAAGTTTGGGTTGGATAATTTTCTGCAGGTTTAAAGTGTCTCCAATAAGTGAAATATTTGACGTGTGAGTATCCGAATGATGCGTGGAGTTTGAGCTTTCAATGGCAGATTTTTTTTTGTGCCACTTTGAAGTGTGTAATTGGTGAAATAATTCACTTGTAAGTAATGGGAATGATATATGTAGTTTGGCTTGTGATGGACAGTCTCCAATAATATCATTATACTAAATTGTTTAAATGTGTATTGCTGTTTAATTTTTGCAAATTTAGCAGGTTTGGTTGTAAGTGTGCTGGGTTTGTTTGGAGGACACCATTGAGGATGGTGCCTTCTACGCAGGATATAAGGAGATGGCACCTTAAGTGCAAATTTGAAGGTGTTGTCCACCAGCCTACTTTTGGTGTAACTTTTTCAGAGTGTCCTATTTTCGTTTTTTTTTTATTTTTTCAAAATGGGGCCTAAAATGACCCAAAAACCTTAGCTTATGTTTACGTTGGTGTATGTGTTGTTGGAGGAAGTTGGTGTCTTAGGGTGGGAGCGGCAGTTGGTGTTGGAATTGTTGTATCATGATGGTTATCGATAACTCACATAAGGCAGTTTCTTTAGGTGGCTTGTTGGGGTTCATGTTCGATGTGTGTTATTGTTTAGCATTCGTTTGGTCAGTTAAGTATGTCTTAGGTAGATTAGCACATATGTGTGTGTTTGTAATTATGAGCGGTGCGAGGTGGTCAGATTTTAGGTTTGGATTTGTGATTGCTTGTGTTTTAGTGGTCTTGAAGCGCTAGCTTGGTGGTTTTAAGTGGTGATGGGCTTAGTTTATGTTAAATAGTTAGTGGTTGAGGTTCTCGTAGTTGTTGTTTTAGTGGTAATGATAGGTAATGATTTTTTGAAGATGGTCTTTCGAGGTGGTTATTCATGGTGTTCATAGAGGCGATGTTCAAGGTTATAGGTTTGATGTGGTGATTGAGTCGCATATGGGTTTTGTTATCTTAGCTAGGTTTGGTGTGGATTAAAGAGGAGAGAGAAAGAACGAGAAGTTAGAGAGAAAGTAAAGGGAGTTGGAGAGGATTTTGGGGGAGAGAAAGGTTATGGATGGCTAGAGAGAGGGGGAGATGTGGAGAAGGAAGATGATGTGGGTGGAGAGAGAGAAAGTTGAGAGATTTCTTGAGACAGAGGAGAGAGCTAAGAAGTAGAGAGATCAAGTAAAATCCTGCCAAGTTGCCAGAGGTTATGAATCTTTACACTTTGTTTGGCATTCATTATGACAAGCAGAAAGCCGAGGAAAGCTATAGAGAGAAACGAAAAGAAAAGGAAAAAAATAAAAGAACTTTTTACCATTGTTTGGATATCACAAATAACAATGGTGAAATGGAATGAAAGAAAACAAAAGTGATGATGGACTAATAAACCATTTCTTTGATTCATCAAAGATAAGTGTGTGTGTAAAGGAAAACACTATTGCAAATTCTTCTTCTTTTTTTTTTTTTTTAAGAAAGCTGACTTTGTCAGCATACCCCATGCACGACCATGCTTGGGGCCATGCAGGGGTGAAAAGCTACTACAGTATAGATTGCAGCTATACCGCGAGGCACGATGGATGACACGACATTCAGCACGGATGTCTACATAGTCGTGCTCAGGGCTATGCAGGGATCAAATTGGGCGCAACAACTAATCGCTAGGCGCGATGAATGGTGTGATAAGCTACATGAGCTTCTACACGACTATGCTTGAGGCCATGCATACTTCATAATATAGGTGCAATGGATTTCTTCAAGCACTCGATTGTACATGAGCTTCTTCCTAATGCTATAACCAGAATCCAACATGAAATATGCAATAGAAAATAACCAATTTGAAGCAGAAATATGTGAAGTTTCCATCATGGAATATGCAAAAAAAAAAAAAAAAAAATCTTGGAAATCGGATAAAAACTTACTACACTTTCTTTTATTGATTAAATCATACCAAATTGATGTTATAACTTGATGAGGAGTGTATTGATCAATTGGTGTTCTCTCAAATTCAATGATATATCCCATAGGTCAAGGCACTCCATGTGTTTCATGGATTCATAAAAGAAACAAAAACACTACAACAAAACAAAAAACACCTACTCAAAAAATTTGTAGCAGCTAAAACATTTACATAAACTTCATTGGATTTACAATGGTTAGCATACTGTGTCTTCCAAGGATTGTTTACATTTAAAAAACGAATATATTTACCTTAAAAGATAGCTTAATTGGGTTAGACTAATTACAAAATATTAACCTATACATATTTGGTTAATAACAAAATATAGCCTTTGCATATTAGACCATGGCTAACATCTTCTTCATCTTGAGACCGAAAATCTTCATTAGTTCATAAATCCTTCATTGTCAATTATTTGAAGAAGATAACCCTTGCGATCCTCCTTGCTCATATAGGATTTTCTGTGAGATAATCATATGTAGTAAAGCACAAATTTTCATCAAGCCCAATGTTTAGTAGCTCTTGAAAAACCTCCTACTCTGAGTAAACACATTTAAGCAATTCATTTCCTTCCTTTATAACTTCAACAATTTTATCAATTGCTAGTTGAAATTTTTCATCCTCCTTTTCAAGGAGTTCATCACTCATAACCTTGTGCTTTTTCCCTTTTACTTTGGCCGAGGTTTGAGGTTCCACTTGAACATTAGCACTAGCACTTAACATGGTTGTTGGAATCCTATTTAGAGGAGTTTGTGCTCTAGAGGGTATTGGTTCATCAAAATCATTGCATGGGATAAAGTAGGGGCTCTCTAATGTGACTTTTTAATATTATATGCAAATATCAATACCTCTATTAATGCTTACCAAACTTCAGGTTCTGTCTCAAACATACATGAAATAGGACTCCATGCAAAACCGCTCGAATTGTTAAAATGATCAAACACGTCATAAAAATTAGGCTTGATAGTCTTTAACCACCTATTCTTGATCTTGTCCTTGTCAATGGATGCATTTTTCATTTTCTCACTAAGTTCCATAACAATATTGTTGTATGCTGATGAAGTGAAAGTCCTATCTTGCTTATATCCATCAACCATTTACTGGTAAAAAGCATTAATGAGATACTCATCCATCGATTCAGTCTGATGAAGGTTTATTCGTTTTCCGTTGATGCTTTTAGTATCCTCATGGTTGCTAATTTCATTACTCATTTTCCTAGTACTTATAAAAAATCAAGGTTTCCTTAATAGAAACAAACATTATATATTTGCACAAGGAAAAGAGTACCAACAAATAAATAAATAAATAAACATTGCAACATGCACTTTAACCGAAGCAAATCGACTATAATCTCATATTACTTCAACAAAATTAAATAGCTAATATATGCTCTTACAATAATATAAAGTGAATATTCTTAACTATGTATTACATAATCATTCTACATTTGTGTAGCTATGTTATCTTTTAAAATCACACCTAATCTGGCATCGACTGTGTCTTGATCCATATGCAACCATGATCTTCTATTTTGTGTTTAAAAAGATCATGGTCAACTTCGGATATAAGTGTTTCATCTAGATTGACGCCCATTAGGAAGTTTTGTAATATGCAACAAGCTAAAATGATATCACATTGTGTTCCAAATATATAATACTTCTTTATGGCACTCGATATGATGGGAAACTGTTTTTTAAGTACTCCAAATGCTCTTTCAATAGCATTACGGAGTGATGAGTGTTAATGATTGAATAGCTCACGAAAATTCTTAGGTGCACGTGTTGAATACTCTTGAAGGTGATATCGAACACCTCTATAATGAGGTATTAGTCACTTTTTATGATGTATCCGACATCAACAAGGTAATATTTTCTTGTTAAATCAAATGTGTTAATGTATAGACAAATTTAGATTAGAATTTACTAGTGATTTAATATTTTACCTTCAGGTATTTTCAAATTATCTTGTCTAGTAAAAGCATCATTAATTATCCTGAAATCAGCGGCAGAACCTTTCCACCTAAGTAATACATATGTAAACCTTAAGTCAAAGGAACATGCAGCAAGGAATTTTTTGGTTGGATATTCTTGTCTAACATGAAATCGTGATACCTCAGCATTAGAAATTTTCACATGAATACGTATTCCATCAATTGCATCAACAAAGTCCTGATATATATATATAGATAGAGGCTAAGTAAAGTATAAAGGTTTTAATTGTAATAAGACAATAATTGTTCATAAGTTTTCACCATAAATTAAGGATAGAATCTACCATTGTTCTGTATTTCTTGTGGCACAATTGTGCCATCAAGTTGTTTGAGAAACTCATCTTCATAAGAGATTAGTGCTCTAAGCATACTATAAAAATGTCTACTCACCATTTCACCCAAGTGACCGAAGCAAAAAGCCATGGTATGGTTTTTAACATTATGTGCTACAATATGTAAAAATTTGGCAACTTGTTCTTTTATCGATGCATGTCAAGTGTCTTTAAGGCGTCCACTATCTCTTAACATATCACACGAGATCCCAAAGGCCATGGAACCTATTCACGTTATATTTCGATATTTTGTGTCATCTCTTAATTGCTCTAGGAGTTCTTGCCGAATTCGATCTCTTCCTAATGATGAAGTAATACTAGTAATTGGTCTTTCTACAATGCATGGATGCATTCGTACTTTATCCCTTGATTTAACCAAATAGCATACTAATTGTACAATTGTCATGTCTCGCATTCTCATCTAATCTTCAACCAAATCATTATTGAAGTCATCATTACAGTTACTATCTTCCATTATTTCAAGATTATCCCACCAAGTAATATAACCTATATTTTGATTATGGCATGTTATAAAACAAGAAACCTACTAAACAATTTTTTCATTGCTAATGTTGATTACTCCCTGAATACACAACAAATGATCTAACAATAAAAACAAAGCTCATTCCCAAATATTTAAACGAAACTTGAAATGCAACATATTCAAATATCATTACGTCAATCAATGATTTTACTATTAATGTTATGTTTGTTTATGTTATTATGAATAAAGACACATGAAAAAAGAAAAAAAAAAGCAAAAAATAAAATATTGATGAGGAATATACCTGCCTATGATGACTTCCTCTTCCCGTCATGACGTAAGGGAAAAAATGATGCAAAACAATGGTTTGGGTTTAGCTTTTCCACAAAAGAGAGAGAGAGAGAGAGAGAACTTGTTATAGACTATATATATAGTTATTTTTGTTTTCTCTCTCTTTTAGAGGGCATTTTAATAACTTCAAATACAATGATTTTTTTCTCCAGCTTTTTCTCCAAAATTGGAAAGAAATGAAAATGGGCTCTATAGCTTAAATGTTTCTACTCTCTTCTGTTTGGTTCATCTGTTTTCTGCTGTCACTAATGAAATCTAAACAATAGAATGTCGTCTTTCTGCTGCCTTCCTTAACTTTCAGCCACTTTCGACCTTGCCAAACAGAGCATTAATCTAAGATGTTAAACGTGACCATTAAATATCGGTCATTGAAGTTCAAAGGACAGAAATATCAGTTACAAAAGACTAAACTTTGATTTTGAGGAATTCCAAAAGTTCAATTCTAGAAGATTTTTGTCTTGAGGAATCAACCTATATGAGTTTATATGAAGAAAAGGAGCTAAGGAGCTCGAACATGCTCCGACCAGTTACCAATGGCGGACTGGTAGACGCATCCCCTTCGTTCACGTGAGGGGTCGAACACAGATCCTCTACTTAACAATCAACACTCCCACTCCTTGACTGATCCCAAACCTTTGTTTCATATGGCACTAGAATTAATTTAACCAAATATGGAGAGGCCTCGTGCGAGCTAAAATTACAATGGGCCGGATGGAAATAGGCCTGGGCTCTAATTATATTATGAAAACAGCCCAAATACCTTATAAAATAAATACTAAGCCTATAAAAGCTAACCGATAAATATATAATACCAAATTATATCGAATAAAATTTTACTTATCTTCATTATGATTTTTTTAATTTTTTTAATTTCTTTTTCTTTTTCTTTTATACTTTCTATAATTTCTTTTTAAGTCTATTTACATAAAAGAGAAGGGGGTTTTAATTTTAATTTATATATATTTTAAAATATTATTTTAATTCTTTTAATTTTTGCTATTATATTTTTTTTTATATGTTAATCATTTTTTTATTTGATTTTAGTTATTAATTTTTAATCAACTGTATATCTTTTTTATTTTTACATTTTTTTTTTGCTTTTTTTATTTTTCAATCTATTTTTCTATTTTTCCTTTTTTTTATATTCTTTAAGGAGAGGCAAAAATAGAATGTCGACATATAATGTGATATCCAAAAAACAAGGAATATAGTAGCTGTGCAGCATAGGTTTGCCACTAGAGAAATTAGACAGTTTGAAATTTTTATGAGCATTGTGTTTTCTACAAGCAAAATCTTGTTAGTTTTGGTACGACAAAACATAGGACCAATGCATTTTGGACTATATCTATCCAATTTTTTAGGGACCTTCTCCAATTGCCTCTTTAAGTGGTGCTAAGTGTTTTTTTTTTTTTTTAACTCTTATTGATGACTTTTCCAGAAAACTGTAGCTCTATTTTATGCAAAATAAATCTAATGTATTCAAGACCTTTAGAGATTAAAAGAAAATGATTAAGAAACAAACTGAAAATCCTATAAAGAGGTTTAGAACAAGGGCTCAAATTTGTTAACGATAAATATAATCGATATTATGTTTCTAATGGGATTGGCATAATAAGATCGTTGTCCATACTTCACAATAGAATGGAGTTGAAAAAATGATGAATAGAACTTTGTTTGAAAAAGATACAAGTGTATATTTTCTTTTTTTTTTAGGAAAAGGCTAGATATACTCCTTGTCATCTTATAAACCGTTGTCCTCATTTGACGCTTGATGGAAAGACCTCTAAATAAGTTTTGTTTGATAATTTATTAAGGTGTTTACAGTTAAGTATATTTGGTTGTCAATGCATAAGCAAACACTAGGAAAGTTGATACTCATTCAGTAAAATGTAATTTTATCAGGTATGCCATAAGGATCGAATTTTATAGATTGTCTAATCCAATGACCAAGAAAATTTTATGTTTAGGATGTGGTATTTGATGAGTCTACACTACTACATTCTAGAATTCAATAACCTATTATTCAATGTCAACCTAACAATGATAAGAAAAGGTGGATGTATTCATCCCCATGATACCATTATCTAGCAATTCATCTTTTATGTTAGTTCAAATTAATAATCAGATAGATATTCACAGTATATCCTAGCAACCTTCAATAGCTAATGATAGATCATAGTGGTAGACCAGACCACTAATTAAATTTAATGTTATGGTGGCTTATGCACTTAGTTTGGTGGATGAGATAGAGTGTGGTGCTACCTCTAGCTACTAATTTCAAGAAGAAAGAAGGAGCAAATCCTAATGGTGTTTACTATAAGAATGCCTTATAGCTAAAGGCTATTGTTAGGTATAAGGTAAATTATACCGATATTTTCTTACCTATTATTAAACATATTACCATCTATGCTTTGTTGTCTATTGTAGCGTGTAGAAATTTAAAACTTGAACAAATAAATGTTAAGATAACATTTCTTCATGATAATCTAGAGGAGGAGATAGTGATGAGGCAACCTGAGGGTTCCGTAGTTAAAGGGAAGAATGATCACATTTATTTACTTAAGAAATCATCGTATGGACTTAAGCAATCCCCCAAGCTATGGTATAGGTGATTTGATGGTTTTATTAAAAGAATTAGGTTTGTTAAGAGCAACTAAGATGTTTGTCTCTAATTTTAAAAGCTCTTCAATGGGTTATATGTATATTGTGTATATATAATCGCTTTTATATGTTGATGTTGTATTGATAGCAGCGTCAGATATGACTCATATATTTAGACTTAAATCCTAAGTTAATTTTTTTTTTAGTTTGACATGAAAAACTTGGGAGCAGTAAAAAGGATTGTAGGTGTAGATATCTATCAACACGAAGGAGAAAGTTATGGTTGTCACAACAATTTTATTTAAAGAATTCTTAAGTGTTTCATTGGACTCTATGCCATTTGTTATATATTTAAACTTTGTACTATTGCATTCCTATAGTCCTATAATGAATCCGAGTACATGACTATAGTCCTAGACTCAAATGCAATATGTAACCTAATGTATGCAATGGTTTATACTTGTCTAAATTTGTCATTTGTTGCTGGCGTATGACCCGATACATGGCTAATCTTGAAAAACATCATTCGCATTGAGTGAAATGGATATTGTGATATTTGAAGGGAACTTGTCATAATTGGAGTTTAGGAGGAAAACCAGTGACTTAGTAAGAATGTTGATTCTTATTTTTCTAGTTATCACAGGATGTGTTTTTCTCACTAGGAAGTTGTGCTATAAGTTAGAAAGTCTCACTGTAATCAATTGTAGCTTTATCTACGATAGAGCCAAAATTATGCCAGTGACTGAAACAATTTAGAGGGCATTATGGTTAAGGGATTTTTTATTTGAGTTTAGGTCCTCACATGATAGCACTATTATATTTTGCAATAGTTAAAATGCAATTCATCTCACTAAGAATTCTATACATCATGAGCACACTAAGTACATTGATGTGTGCTATCATTTTATTAGTGATATTGTGAACTAAGGTGGCATTCAAGTGAAAAAGATTAAGCTATGATGGCCTATTTGGCAATTGAAAACCAAATGTTTTGTTGTTTTGATCACCATGTATAGTTATGTTTATTTGTTTTACCTTTAACGTATCTGTGAGTATTTGTTGCTCATTAGGTGTGTTGAGTTTGAGGAGGAGTTGTTTTTAGGGATTGTGAGACAAAAAGGTGAAGATTTGTTGTGTTTTACCCGCTATTTCTTTTCTTATCTCATATTAAGCAGTTTATTCCCATATAATCCTCTATCTGTTTTTTTTTTTTTCTTTTTAAGTATAGTAGGTGTATCTTTTGTATAATCTCATCATATCTAATCTTCAGATTTATCACAACACTCATCATAGCTATTGAAATTACGATTTAACCCATACAATTCTACAAGTATATGATTTTAGTAGCCTCTTCTAAGTTAACTCATGCATAAAATCATCTTCTTATAGGATCTTATGATTTTAATCAAGTCTATATATAAACTTAGTTAAATTGTTACGTTTTTAAACGAGTTTATTGATTCTATATATGTGAGACAAATAGACTAAAATATGAACAATATAATTGTGTTTTTACAAGTTCATCAACTATTAGAGTATTACAACTTTCTTATCATATTCCATGTTCAACATTTTCATTTATTAATCAAGAATTTAATATAAATTGGAATGATGGATTCTCCTTTAATTCATAACTCTTTTCAAACACAATAGCAAGAAATGACTTAGTTTCAACTTTATTTACGATTCTCCTTTGTATGTTATATTATGAATGAAGAATTATTACGAGAAAAAATCTTCTTTTTTTATGTCTATTATGTATTTTAAGTTCTTTACAACTATTGTAGGCATATATATAATTTTTTAGAGCTATTTTATATAAGTTATAGAAACTTACTTATATACGTTGCAGTTTTACATTCCAATTGTATAGAGTTTTCTGCAATTCTATATAAAATTACAAGTTGGACAGCCTTCACACCCATAAATATCTTAGAGATAGGCTGGGTTTAAATATTTATAGAATTGAAAAACACGTTAAAGACTTTAAATTGGACAATTTTTCTTGTAGTTTATCTTTACATTTGATTCTTTCTCATAGTCATATTTTTCTTCTCTTGCTCGCGGTTTTTCTTTTTCTCACTCCAATCATAGTTGTTTATTTTTCCTCGTCGCTTTCCTTTATTTTATAATTAATACTCTTGAATGCAGATAATTTTTTAAATATAATCGATATTTGCTTCTACTAAGCTAACATATTTTAATCTATTTCATTATACGAAACAACAGTAAAATTATTAATATATTTTAAAATAATATATGTAAATATGTCTTATTTACATTTATATTTTATATATTTGATTTATTTGATCTTTTAATGAGAATAGCCAATTTTTTATTTGTATTTAATTTTTTATAAATAATTTATTAGAAAAAAATTTAAAAAAAAAAGTCTATATCTGTAATCTGCTAACAAACAAACAAACCCGACTGACAGCCGTCGATATCATTCTGCTAGAATTCCTTCACAGCATTGCCAATTGTCAGTCAAACAATCTGATTTTTCCGAAATCAATTCTAGTTATTATGTTCTTAAGTCAACTTTGTGATGCTAACAAGGGCTAAGTCTGAATGTCTGATCTTCCAAGACATAAGGATTTCTTTAATTTGAAAGTCTAGCAAAAGATTAGATTGGGAGACACGATATTATTGCAATCGTTATTTTACAATTATTACGCCAATATAAACCTTGTTTTCCAATTTTCCAGGGCATGCGGTGTAGCATGGTTGTCACTTTTTTTGACCTGAACGAAAAGGATACGATAATAAATTCCCGTCCATACATTGTTATTGTTATTTTCATGGAGATTTTAGGGTCAAATTCGAAGGAATCAACATTCAAATATTAAATAGGTTGATTCAATTGTTTTGACAAGTCATTACTGAATTTTCATTTCCTTCTAGAATTATGGGTCTCTTAATTCAATAGCTCCTAAAATCATTTTGCTGATGATGTAAGGATATAAATTAAAAATAAAAAAGAATATGGTTTATTATATCCCAAGGATTGCAATATTCTAGAGCGTATCACTTTTGCTCCTGTCCAGGAGGGGTGGAGCTTTTGGCTTTTTCTTGCTGTGAAAGAGTTGAACAATGAAAATTGATGGCAATAAGAACAAGGTTTAAGTCTATCGATCTATCATGATGTTTTAGCTGCATACATCATTGCACTTCCACTTGAAATAAAGTGACTTTTTCTTTTAATTTTGGATTAATTATAGAAATATTACTTAGGTTTTGGTATATTTGCAAATACATTACTTGTTTAATATTTTTTTTTAATGAATATGTGACATAAGTTTTATGCAAAAGCATCAATACTATTACATACTATTAGAAGGATATATATTAGAGTCTTATTGGTCAAATAAGATTAATCTAATAAAAAAATATTATTGAATTAAATTAAATAAATAAAATATTAAAAAATATTTTTAAAATAGAAAAAATTTAAAACGTATATAAATTTAATTTTTTAAGACTAGTAAGATACATACAAATACATATGTCCTTCTAGAATTATTACATAGTATCGACAATTTTAGATAAAACTTAAGTAATCTAATTGTTAAAAAAAATAAATGCAAGTAATTTATTTGCAAATGGACCAAAATTTAGATAATATTTTTGTACTTAACACCTTTATTTATTATTATTTGTGTGTGTGTGTGTGTTGGAGGAGGGGGGTGGGGATGTGTGTGGTTAGGGGTTAATAAGTATTTTAATTATACAATTTTCTTTCTTTCTTTTTTTTGGCAAAAAATCATAGAAAGAAAATAGAGTGTTAATCATAGACGGATTTGGTTAAAATTGTTGCCCTTACATAAATTAAGTTAAAGTAGATTAGTATACTAATCATAAAGCGATTGTGGTAGGGTCTTTAGTACACATGTAAAATACTCCAAAAGAGATTAAAGTTAGAAAATAATAAAGTATAAAATTAAACTAAAGTATTTGTAAGAATATCACTTCAACCATGGTGAAGTTTCACCATGAAATTGAAATGATTTGATGGAATAGATTGAAATGACTGCTCTTTTGTGTTCATTCGAAGTTTATTTTTATTGTCCAATTTGGTGAATTTTTTAATTTTTAGGCGTTGCAGAACTGCAAGTGTATTCTCTCTCTCTCTCTCTCTCTCTCTCTTCTTTTCTTTTCTTTTCTTTGGGGCAACTGCAAATCTATTTTCATTTTTATAAACTTTTGGAGTTTGTTATGCTGGGTGCATATTTGAAAACTACATATAATTATGAGACCAATGATATATAATTTGCAACATTTCAGTAAGTATGTAATAATATTACGTGAAGTTATACTTTTTGTGGGTAATTTAGTAATTGTCAAATTACCTAAACTTAAATTTGTAAGGGCAATTTTAGAATTGGGCAATTGGGCTTTGGTCGCGGATTGGCCCATTCAACCCATTTTAAAAATGGGTTAGGGCCAATTTTTTTTTAGCCCTTTTAAAAGTGGGCCAATTTTACCCCGCCCATTTAACCCGCAAGCTAAAGGAGGGTTGGCCCGTGGGTCAAGTAGGTTGGCCCGCTAGCCCACTTTTATTAAAAAATAAAAAATTATTAGGGAAATATCTATTAATATAGCATTTTTCTTGAGACTTTTATAATTGAGATTAAATTTATGTGTTAATTATAACAAAAAAATGAAAATTGATGCACATGTATTATAATTTTTTTTACAGTATATTATTATTGTTTTAAATGAAATATAATATCTAATAAGTTATTTTAGAAAACCTATTTTTATATAAAAAAAGTAATTAAAAATGAAATTAATTAATAATATACATATATGATCCTATAAAACTCTTTTTTTTATTATATATGTCTAATTTAATTAGTATAAATCAGCTAAATAGGTCAACTTAATCTATTTAACCCATAAAATATACAAATAGGTTAAAAGGGTCAAAAAGTGGGTTGGCGTTTACCCAACGAGATAAAGTAGGTTAGGTTAGGATCAAGAAATTTTGGCCCGTTTTTAAAATCGACCAAAATTTTTTGGCTTGTTTAACCTGCAGACCAAAGTGGATCAGGCCAGGTTGACCTATTTAACCCACTTGCCCACCTCTAGGCAAATATAAGTTGGCGGTCTTTCCATTTTCATGGACCATTTAAATTGTTCATGCTACTAATTGACACATCCAGTGGATGGTCCCATGTATACCATTAACTTGCAACATTGTATTTGTACTTGTGCAAATAGTTCTATTAGTATAATTTCTAAATTACACAATTAAACGCACTTATCTTGGTAATGCTAGTGAATTTTCTCCACAAACCCTAACTACCTTAGAATGCATGTTTTTTTTTCCCAGTCATTTTATAGCAAACATCTTTACTGTATTACCATTGATCGAGAGCATTATCACATGCATAATTACAACATTAACAAGAGCCATATGGGATGAAAGATACTAAGATTAAAAGACAAAAAACCAAAAAGATAAACGGAACCTAGAGCTATGCAAGCTTTACAGATAAGTATCTAGCACATCCATAGTCATACTTGTTAAGCATTAGAAGATTACAAACATTAGCTAGAGGACCCTCAAAAATGCCTTCATGTGCAGTCCTGTGCATGATAATATTAACCAAGGCATCAGCCATCTTATTCATCTGCTTAAAATGATGTTCTAACTTGTATCGTTGGAGTTGCCATATCCTTACCCTACAAACATTCAAAATATTATGATACTTCAATTTATAATTGCTATTTGTGTTCAAAAATTTAGTAACCATTTTATCTCTACACGAAGGAAATGATGCTGCAAGCAAAATTTTAAGCCATAAGTGAGGCCCCATAACTCAGTAGCTACAATATCAAAATTTGATACTTTTATTACAAAACCAAAAATCCAATCACCAGACGAGTTGTGAAAAAGTCCACTGTGTTTAATTTAACCTACCCATCAATCAGATTTAGATTAGTTCTTTCAATATATTTTAGATGCTATGATTTTTTCAAATGTACCCCTAATTCATGTGGTTTGACTATAATTTCTCATTCAAATGAATTCTTGATCCATCACTTTGATGAAAAAGTTTATTCCTAGACGTCTAAAGCACCCATAACATAATGCCAAGCCAAAAAACCTCAAGGTGGTTGAGTTTGATATGCTTAAGATGAACTAAAAAAACAATTCTGTGAAATCCATTCATTAAAAGAAACTTGATCAGGATAAGAAATAGTATCAATATCACTCTTGCATTGAATAATATCATAAATACAATGGCAATCCCTTTAGGCATGTTATATATCCCCATTCACAGTTTCACAATGTAGGCATGCATAGCTCATCCGAATTCTTCTTTTCTCTAAATTAAGAGGTGTAGGGAGAGAATTGGTAAGAACTCTCCAAAGAAAAAGTTTAATTTTGGGAGGAAAAACTGTTGACCAAATCCATTTCTAGTATCTTTAAGTTCTTCGTGGTAGTGGAATTAATCTATCATAGATGCTTTTTAACAAAAGAATAAGCCAACTATTAGCATCTATGTTAAAGACATCTTGATGTGAGTTAATTAAAACAATTGGACCAACTATTGAACTTAGTAGATGAGAAATCTCAAAACCAATTTTATTATTATCTCATGTGTTTTCATCTATCTAACATTCTTTCAGTATTCAATGAGCTGAAACTTGTGACAAAGGACCTTGAATAACCTCTCTTAGAGGTCCTTGCCCTGTCTAATTATGTAAACAAAAGTTTATTGTTTCACCATTACCAATACACATGAAATCATTTGATTGGACCCGGCTATCTGACATGACAAGTTCTTTACATAAAGAAGAACTAAATAAAGGAGCTCTCAGGTTATCTGACTTGACAAGTTCTTTACATAAAGAAGAACTAGATAAAGGAGCTGTCAAGTTATTATTTGTTCTCAAACATTCATATTTCACTTGACATAATTTTGCTAATTTGACTTTCCCAACTTTCTAATTAGACCAATGTTTAAGCTTACAAGCTTTATTTCTGATAACTAGGTTGGTTAACCCTAGCCCTCCAGCTTTCTTAAGCGGAGTAAGTTTTTCCTATGCTAACTAATGTACATTTTGTTTATCATCAGACCCCTGCTAAACAAACCATATGATAATTGATTCTATTAATCGTAAAGTTTTGTTTGGCAATGAGGTGACTTGCATATAATAAGTTAGAATTGATTCTAGCACTAATTGTGCTAATACTAGACAACCAACTACTTAGTTGTCTTCCCTTTCGACTACTTAACTTTTTATGGATCTTGTCTATTAGAAATGTAAATAAGAAGATTTCAACTTCTGTCCATTTTCCATAGGAAATATCAAGCATTTATTAAAGCTTTCTACTTGTTTTAAATGAATGAAATTTCCTATTTCTTGTTTTTCCTTTAAATTACCACATGTGAAAACAAAATTGATGATTTGTCCTAGTTTATTTTCGAACCAGAAATTTGTGACAAGTTATGGAGCAGTTGCATGATTGTGTGAGCATTGGCACCATTAGCTTGAGCAATCAAAATAATATCATCAACAAACATTAAACGAGAGATAGAATAATCTTGATTTCTAACTCTAAAAGGCTTTCAATTTCCTTTATCCACTTCACTTTGAACACTTGTATTTCATGTTTGTACACAAATTGTATAGTAAGCAACTTAAATTATTAGGCAGACCCTTACTTATCAACTTAAATTTTTGGTTCCTATTGGGACATTATATTTTACATGTAACAAACCTTGCACAAGTTAGGCCAATAAGTTATTATAAATAACGTTAGTGACCTGAATGCTATCTAAACTTTGCTCAAATGGGTAATTAACTATCCATATTTTGAAGATCAATTTACTACTTGAGAAATTTTTCAAGGACACATTCATTATTTTCGCTAATGATGTTAGCTTTGTCATCATGTATGTCAATTGCAATTTGAAAAAAAAAAAAAAAATTGCAGACCCCTTTTTTTATTTTCCTTATTGTAAAATAAAATAAAAGACTAAGTGATTTTATTTTAATGCTTTCATTGATTCAACCCCACCCTCAATTCAATCCCAAGCCCTTAATGCTTCTTACCAGTTGTACATTTTCTTGTAGGCCCTTTTCTATTACAATTCTGATTTTTTTTTTTTTTAATTTCCTTCATTCTACATCTTCGTGCTTAACCTCAATGCATCTTACCACAAAGAAAAACCCTATCCTAGTTACAAAGATGCAGAGCGAAATCTTAAAGGACAAAATTTTAAAGATTTTATGAAGTGAAATCTTTAACCTGATATTAAGGTTTTTGAATTCTGAAAGGAGCTTCTTTGATATGTGTCTAAATGGCTTTCTTTTTTTATTTTATTTTCTTTTCTTTCTGTCTTTGTTTTTTTTTTTTTTTTTTTAGAATATTGGGAAAAGCATGTTCCTTTTCCTAAAGGTATATCGTTGGGAAAGTACGTTTGAATTTGTACTTTTGAATTTAATCCACGACTATTTGTGTTGAATTTAGAAAAGGAAATCAAATGGGTCTTTTTTTTTTTTTTGGATTTGTTGTTTTTTTTCCCCTCTTTGACATTTGAGGATCTTTACTGAAGTAGCAATAGTGGACTGTTTGTGTTGAATTTGGAAAGGAAATAAAATGGTTTTTCCTTTTTCTAGATTTTGTGTCTTTTTAATTCTCCTTTACATTGGGGGATCTCGATTAACTAGCAATTACTTATGAGTAAGAAGTTGAATTTAATACAATTTATTGTACTTTTGTTATTAGTATTAAATTTTGCTTAGTATTTTATTTTATTTTATAATAAATGAAATTAAAAAAAAAAAAGGAAGGGCCTGCAATTTTTTTTAATTCCAATTGACATGTGTCACTTGATGATAGGAGGACTTGCCACATAGGACGATGGAACTAACATTGTTAGTAGAGCTAATGAATGTGTACTTGAAAAATATCTCTAACAGTAAATTGATATTTTTAAAGTATAGTTAATTACTCTATTAGAAAAAGTTCGAGTAGCATTCAGGTCATTAACTTTCACAAATACTCTCATGTACAATTTACTTATTATTGGGAGCTAAACATTTGTCATCTTAAAGTTTTTTATGTGTGTCATATGTTTCAATAGATCCACTACAATGCACTAAGAAACTCCTCCATACGGTTGCAAACAAGTCACCTTAACTGTAAACTATTTGAGTTTGGCTTGACATGAGTTCATATCATAGCCTAAAATGAAGCTTATTTATTTAATGAGCCAAAGTCAAGCTTCTATTGAAAGAAGTGAGTAACCTGTTTATAGGTTCATGAATTTATATAATTATCATATTATGTATAATTATCTATAATATATTATATATTATGATATTATATGTTATTAAAACTTTAGAATTAGTCATTACTTAACCATATACAAAAAAAAAAAAAGAAAAACAAATTAATCTATGAGGTATTTACATGGCTAAGTGAACTAAAGCTCAGTTTGGAATCCTTGATGAATTCAATTCCAAGCTCAAACCTTTAAAAATTCGTCCAAATTTAATTCGTTTGTTGTCTTAATTCTTAAAAGAGATTAGAACTACATATTGATAATGATTCTATTTCCATTATAATGAGAGTATGTTTATTTACAACATGTTTTGTGACTATCATTTCAAGGAATTACTCTTCCCAGCATTAGGAGGAAAAAAGAAAAGGCAACTATCAAAGAAATTATGTGTGCTTTGTCATATCATAATCCTTGCACAAAGCAATGTGAAATTGAGGCCTATAAGAAAACTTACTTACAAAGGACAGCAAATCAACTACTAAATGCATTTGCTAAGGATGTTTGATATAGGTCTCTAAGCTAAAGGTCCCATTTTTTTTAAGGTTCTTAGTAATAAGAGAGGTCCTTCAACTTTTTTGGGGTCCTCAGTAAGGTCCTTCATGTCTTTTGATAGTCCTTTTATATATTTTTCTTATTTTATAAAATATAGTATGTAAAAGTATATGGAACCCATAAAATCTAAATAGATGTGAAAAACCTTATATAAAGAATCTTAGAAATAAAGTGGTGAGATTGTTTAGAAAAAGAAATCTTAAAATGTTATATGGCATTTTAAGGACCTCATAAAGGTTTACGAGATGTGGATTCTCTTAAAGAGCGACTACATCATATATACCAATTATAAAAGCTCTATACATATTAATATCTTAAAAGGACAATGAAATATCCAACGAGTCTAGAGTAGGCCAAAATTGTAGACCAATTAATTCAAAAGACAAAGTTCCTTACAAAAGAAGTTGGTAATTGTTCATGATGAGTCCTCAATGGAAATTGATCCTCTTGTAGAGACTTAAGATTTAACAAATAACTAAATAACTCTACAAGAAGTACAAGCACTTGAAATTGATGAAATGGAGGAAATGAAGAGATCTTAATAAGTTACATCTATATGTAAATAGAAAAATTATATGGTCTCGCTATTAATTTTAGTGGAATTGGTCTCATCATTATCCAACAGCTCACACTATATCCAATCATGATCGAATTATTAAAATAGTTAATATTTTATTTACTATATTTATTTTTACGGTTAGATTAATGGCAGGATAGTCTGTTAACGGACTATAGAAGTTCTCATATAAAATAAAAAAAAATTTGCAAAAAAAGCTATCGACAATGCATATGTATGTACTTTAGCAGTTAAAGTTATGAGTGATAATAAGGATTATGAACCTACATTCATCGATGAGTGCTGACATAGATGTGATTAGCAAATTGAAAAGGCAAAACTCAAATCATATCGAACTTACTTGAAATACATGAAGTTTTTTACCTGTAGTATAAATACTAAAGATGTAATACTTATTAGATATAAATGAGTATTTTTGTGTAAACAAGATGAGACAAAAAAGTTGTGAGAGACATAGTGTAACCTGCATAAGAGTTTTCTCAAAGACTGGAATTGATTTTTGTTCATATATTTTTCTACGGTGGTTGAAATTACATTCGGTTATCTTATTAACCAACTAGTGCAAAAAAAAATAATAATAATAATAATAAGTGTCTCATGGTTGCAAAAATCGCAATTTTACTATCCATATGAATGTATAAAATTATATAAAATTAAGCAAAACCAATAAAATCTTAGACATATAGAATTGCATACCTAAATTCATAATTTAATTTAAAATCTATACCTAAACAATTTTGCATCCTATTTAAACAAGAAAAAATATATAAAATCATAAACTCATATAATTTTATATTTGACTCGTAATTTTGACTACTATGATTTCGGATACTATTAATACATACTTATATGACTCATTAAGGACATCTATAGGAAATTACCATATTGGACATAAGATGCCAAGCACAAATTCAAAATCCTGAGAACTTTATTAAATTAAATTGCAAAGATTTGTGTATGAGCTAAAACATGTGGATAGATATTATTTAACGGACAAAGCAAAGAAATTTAGGAGTTGAAATTGTCATTATATATGAAGATGATTTGAATACTATTGGAACTCCTAGAGAGATTCTAAAGTGTTTGAAAAAGGAATTTGAGATGAGAAATCTTAAAAAATTAAACATTAAAAAAAAAATACTCACACACAAACACAAGGTTCTATCTTGACTAGCAAATCGAGCAATTAAAAGATGGCGTTTTCGTCCATCAATCAACTTATGCAGAAAAAGTTTTTTAAAAAGTTTTCACGGAGAAAGCAGCTTTGATTTGATTGTATTTATATATGACTATAAATAGACAATTATATAGAGTAATAAAAATAATAAGAAGTTTTATCACATGCCTCTTTATATTTTCTTTATTGAGGGGTAGGTGGAGGGAAAATAACGACAACGTACGAAATGTGTGTGGAAATTCAGCCGTCCATGGGAGACCATTTGATTTTTCTCCTTTGCTCTTTTAGATTTTGGTGTAACAAGCGAATGGTCAAACAAAACTATGTCGCATCATCTAGAGGTCCAGCTAAGATGGCAAGTTTGAATAGTAAAATAATAGGGTAATTGTATTGAAGATCTAATTTTTCAATTTTTTTTAGAATTGATTTTTTAATATATTTATATCAGAATCTAAGTTTTCAAAAATGATTTAAAATACGATCTCCATCATTCTTTATTGTAAGGACGATGAAGTTGTTGAGTTCTAAAATGAAATATAATATGAAAACACAGGTTTTAAAATTAAAACAAAAAATTAAAAACAATGGAGGGATCTAAATTCTTTATATTTTTTGTTTAAGAATATGTGTTATATATATATATATATATATTTAAGAACTTGATTTTTAATGCTCTTATAACATAAAGTATTGGAGGTCCTATTAAAACCAAATTTTGATAAAATAGGCCCTAAAATTATTTTGAAATATAAAAATATATACTCTAAAATAAAAATGTTAGAAAAACTTGTACTTTGCCATGACATATAATTGTGGATTTTGGGGTAGTTGCTTCAAGACCTTTAACAAACTTTGTGTCTTTCATTTATGAAATCCTGTATTAAATTTAAAGTTCAACCTAAAACTTCTTGCGGGTTGATGAGCTTATTAATAAAGCCCTTTAAAACCTAACTGTTTATGTCCTAAAATAAATAAACAATAAACAAACATGAGAAGTCAAAAAAAAAAAAAAAAAGAAAAGAAAAAAGGAAGACAATGTCGCTCTCTCTATGTTCTATATATGATATGAGAGGGTGGAAATTTAAATTGTAGAAACATGCAGGGAAAACTTGCTTCAACAAAATTCAGGTCCCCTCTCTTCCCCTTTCTTATTACAAAAATGCACATTTCATATCCGTATGCTTATTTTCTGGTAGATCACACGATTCGTTTAGTTCCTGCTATTGCTTATTATTGATGTGGTGGGGTTGTATTTGTTTCCGAAAAAAAAAAAAAAAAACCTTTCTAAACTTTTCTCTCACATCTATTATAATCAAGTTTTACAAAATTTTTATGGTCTCATGTATCTGTAGAAGGTTCTCTAAGTTATTGAATGACTCAAATTTATATTCAAACTATAATAAATCGATGATGGGTTGAACAGTATTGTAATAGGACTAAAAAGTTTTCCAAGACTTTTGAGTTATTAGTTATTATTGTAGTACTGTTTACATGTTAAGGTTGCTAGAGTTTTTTTAGATATGAAACATATAGGGATAACATCCTGAATGATACATGAATTTGGGCAAAATACGTAATTTGATCTTTAAATTTTAAAATTGAGTAATTTAGTACCTATAATAACTTAATGGGGTATTGCTAGGTGTCAACATACACGAAAAGCTCTTTTAGATATTAAACTAATTAATTTTAATGTTTAGATACTTAATTACATATTTTGTTAAAATTCACGTATAATTTATGATATTAACCTAAAACATGTATCAAGGGAGAATAAGGAAATAATTTTTTCCTATACTCCAGTAGAATTTTCCCATATTGTTTACTACTACTACAAGCGACTAGGCACCATTATCGCCTTGCCATATCGTCTAAAATTAAAGCCACTGATGAATGCAACCTACTGAAATTAGCATAGTAAAACTTGATAACCACAAACCCACTTTTATAATGAATTTGAAAAACGTTTTTCACCAAAACAAAGCGCCATAATTTAGATGCCGTTTTCATGATGCCATTTCCCAGATTGTACTTCATCTTCTAGTGTTTCTATGTTCCGTATTTGTAGTTTGAATTTTCCTCGACTCAAGACTTGCTCAAGATATTATCATTGTCAGTTATTCCTTGTAACAAGCTGTCTGCTAATTTTCAGGATGTTTCGTGAGATTACTATATTGTTATTCATTTTCCTGTTAGCATCCGCGTATCAAATCCTTCTACCTCCGTCACCCAAGATCTGTGGTTCCCCAGGCGGTCCTCCCATAACAGGTCCAAGGATAAAACTTGCAGACGGTCGACATTTGGCCTACAAGGAGCATGGAGTATCTAAAGACCTAGCCAAACACAAGATCATCTTCATTCACGGCTTCGATTCGGGCAGACACGATGCTTTAGTAGCAACAAACGTCTCCCCGGTTTGTTCACTTGTTTTGAACTTCTTGGGCTTAGTCTGAACTAGCTTGAGTTTTGTACTAATCATGCTCTTTCTCAATGACTTGAATTTTAATTAGGATGTTCTTGAGGAGCTTGGAGTTTACGTGTTGTCTTTCGATAAACCAGGCTATGGAGAGAGTGATCCGGATCCAGACAGAACGATGAAGAGTTTGGCATTAGATGTAGAGCAACTTGCTGATCAGATGAAACTCGGACCAAAGTTTTATGTTGTTGGATATTCTATGGGAGGCATGGCAGCGTGGGGTTGCCTCAAGTATATTCCTCACAGGTATGTGTAGGAAACCAACCTAAATGACTTAAATTTTGATCTGAGTTTCAGTCATAGATTGACCGAACACATAACCAGAGACCGGTTAAGAGGGCTGATAACGGCCATTCTTCAAACTTGGAGAAAAGCTAATTAAACTGATAACAGTTTCTGAAAACATTGGAAAAACATTAAACTGATGTTGGCATAGCTTTGTGAGGCAATACTTTAATAACTTGCAGTAAAAACAGGAAATGTTCCGTGTTCCTAAAATGTGGTGTTGAATTGAAGAGCTCCAGGTCTTGCTTATTATGCTGGATTTCTTTGATCGATTTGTCAGGTTAGCAGGAGTGGCGATGATTGCACCTGTCATAAATTATTGGTGGCCTGGTTTTCCAGCCAATCTATCTAAAGAAGCCTATTACCTTCAGCTACCACAGGATCAATGGACCCTCAGGGTTGCTCACCATGCTCCATGGCTAGTCTACTGGTGGAACACTCAAAAATGGTTTCCTGCATCAGCTGTTGCTTCCCAAAACCCTGGCATCTTGTCGCGTCAGGATATAGAAATCGTTCTCAAGATTAAAGGCCAAGCAGCACAAAAGGTACACCATCAAATTGCAGCTTATTTAGTAACCTGAATACTTCTTGTTATTGCTTATCTCATTATGAACTGCTTCTTGTATTGATTTTCACAGACACAAGTTAGGGAACAAGGTGAATATGAATCGATTCATCGTGACTTGATCGTTTCGTTTGGGGAATGGGAGTTTGATCCATTGGATCTGGAGAACCCTTTTCCTGAAGCAGGCAATGTACATATATGGCAAGGCGAAGATGACAGGCTAGTGCCGGTATCACTGCAACGCTACATTGTTGAAAAGCTCCCATGGATTCGCTATCATGAGCTGCCTGGTGCAGGTCACTTGTTTCCTTATGCTGATGGAATGAGCGAAAGAATCATCAGATCCCTTTTACTTGGTGACAGCAAATTAGCTGCGGAGTAACTTCTTATGGCATGGTTGATATATGAGAATGAATCATAATGGAATGATTAGCAATCATGATAGAACGATAAATTATTCCTATGTTTCGAATAGTTTTATGGAATAGTTGATTCCATTTATGTATTATGGTAGTATTTATTAATGATACTTTGATTAACAGATAAAACAAATATATATTATATATTAAAATATTTTTTTTGTAAATTTATAACTCTATAGGAAAAATGAAAGCCAATCTAGAAGGTGGAATCTAATTTTCTCTTATAATCAAAATTATTACTAATTCCAAAAACTCACAATTTAAACTTAAAATATTCCCAAATATAAAAAATATAATCTAGAATTACGATTCCAAAGGAAACAATGAGAAATGAAGTGAAGAGAAATAAAGTGAAATCAATTTCTATTTATTTCCCTTGATTTTACACCATAAATGAAAGGAAAGAATATCATCCCAAATTTTCCTTCACTTTCCTTGGTTTCATATAATTTCATCTCAATTTAAAATAGCCAAAACACACAAATTCAACCCATTTCATCCACTTTCACATGATTTCCCCCTATCCAAACGTAGCATTAATTTTGTTTGCTTTCAATTTCGTTCATATAAGAGGATCATGAGGGTGAAAAAAGAATCAGTTAATATACAAATGGTAAAGTACGTAGAACTTTTAGGGGTTAAAGGTAAAAAACATATATATATATATATATATTTAAATAAAAAATTATAAAAATACCAACAGAACAAAATTATTGCCGAACTTAAACCCGTCTTTCATTGAACATAATTACACTCAATTTGCAGTGACTGTTGGTGGTGAAGGTTGGGAATGGGTATATACGACAAAGGTGGTGTTTGTTGGAGGCGTTTGAGCCTGAGGTGGTTTCGAGGGAAAAAAAAAAAAAAAAACGTAGCAACTTGAATAATGGCATTACTTATGCAGTTGTTGCATACCATTTAAAATTAAACAAGGCTTGATCTTCCAGAAAAGATTTTTCCCCAGTTCAAGTTCAACCAAGACTACAGTCAACATAAAATTTGACATAAGACAAAATTACAGAGCAATTAGTCCATCCAACTGAGAGTAAAAAGAAAATTCCCATATTTCTTGCACTGCTCAAATCAATAGATTCACCGGAACCTTCTTCTATAAATCAAGATTTGGGGTCTATTTGGATTTTTTTATTTTTATTTGTATTCTATCTGTATCAGATTTTCATTAATATTTCTATATCTAATATGTTTATTCTATTATGAGTTTTTTTTTTTTTTTTGTTAAGATAAAGTTAAAATGTCTGTTTTTCTATTTGAAAACAATAAAAATAATATATCAAACTAACCAAAAAAAAAAAAAAAAAAGTTGACCATTGGACCTAACGAGTGTAATCTATTTAAGAGAGGATTTCATTGTTATTTTACAAGAGTTGTATTAGATATGTTTCTTGAAGAGATAAAGTTTTATTCTTTAATGTTTGAGCTTTTTTTATTTGAGACTAAGCTTTTTTTTGTTTTTTTTCTCCTCTCTACTTTATTTATTTTACTTTAATTTTGGTCCAATAAGGTTGCAACACATGGCTTTAATTAGTGGAAAAACTAGTTGTATTCAACAAAAGGACTGATTTATAACAATTTACAAATGTTGAGGTCTAAAAGAGAAAAAGAATAAGATATAGTTCTTCAATCTAATGACATTTTCATAATTTTTATTAAAATATTAATATTTCCCTTAGCGGGAACTTTTAGACAAGTGCTTGTTAGACAATATGCACAAAAGCCACAACAATTTAACATGTTTAAATTCTAAAACTTGTCACTTATAAACTTCCATGGTACTCTAATAAACTATTAAATTATAAAAATGATAATAGAAGTTAATACAATAAATATTCTAATATTCTAGTTATTGTATATAAATTAGAGTCTTTAATATGTTTTGAAACCAATCTTGTAAAACATAAAATAGACAAAACTATGAATTTTGAAAAAAATTATTTACAACCTATATTCAATCGAAAAAACTAAATCTATTGAAAACTGGTCTCAAAATCAACCTTTCTTTGGATTATTATTGTAGCAAGATGGACACTAAAAGGGTTGTTTGCATTCTACAAAAAGGGTGCACAATAAACCCTCTATAGTTGCCATTAGGTTGTAACCTAATGATATTTTTCCTAATCTCTCAAGTAAGAGGTATCAGGTTTGATTCTTTCTTTTTTTCATTGTAATGATAATAAAAAAAAAAAAAAAATCCCTTTATAGCTGGCCAACTCAATCTAATAGGCTATTTTTTCATTATATATATTTAATTAAATTATAATTAATTAATTTTTGTTAAAATATATCTCTTGTTAGAGGTGCCACCGATAAACAAATCCTATCTCAAATAAAGCCAATCTAGATGATATAAATGCACATGCACATGCACATGCACATTTCCCTCTCCTTGGCTAAGGCTAGTTATCTACCTCTACTCCATGGGGTCCTAGCATATTTAGGGATGGTGCTAGTCCAAATAGTAATGTGGCGGAGGATAACAAAGTCTTGCACTTTGGTGGGGTTCAAGTCCAGGTCTATTATGACTTAATCCACGCATGTATCCAAATCCATAGCCCAAAGCATAAATCATGAGCTCAATTATGGTGTTGGTTTCTCAAGCGTTTCTTATCATGGAAGAAATGATAAATACATTTACACGAATATCATCTGATGTTTCGTAGACCCATTCACTTAAACTACCCTAATTGTAATGAATATACTTAAATCTTTTAATTTCAATAAATTTTAGTAGTGCTAGCAGTAAATAATAAATCAAGAACTTGAAGTAGTTTTGTAATTATAAACGCAGAAAGAAAACAAAATAATTGAATCCTTCCCGTATAAGTGTTAGGGATTTTTTTTTTTTTTCTTGTTATTCTTCTTTTTCTTCTTTTTTATAAATTGTGCAACATTATTATAAAAATTATATAATAAAAAACAAGTTATAAAATAGTATTAGTAGCATTCAATATGGATATAACTTACGGAAGTTACTTGCTGTATGGTGAGGTTATTGTCAAATGGCTGATCATTTGAGTGTTGCGATGATGACACATATATAGGTGTCATAGAAAGAAGCGTGGAAGGAAGAAAGACAAATCCGATTTCTCAAGCATACAAATGTAAAAAAAGATCAAATCAAATAGATTGTTCTTAACTCATTTTTTGCTGAATGCAGACTTTTATCTTTCTTGAAGATATTTCAGCAGAATTTCCACGCTATTCTCAATATTATCTATTGCAAAATGATCTCCAAATGAGAAAAAAAGCTTTTTATTTATAAATATTGAAAGCTCAAGTTAGCCGTTAGATCATCTCTAAAATCTAACGATTGAAATTGAGGCTTTTTTTTCCTTTAGTTTGAAGAGAGTTTGAGAGTTTTATAGTATAAAAGAAGCATGATATTCTTTTAAAATAGTTGATTTTTAATATAAAAAAGTTTAAGATTTATTTTAATCCATGTAAGCTCTTTTTAGTCAAATAAAACCGAAAGTAACTTAGAAAGGTATTTTTTGAGTCTAATTTTCACGTCCGAGACAACCGAATAAGGTTAAAAGTGTATTGAACTTATCCTTTTTCAAGCCAAATTTTCATACGATTTCTCATTAGACTTGTTTTTCTAGACTCTATCGCTAACTCGAAAGGTTAGTTCTTAGCATTAAATTGGGCTCTAAGCTTAATTGCTAGTATTTTAGATTAGTATTGTTAAACATAAGTCCAAGCTTTTCAAAATTAATCTTATTAAAGTGGTACTTAAAATTGTGTTTCGAAAGTATGATTTCAAAAACACAATTTTAAATTAGTAAGAAATATTAAAAACACAATTTTGAAAAGAGAGTTTCAAGATAATAAAAGTATTAAAGCGTGTATTGCAAGCAAGACTTCAAAGGGTTTCTTTGAATGGTCTGTTTTTCATTTGTATCTCTATCTTTTTTAAAATGATATCGGTAAATATGTCCAATTTACATCTATATTTTATCTATATTTGATCTATTTGATCTTTTAATGAGAACTATTAATTTTTTTTATCTATATCTATTTCTTAATAAATAATTTATCAAAAAATTAAAAAAAAAAAACACCTATATCCACCCAAAAAAAAAAAAAAAACCGAACAACCAGACCCGTTCAATTTGCTCAGAAATCATGCCTTCATTTTGGTCTTGCTTTCCCTGAGGGCTGAAAAGTCAACTTGTACTGCATTACGCTCCCCCGTCTAGGACGTGAGTCCCAAAAAAGTGATTATATTTTTGTCACATCTTCGAGTGCTAACTTTGTGGAGATGTAAGAGAGAGAGATATATATATATATATATTTTGTAACGTGGAATTAATTTACTTCTTTGGATATAATTTATTTTAATGTGTTTCCTTTTCTTTTTTTTTTTTTGTCACAATCTGATATACTTTATTTTTAGTTGCCTTTTAGCAACTGATTATAATACCAATGCAAATGCATGTCTGATTATGCCTTTACTAGGGCGGTGGCAGTTTAGTCCAAATCTTGATTTTTTACCCTGATAAGCACGTGCAGCGGACATGGTAAAAGCATACCCGATTGGTTAACTTACACAGTATCAACCACGCTAATACTTTTATACCATCCGGTCTTGACACCATTTACACATACTTACTATTTATTTATTTTGCAGTAGTCGTAATTTTATTATAGTCTTATTTTTAATAAATAACTATTACGTCATTTAGTTTATCGAATAGCGATTTCATAATAAATTTCTATTAATAAAATATTGAATAATTATTCTTTATTTAAACCTATTAATATTAATTCAATGATGAAATTATATTTTTTTTTAAAATACCATCATTTAAATAAAAAATTAATAAAGAAAAATCATATTGCAGCTTTATTCTATTCCTTCGTAATAGGAATTTCATTACAGCCTGATTCATTCGGTAAAGTGAACGAGCCATTAGAGTCTTATGAGATGCATTGGATTTTATTTGGTTGTTTGATATATATAAATTCAGGAAATTGATATTTAATTTGGTCGTATTTCTATTTCAAGGTTTTAACGTGTAACTTAACCTTAAAGAAAGAAGTTAAACAGGTTTTATGAATTTTAAAAAAGAATTGTACAAATTTTGATGAATTTATACTAAACATGACCATGCTGAGAGGCCATAGTCTGAGCACAACATGAACATAAGCTCCTACGGGGGTCATGTTTCTCGACATTACTTGAACATCAACAAGTCATATGGATCTTAGATTCTCAACATGACTTAAACACGAACTTATGTTAGGGTTATGTTTCAACACAATCTGTATGGAGTTCATGCTGGGATAGTATTCGCTCAATAACATCACGTTCGTAATTTTCCTTTGATTGTTCCATAAAAATTCAATTTTTATGCTTTACTTTTAAAATTTATCCATTTGGACTCCTTCATAAATAGAAACCAACACCCACAACACAAAATATCTTACAGAATAATCAAATATCAAGATTACATCACTTATGTTTTCTTAGATCATTCCTTAATCCTCCAAGCACTAATCAAATCATTCCAAACCATACAAAATTCCTTTTACAACCCGTTGCCCTTATTTCTTTTAAACTTCCATTGTCTCATTAACCATACCATCCAATTAATCATCTGACTATTAAAATATATAATAATTAATATATTAAGTATTTAGTGATATGATCATAATTAAGTATGTTGGTCCAAAAAGAATAACCAAGAAGAGGGTGAATTGATTATTAATAAAAAATTTTCTTTTCAAAATTTCAAACAAATTCACACCACTTAGTTACTCAACTTTAATGGCTTTAAAACTTGTTTCAAAACAATAGACTTAATAAGTAAAATCTTTAAAAAAAAATTCGAATTAATCAAAGTCACTTAAATCCATGGAAGATCAAACAATAAATTCAAAGTTAAATTTTATATTTACTTTCTGATTTATTTTCTACTTAATAAAATATATTCCAGTTACTCTAATTTACTTTCTGAGTATATAACACAACTAAGAAAAAATAAGTAAATAAGCACGAATTAAAGAGAGATGAGAGAGAAGAGAGTGCAAAATCGATTTATAAAAGTTCCACCTTGAGCGTCAATCCTCTCTTCCAGCTCCAAGCCTCGAACCGGTATTCTACACCGGTATACTCCACTATATCCAAGAATCAATCAAGTTACAAGTTATCTTTGCCAAAGCACTTGGCTAAAATGCACTCAGATTGATTCTCCAAGCTTCTCCTTAAGCTAACAATCAATCTACTAAGCCTCCCTGTAACTCTTAATCTTACACAAGGTGAATAAATCTAGTTCAGAGGAAAATAGAATGTGAATCCTCAAAATTTTGAACAAATAAGAACAATTAAAGCAACAGTAATTTGAGCAAATGAAGAAGGAAATTCTTGTTCTTTGTTTTTCTTTTGTTTTTCACGTGATTGTACTGTTCTTCTCTGTTTTTTGGCACGTATTCTTATCCTTATTTCTTCCAACAGCTAGGACTTTAAGTGGATAAGCTTTGTTCCTGATATTGTTCGTGATTTTAGAATATGATAAGCTTGTTTTGGTCTTCTTCAACTGCAAAAATTTGAATGAGTTGTTATCTTGTTATTATCTCGTGTTTTGCTCCAGTGGATAAGGTTGAGTACCCAATAGCTGAGATGATAATCATAATCTTGAATTTTCGAATTTGATTTGAGACGTTGAGGAATTTTAACTTCTGGTACTGTTCACATGAAAATAGGATCGTATTTTCTATAATTTTTCAATTCTTTTTATGGACAAATATTCATCAGACAATTTCCTTGCATAAATTTGGATCATGTCTTCTATATTCCTAAAGAGAAACTTGAATAAACTGTTGAGATGCAATTCTTCTTGACCACGTGATTTGTTTGCTGTCAAAACATAAACATTATTTTCTCAAAAATAAACTTTAACCCAATAAAACTTGAATCTCCATGGATATTTGAACCAACTTAGTGGAACATAATTGAATATATTTCCCAAATACACTCAACTTTGGAGCTAGGTCTTCAAAATAACAAATCCATCAAAAAAAATCAAATCCGGAACTTGTTCTTCATATTTTGCAGCTTTTTCAAGTTTGCAAGTGCAGTCTCTGATGTACCTTCTGACTGTTTTAAAAAAAAAACTTGTAAACCAGCAAAATACTTTCTAAGTAACCTTTCTGACTATTCATTTTGTTTTTGAAACAACTTTCCAAACTTTCTGATATACGTTCTGAATTGAATCTCTTTCGAACATTTTCATAAACCAACTTTTATCATATTTAAGTACTGCACACTTTAATAAATTTGTTAGTAATTACTTAATCCTTTTTGTTATCATCAAAATCATTATTTGAGAGAAACCAACAAAGTGTAAATTTAAGCTATTAAACAGCCAACAAGACCACAAATGTTTAAAAACATAACAAGACCATAAAATGTTCATTTCTTTCTTGATAAAAGAATGGCTGATATTGCATGAAAATCTCTTAATAAATAATCATGAAAGAGAAAGAATGCCTAGAATTATAAAAAATCGCAACCTTAAGGTTTCCTTCTAAGAATTATTATAGTGGATATTAAACCAAGGGAAAGAAATAGAAATTGTTGTCTTAAAAGAAGGTAAAGGAAGAAAAATGAGGAGAAAAAGAGCCGTCAGTTTCCTTGATGCGCTCGTTTGAAAACTTAAAGGAGAGGGACAAAACAACCTAACATCTATTAAATACTTGCCAACATAACCCATACAAAACCTTCATTAAACACCTTGTTGTTTTTTTATTTATTTTTTAGGTTATTTCAATTACAGGGCAAGTTTCGGAATTCAACAGCCATATTTACAAGTATGTTCACAACGTTATAAAGTTAGAAGGATTCCTAAGAACTAAAGCAATCAATCCAGCAAAATGAAAACTGAGTGAGGGGAGCTCAGGAGCGTGCAGGAGAGTATAATTTATAAATGTGGTGAAATGATCCGTAACAATTCCAAATTTTAGATTTGGGGAAATGTCGCAGTGCTTTGAAATTACCTTAAAGTGGATTGCAATTATTTAGTATGACCCGAAAGCAATAACACTCATGACCGCTGCTTTTCCAGCATTAAGCCTATATCAGGCAAGTTGGATTCAATAAATTTGGTCGGTGCAAAATCATTTTGGAAAGGGCAAGAGATTTAGAATTTTCGGTGTCCGAAAGCGTACAGCACGCACATATATTGGTCAATCTCGACACTATCAATCAAGCAGCACTATTATAAGAAGTACTTCCCATAAGATGATGGGGACCGGGGAGACAATTAGAGCCGAAATCTAGACATGACGACTTCACTTTGAACTTCCATTACTGTAGATTTGTCTTACCATCGTACGATCGGTACTTCAATGTAACAGTTTTGAGTTCAAACCCAAGATACACTGCAGAGTATGACTTCCAATGGAGAACTTATTCACGAGTGCCTGTTGAGACAACAGGGAGATAGTACAAGCTAAGTTGCTTATAAATGGTTTTGGATTCTAGTAACTATCAATATCTGTCTCTGGCCTTCGCAGGTAGTAGCGAAGAGTGTTAACCAGCACCTGCCAATATAGATAAAACCGATGAGAACTTTGGAAAATCATTGCATTTCAAGTATTTCAATTATTCCATGCATATGGTAGTGCACCAGATTTTTGCCTTGGCAGACGAAAACCAGGAATAACAACTTCAGAAAAGTCCGAAAGTAATGTAACTTGTCAACCATTCTCATTATTAACCATATATATACCTGGGACAACGATCTGTTTAGTGCAGCTCCTCCATAGCCGACATGAAATTTATCTTTGGCTATAAGTCCCTGCAAGATTCAAAGACAGTCCCAAATAATAAAACAATGTAGGCAAGATTCTCACAATCCACAGAGAGAGAGAGAGAGAGAGAGAGAGACTACTTCTGTATCAATCTCTGCAGATTCCACATCAATATTAACATCTGCTATGATCTTCATGATTTCAACTAGCAATCCTGGACGATCTGCTGTCTCTATATAAAGCAAGCTGGCACAGAAAGGAGTAGTGTCAACTCATAGATTTCCAAGAGAATTTTATCAAGTTCACAAGAAACTTTGAATCAGCAGCAAGTCAAGATATTTATCTTCGATAAAAATCACAAGTTGCATACCTGCGCTTTGGACCATCTTCTTTCACATGTATATGAGTTGCAATGTCCACATCAGGCTGCGATAGAAAGAACAATAAGTACAGTTTAGTAAAACTTAGCAGAATAGCTAGCACAATCACTTGCTGCAGAAAATAAACCTGCCTGAGTATTATTAACAGAGGCAATACGTCACAGAAACTTAGAATGTTGAGGTAAATCATCTGAGTCTCCTGTCCCAACTTTGCTAATTATTGGAAAGCATATGGAATTGTTCATTTGAAGAAATAAAGAACACCACTGCATAAAGAAGGTTATTATCCCATTATGTTATGTTGGCTTTTACTTCTTGCTCTATATCAAAATGGTTAGAAGATTAATTTAAATGGAAAGACAAACAAGTTCCTTCTATTTATCTGTTTAAAGAGATTAATCTTTTTCGACAAGAGATCTTCACTAAAATGAGGAAGCAACAAAATTTCCCTAATCACCGAACCAAAGAAAGGATTAACCCACAGATAAAAATTTTCTGGCATGCAAGTAGCAGAAGAAAGGAATAACAAAAAAGGTTATGATGGAGTAACAACAATAGATCAAAAAACTGGGGTTGAGCAGCCTAATGCTCAAGAAGTCAACCCTGGATTCTCTATTTCACTATCATCAAACAGCCATATATATTTGCAACCTTCTAACTACCATACATTGGAGAACAAAGTTTCCGTTCATGATATCAAGAACTGTTTCCCATTCCTGCCAAGTCATACCACTAGTCAAATAACCTATCACAATTGTCAAAGAGTCATTCAGCCCATAAAAATCTTCAGTCCCCAGACATCTTATCAATGTGGAATAGCCTTCCAGGTGAAATGTAGGAGTCACATGTGCTCTCAAACATTGTAATCAATAATTCCATTACCTTCTTTTCAGGAGCTCTTATTCCAAACGCCTCACCCATAGCAACTGCATACATGATTCCTAACAATTCATAGAATGAATACACATGAAAGGTAAAAATAGATAATCGAGCAGCACAAAAAACCAATTGCATTTTTTAATGCATATCAAACACAAAATATATAAAAACAGTGATAATGAAGTTAGCTTGTCAGACTCACTGGATGGTACTTCAGTAGATTATTGATTATTGTCAATCGAATCATCTCCAAGAGGTCAGCTTCTTCAACTTTACGTCCATCATCTCTGTGTAACCAAACAGATGGTGTAAAATCTAAGATCATTGCCACTTAATATAACATTCATTACCTCCATTTTGCTATTAATGAAAATAAAAAGAGAAATCAGCTAAATGGTCAATTTGAGCGGCATAAAGGGACATAAAAAGGAATTGAGATGCATCTCTGACAACTACATTGATCCCTTTATCCCACTGTGTATTAATCCAAATTGAAAACCTTTAGTGAGATCCATATCTTCCCTCAGGATTCTACTAGGTATTCTTATGCTTCCCTCTTCTCTTTGAACATGACTTCACATCATTAATTTCGTCATATTGAGACAAAAATTTGACAAGGGTTGCATCAAAGACACAAAATCCCCAAACAATTACAAGTACCTGTAGAAAAGAACTGATATTTGCCTGCCATACAGCTCAAACAAGAACATAATTTTAGTACAAGGGGCTTCACTCAATGAATTCTCACATTAATGATAGGTCAATGTACACCAAAACCTCTTCTTATCCAGCTCAGGCATGTTTACGTGAGGCACTTTCAAGGTATCCTCATCTAGACTACCAGATGGCCATTAATGGGATTTTTTTTTTTTTTTTTTTCCAAACTCTCACCCTCTCTTTCAAAAAGTAAGCACCAAAAACATCAAGATTTTCAAAAAATCTAAAAATATATATCTTGCGACTCTGCGACATTTCATTTAGAATGTACTATAATAAACTCAAGCTTATGCAGACCAGCTTAAAATAGGATCAAGCCAAATATAGACAGAACAACTTGCCAGGGATTGATGGTATTGACTGTAAAACATATTGATTAATGGCAAGACAGCTCCCAAATCATTGTTTTCAATTTACCTTCTCATTCTTTTGCAAATAAGATGATAAATATCCTTGGTACAATGAATGGTTCATTTTTCTGATTGACAAGTTTGGTATATAATATATGGTGATAGCGATTTTGCAAAGGTATGTTTGTCCAATATGAATAAAGTATAAAGAGCACCAACAATAACTTTTCTAAAATGGTAGAATACTGAAAAGGAAAGACCCTGCAATAAACTGTGGAATATGAGCAATTGAGATTACCCCAATCAGATGTGAAGAAGAGTCCATGTTTCCATAAGCAACTTGAGATATGTAAAGTACTCATAAAGTTTTGACAGATATTACTCACGATCTTGTAATATAAAATTTGGTCTGTTTCACTGGTCCCTCAGTGGTGACTGTCCCTTTTGATACATCCAAGCCCAATTCTTTCAATGCTTTCATCTGTCAAGGTGAATCAATTCATATAAATCCTATGCTAAACTAATATTAGGCAAATATAATCAGATTGTCAGAAGCCAGAATACCATTTCAAATCCAGTACTTACAGTTCATCATATATCCAAGGAAGGAATATCTTAAGATGGTTCAATCCCTTAATGTATCTATATGTCCACATGATACAGATCAAATGTCTTAATCAAGTGCCGTAGTGAGAAAGCTGTAGTGAGGACAACAAGCACTTGCAGCTATGGCAATGCAGCAGCTTTAAGCTTGTAATTGTGAAATTTTATTTGTTAGATATATCAGTAGTTGTGGTTTAGCTGTTTATTTATTTTTGACACATGCAATATAGCACTAAGTATATATAGCAAGTACAAACTTTCTAAATGAAAATAACAGAATCATTTTTCATTCGTTCCTTTCTACGTTTGTTCCCTCATGCTCTGCATTAATTCAGACCTTTGCTTTCTGCAAATCTCCATCACTGTAAGTTCTTGAATGAATTTTTTTTTTTTTTTTTTTTATCAAATTCAAGATTATTCATATGAAAGTCTAGAGACTGGAAGATACTTTCAAGGAAATACTGCAGATAATGAACACTTACGGTATCGATAAGAGCCCCAAGACGATCTCCAAAGCTGAGTTGCACAATAGTTGCATTTGGATCTGAATCCTGATCTATAAGAACTATTGGCATGGGAACTGAATCAGCAGCCTGATCAGACTGCACGAAAAAATTCAAAACCAAATTAAGCATCTAATTTAGCCCTCTCTTTTCAAATAAATCATCACTCTCTAACTGTTAACAATGAATAACACGATCCTCTTATTGCATTCAACTCATGATGGTAAAAGGAAGTGCACAATCAATACAATTTAGAAAGAGTAATAACCAAAGAAGAAAAGGATCGTTACATGTCAAATCATACCCAACAAATTTGAGCCAAGAAAATATTGATGAAAACAGGTAGATTCCTTTAAGGAATTTAAAAAACGTAACAAGGCAATAGAAGGAGAGAAGATCACCTAACTGCACCATCCCTATACCATCCATGAAAATGAACAGAAAAATACAATATCAAAAATCAGGCTGGATCATCTGTATAAATTATATAGGTACAGGAAGGAAAAATATATGCAACAAGTCGAGCTCGACTCATCCGTAGAAACATATAATTTCAATTCAAGGATGTCTTTGTTGCATAAAAAAAAATTTCTAGATTCCTACTAAATTTATTATAATCACAAATTAATTATCAACTATTACCCTAAGGCCAAAAGAAAAAAGTAAAAAATCATCATAGTAACATCATGAGTAAGCAGTAGCATATAGCAAGAAATAATGATGAGGTGATTACAGGTCTTGGCTGTTAACCAACTCGAAAATTTCAATGTGACTGGAGAAACGAGTAGCATTTTCTATAGTTATTACTCATCAATTCTAATGGTCAGCCACCGCTATTAACTTCCATTACCACTTACACATAAAAATCATCATCTGCAACCTCTTATCACAAAGATACTTAGCCACAGTAAAGGTTTTCTTTCGGACCCATGCAGAAAAATGTCTGGAAGAACAAAAAATAAACACATTCCAAGGTTGATTTTGAGTATAAGTTTCATGATTTAAACCTGATCATATAGGCAATATTTATACTTGATATGAGTATTTTTAATCTCAGATCCTTTAATAATCAGTAGAAATAATGTTCTCCAGCTTAACATCGATTAATGCTCGAATTTCTATAGATGATCAACTCGAACTCAACCTGAACTCGATCACAAATGTTAACAGATAGGAGAACATAATGCAAGCTCTAATAACTAGCGATAAACTCAAGTTACTAATATTAAATTCCTCACCGATGATGCAGGATCCAAAGCATTAACACCTTTAGTTGAGCAACAAATATAGCTCCTGCAAAATCAAAATTAAAGTTAATATTCAAGAATTTTTCTTCTCAAATTCCACGAAATGGTACTTGTTTGATTGTAAACTGATCCGATTTCCGGACTTGTTTAAAGTGGAGTACGAAGCAGGAAATAAGTGACGAATCGCGGAGAACGAAGAAGAAGAAGGTTCCAGAAACGGAACAGCAGCTCTAGAAGTGGAACGATCAAAGAGCGAAGGTCGAAACAGAGTGTGCGAAGAAGAGAAGAAGATCTTCGTGAAAGCCATTGGAGAGATTGTTTCTTCTGTTCTTCCTTTTTCTCGTTTGCTGTTTGTTTGCTCAGTGATTTGGCTTCTGGTGAATCAGAGCAGGGCACACACTGTAGAAAAAGATGGTTGAAAAGCGTGAGAGAGAGAGACAGAGACAGAAACAGAGAGAAGATATTTAATTAAATATTTAATACTGCAATTTGGTTGCTCGGGTTGGCGAGGATAAAGGGCTTTATTGGAATTTCAGTTGTTTTAATTCGCATTGGGAATAATTATTACGAGGAAGTAGTTCCATTATTTAAAATATTAATGTAAACATGTGTTTGTTTCCCAACATTTTAATATAATATTTTTATCATTTTTAAATATATTTATCAAAATAATATCATATTTTTATTATTTTTCAATAAATATTTATTAAAAAGTAAAAATTAATAAAAACTAACTTTATTTATAAATTGATCAAACAGATATGATACAAATAAGTTATAAATATAAATCTAATATAGATATAATACAGAAAAAAATAAGATAATCCCATCAAACTCATAAAATAAGATAAGGAAAAAAATTATATTTAAAAAAAAATCCTAGAAAATCCAAAAAATTGAAAAATAATTCTTAATTTATACCAATTAAAATTATATCTTAGAAATACCGTTTCAATTTATTTAAAAAAATCCCATTTTCAAAATGTAATTTTAATACTTATAAATCAATTTTGTTTCATCTCGTCAATAAAAATTGATAAAAGAGGGTTTTAATATAAAATATATATATATGTATTTCACCCATGAATTATTGTATTTTTTTTATGAATGATTTCATAAAATAAATAGAACCTTTGAATGTAACCTATATTTAGGAATTATCTTATTGAAAATTTATATATATACCATCTATCTTTGTTGTCTTTTAATGACAGAATTTTTAAACTGAAAGTTCTCCCTAACTATATAATCAGTTATTCTTAATAATATTTTCTCTTTTAAAATACGAGAAACTGAGTTTCATTACATTTGGTTATGGCCAAAAAACAGAGTACTAACATGCTTTATGCCAAAACATAAGTATATAAAGTTTTAAAACCTATATGAAATTGTTTAGATCGTTAGATTTTTATTTGTATCGATAACAATTTGGTTTGATCAGTTTATAAATAAAATTATTAGAGTTTTATCAGTATCAAATCTGTATTGATTTAGTATTGATTTGATTTGAAAATTAAACCAAAACAATACAAAACAAAATCAACTACCCAAACCACCTATTACGGTAAATGGTCAAAATCTTACAAATTTGCAAAAATGTCAGCGTTGTCCAGAACCTGAAAAATAAGGGCGAGCAAAAACATTCAGTATGGACCATTATATATAAACACGCTCTAGGTCAAAACTGTAGGCAACTTAAAAAGCTAACGATTCTAATTACAAATTAATTTTAACCATAGTCAATACTATTCTTGATATTAGAAATCCAAATATGTTGGAACCAGCCCTCAGAAACTATCTTTTAACAGCTTTTACCAAAATTATACCACCAACAGATACTGACAAAACCATAAACAAAAACATGTCGAAACCACAAATATAAATGGGTATATGGCCTCAACAGAATTAGGCACAAAGCCTCAAATGAACATGGGAGTGAAACCTTAAAACAAGTACTAATACTAATACCAAACCATAACCACTACCAAAACCAATCACATATCTAATATGATTTTTATAAAATCAAGTGTAGACAAACTATGATGGTTTGGTCAGTGCAACTAGAAACAGTCATGAGCATGAGATATTACAAGTCATAGATTTGGCTTATAATTAGCCGGTCCATGAAAAAGATTAAATTTTCGTGATGAAACCTTAACGTTTTCTTACTTGCTGTTGTTCATTTTGATCTTCACAATTTTTATTATATGTTGGGATTGTTGCAATCGACCAATATCATAGGTGTGTAAATTGACATAAAAAGCATCTTGCCATGATGCATGTGTACAAATGTTATGGCAAGAAGCATGATAGAAAGAACATACAAAGTTGATTTCTCAACTGTATGAGTATAATAAAAAAAATCAAATCAAGTAGACTCGATCATTCTTGATGTGTTCTTTGTTGAATAAGCGTTTTGATCTTTTTTAGGGATATTTCGACAGAGCTTCTATATTGCTTTCAACGTTAGAAATATGTAGAATAATCATCCCAAGCCTTCTATTTATAGATGTTAAAAGCTAACACCAATTATCATATGATATATGGATGAATGGATGAGACCAAGCTTGCGGATGACCATTAGATTATTCTTAAGGATCAACAACTAATATTAAAGCCTTCTTTTCTTTTATAATGGAATGGGCTTAGAAGAGCCTGAAAACTTTTATAATATAAAAGAAACCTAATACTCTTATGGCTTGTTTGGTATGTAATGGACCAGAATGGAATTGTGATTCTAGCTTCCATTCATTTTCCTACGTTTGGAAATTTCACAAGAAGACGGAATCGTGATTCCTTGGAATCGACTATCAGGCTTTTAGGTGGAATTTAATTCTGTCTTTGAGAAGGCAGAGTCACAATTCCATTCCACTTTCCATTAAGAATTTTTACTTAAATTACCTTTTTATCATGTATAAATTTATTATCTTATTTTTTAAAGGGTGTTTTTGGTAAATTTCAATATAAGCTAATTCATATCCATTCCATTCCATATTCATATCTAAATAAAGGAATGGATTTATCATTTCCATATTGATTCCATTCCATTTCATTCCTTCGATTCCAATCTATTCTATTTCGAATGATTCATGTGTACCAAACGTGACATTATAAGATGGTTTTTTCTTTTATATAAAAGAGCATATGACCTATTAGTCCACTTAAGCCCTATAAGAGTCGAATAAAAACCAAATTAGCTTATAAAGATATTTTTCAAGTTAACTTTTTGCACGCAAGAGTACCAAATAAGGTAAAGAGCGAATAAACCAGTTCCAAGTCTACTAAGACAAGTTTTCCTAAAACATCACTCCGTAGACCTAATCTCCTAAACCCTGTCATTGCCTTAAGAAATTGATCCATAGCATTAAATTGGATTGAAGACCTAACTAATAATATGACCCAGTACAACTATCAAGAAACATTATCTCATTATTATTGATTCATTATAGGAACTTATTAAAAAATAACAAAGGGCTTTCATAGTTTTTCACATTTTAAGAAAATTCTCAAATGTATGAGGGTTTTAAAGGAAAATTATGTTTATTTAAACTCCTACAATTAACACTTCATTTGACTCTCTGCTGATTAATTTTTTTAATCACTTAAAATATTAATACTTTAAAGGAACTTAACTCAAAGTTGGATTCTAAATTAATTTACCAATATTCAATATGACCTACAAATACTTAAAATGAATCAGGCTACAACAAATCACAAATTGATATAACTCATGTTTTGCAAAATTTTCACTAGTACTAATAGAATTATTGTAAACCGAAAATTTAATCAATTCGGTTTGCCACAATCAGTGACAGAATTGATCAGAGCAAGTTGAGAATAAAATCAATAATCAATATTCAACCCCTTAAAACAAGACTCACTGGTATTTTTATGTGCATGACACAAACTAAAGAATAACAAAACTCAAACTAACAAATAATAACACTACCGACCTATTTACTAGGTCACAGACTCATTTAAGATGTTTAAAAGATAAAATAATATAAAAAAATAAAATAAATTAAATAAAACTTTCCAATACCTAAAAATCTAAAAGAAAAATAAAACCACACAGCATAACTAATAAATATAATATAGCTCAACACTTAAGATATCTTTCCAAAATCGACTCAAAGAGACAAAATTGCTATATTTTGGGGTCGGGTTTCCTCTTTCTTGAGTCCTGAAAATTTCATCATCCAAATAGGCATCATTATATATACATGATAGTTCAATGATAATTATCGATATTTGTATGGAATTTATATATATTGGAGAGAAATGATTAGAGGATCGAAATTCTCTATCGAATTGATTGTCCAAATGATTTGTCTTCATTTGCATTTCTATTTTTATGATGATTAAGTCATGATAGATTTTTAATTTACTACTTGAAAATATTTTCATGCTATGTTTCTTATTGGATAACATTGTTCTATTGGAAAGTTAAAGAATAAGATATGTGTACCTTAAATGTCTTATACATATGAAAAAAATTATGAAATGACTTGTAATAATAAAAAAAAAAGAATAGAAATTTCACTTGAAAAAGTGTTTAAAAAAGTTTTTTTAATAATTTAGCAGATATTTCATTATAAATTTTTTAAAATATATATACATATATTTATATTTAAACAAGACAACCTTAAAACTTTTCAAATTCTAATCAATCCAACACGAATGCAAATATAAAAAATGTGGGATTGAGGTCTTTGGTCTCATCTAAATTTGATATATATTAAGAAAATGCCATTTCCTTTCTTTTCAAATAATATATCAAATAATAAATACAACTTGAAAATTTAGACTATTTTCCACATTCTATAAGAACAAAAAGCAATACCTTTGTAATATATAAATAAATATTTTATATTAAAGGCAAAGATATCATTTGATATAAAATAAGAGGGTTTTATGGTCAACTTTAATGCTTAATTAATTTTTGTTGGTTTTTTTTGTCGTTATCAGATGCGTAAATGAAGATGAAGAGATATCATTAAAAATAAAGTGACGTCATTAAAGATGAAGAGATGTCATTATTAAAATAAAGAGATGTCATTAAAGATAAAGAGACATTACCAAAGATGAAGAGACGTTACAAAAAATAAAGAGGCATTATTAAACAGTTATTCCTTGTCTTCTATATAAACTAGGCTTCCCCCTTCCCCAAAATCATTCCTAAACCTAGAAAATCCTCTCTACAAGTCTGCTAATGTCCATTGGAGTTAGAGGAGATCAAAGATTTTGGATCGGGCAAGCAAATCTAAACAAAATCTATTAAGATTACAAGAATTGATGATCGTTTTTCTCATATCTCTTTTAGTTTTGAAGGAGCTTTTATTGGAGCAAACCCTAGTTCTGTGTAAGATCTGATCTTTTTGTGATTAGCAAGGGGTTTAAGGATCTAATCACGGTAAGTTCATCTTCACATACCTAGATCTATCATAAGATATAATTTTGATGATACATGTCTGTTTTGCTTATTTGCAAAATTAGGATATTTGCAGTGAGATCTGTTTTATTGGAATTTTGAGGAAATTGATAGAGGAAGAAGGTACTATTTTGGAGTTTCCTTAAAAGGTTATGGTTTTGGAGAAATTGGATATGTTAGATTTTGTTTTCTTGTTGAAATTTTTAATTGTTTCTGTTCATATTATATTATCAGGAGGTTTGGAGATTGTGGGTTGTTGTTAACAAAGATTGTAGTTTTGGAGATTTGTTCCTGAAATTGAAAAGGTAAGACCATTCCTTGTTTGATATATGTACTTGTAGTTTAGTATTTTTTTTTTGTGTTGTAAAACAAATAATAATCAATCTAAATCTATTCGCTTAATTAATTTCTCTAATGGGTATTTGGCTATGACTAGTAAAGTCCTGGCAGACAGTGATACTATTGGCACCCTGATGACCTTATGTATCGTTTCCCTAGTGGAGTTGTACTTGAGATGATTTCGATAGATTAGGTAATTTGACAGTATGGCCATGGTGTTTATGGAGTACTCATTCACCATATATGTATAAATTACCTATTTTCAGAAGTTAGTTGATTTTCAGGTCTGATTACTCTAATTTGGGACTAAGATTCATAGTTCTGAATTGTGTTTTTTATCTGGCTTAATAAAGATAATAATCTGATTGATTGTATTAGAATAAGTTGCATTTATATATATGTTACATGTGCATATGCATTTGTTTTATGGTTTGGTGTACTGAGCGTCCTTTCATTTTCAGGTACAAGTGAAGATGACATAGTATATGATATATCTGGATATGATCTGTACATAGATTAAGGGGATGGCAATAGTGGTCGTAACTACCCTACTGAGGAATAGATTCAGACACAGGATTATGAGAAAATAATTTTTAGATCTTTTGTAGAGTTTGGAATAATGTTAAAGATTTTATATTTTTCTGAAAGAATTTGGTTTTTTATATTATTTTAAAATCTTTTAAGGATCTAAAGGATTATTATATAATAAGTGAAGCTAGAATTATCTTGAACTTGGTTGGCCTAGGTTTATGCTAACTTTGTTATGTTAAAACAGGATCTTTTAGAGGATTTTTATTTATATGTTACACAAGTTTTTAACCTCTTAATGTACCTTTTGAGAGAGTTTATGGAGATTATATCATATGTTTTTATATTGTGGAATAGATTGTTAAAGCCTTTGCATGTCCTATAAAAGAGAACACGTGGCGGGCTGTAATTGCCAATAGGTTAGGGCATTACAGCTTATTTGGTATCAAAGTAATAGGTTTTAAATCATATAGATTTAAGTGTTGAATCTTTAGAACGGTGAGCATTGATGAGTAAGGTAGAAAATGGTAAGATTGTTGTTTAGTTAAGTTTGTTGTTTCCTGATGGATTTTAAGTTTTGATCTTTAAGTTGGATTACCCTGTTTCTTATGTGGTTGTGTTTTGCTTGTATTAGAATGCCTCTTAGGAGAAGAATGCCTGAGGTAGGTTCCTCTAGAGCTGGAGGGGAGGAAGTGAATAATAGGCAGGATGATCAACAGCTTCAGAATCATGATTTACCACCACCACCACCAGTTTCTACCTGTAGGACAGCGGGTTCCTATTGATGTTACACAACTTATACAGGCTGTGAATGCTTTGCTGGGAGTAGTTAATTAGCAACAGCAAGATATGAGGCACGACATATGGATGGTTCAGGCGAATGTTGAAGCTTGGAGATTGGAGACACAGAGACTGAATGAAAATGGAGGTTTATAGGCTAGACCTGCAGATGTTCTTAGTTTGAACAAATTCATGGACTTGGTACATAAGTTTAAGCTAGTACCAAGTAAGCCTCTAGATGCGCAACTTTGGATGGAAGAAGTTGAGAAGACTTTTGCTGCTCTGGATATTCCAAAGAATAAGAAGGTTGAGTATGTCTCCTATTTGCTGACTGGGAGAGCCAATAATTGGTGGAGGAGCACCAAGCGACACATGGATGGGGCTATTACTTGGCAGATGTTCCAGCAAGCTTTCTATAGGGAGTTATTTCCTAACAGTGTTAAGCAGAAGATGCTTCAGGAGTACTATACCTTGCAGCAAGGAAAGATGACGGTGGAAGAGTATGACTCAAAGTTGCATAGATTGATGAGATTTCTCCCTAATGCTTTGAAAGAGAGTGAAGAGGCCAAGGTTAGCAGATTCATTACTAGACTAGAGCCTGAGATCCAGTACCAGGTAAATTCGGTGGATCTGAACAATTATTATGTAGTAGTGAATAAGGCCAAGATAGTAGAGCAAGGTTAAGCAGGATGAGAAGCTGTGAACCTCAGAGAGGTCAGTTATTCTTGGGCAAGAAATCAACATCTGGTGTGTTGACATAGGATAGGGGTAAGAGACCTATTACACAGCCTTTCAGGCCAGCAGTGCTGAATAGATAAGAGATTCCCTAGATGCCTTGGATCACATGATCTGAAGAACTGCAAGTAGATAGAGAATGCTTGCTTTTCTTATGGTAGAGTTGGACATATCAGCAATTTCTACACATAGAACATTCTTCCTCAGGTTTTCTGTTTCAAGTGTAAGTAGAGAGGACATAGAGATCTAGATTGTAAGGATTTTGGAAGACAGATAGTTCCAAGAGTTCAAATTGGCAGAGCACTATATTCTGGCCAGGGACAATAAGCACCATCAAAGGTATATGCTCTTCAGCGTAGTGAGACATTCGGGTGGACACTATTGCGGGTATGTTTTCTATACTCCTACATAGTGCATATGTGTTGTTTGATACTGGTGTTAGTTTTTCTTGTGTTGCTGAATCTTTTGTATTTGTGTGTAGTGTATCTGTTGAGTTTCTGTCTAAATGTTTGTCTGTGAGTACACCATTGGGAAGTGGGTCTGTGTTGAATAGAATTTGTAGGATTGTAGATATCAAGATAGAAGATAGGCATATACCTGCAGATTTGATAGTGTTGGATATGCTGGACTTTGATATGATTCTAGGAGTAGACTGGTTGACAAAGTATAAAGTTGTGATTGATTGTCACAATCTTGTAGTAGAGTTTAGTTTGTCTGATGGGGACCAGTTTGCTTATAATTTAGTAGTGCAAAGACCTCCAGCTCTACCTACTTATGAGTTGTGGGGAAGACCAGTTTTGGCAGCAATGGTGAAAGAGGATAAACAAAAGATAGATATATTTGAGATACCTGTGGTGTGTGAGAACCCAGAAGTTTTTCCATAAGATTTACCTGGATTACTACCAAAAAGAAAAGTGGAGTTCAGTATTGACTTGATACCATGTACTACACCGATTTCCAAGACTCCTTATTGCATGGCTCCCATAGAACTAGAAGAGCTTAAAGAGCAGTTAGATGATCTATTGAAGAAGAAGTTTATTAGACCCAGTGTTTCACCCTAGGGAGCTCCAATTCTATTTGTGAAGAAGAAAGATGGTAGTATGAGGTTGTGCATAGATTACAGAGAGTTAAATCAGGTGACGGTCAGAACAAGTACCATCTACCAAGAATCGATAATTTGTTTGACCAACTAGTAGGAGCTTAAGTGTTTTCAAAGATAGATCTGAGATCAGGATATCACCAACTCAGAGTTAATGCAGAAGATATACAAAAGACTACTTTCAGGATCAAGTATGGACACTATGAATTTGTTGCCATGCCTTTTGGTCTCACAAATGTGCCAGCAGTGTTTATGGATTTAATGAATAGAGTTTTCCGAGATTATCTGGATATGTTTGTCGTGGTTTTTATTAAAGATGTGCTGGTGTATTCTATGTCTAAAGAGGAACATGAGGAGCATCTGAGATTGGTTCTGACTAGATTGAAAGAAGAGAATTTGTATGCTAAGCTTTCTAAATATGAGTTTTAGTTGGAACAAGTTTCTTTCTTAGACATATAGTTGATGGTAATGATATTTCAGTTGATCCTGAGAAAGTAAAAGCGATTGTTGAATGGCCAAAACCCAAGACTGTGTTAGAAATTAGAATTTTTTTTGGGAATGGTGGGATATTATAGGAGATTTATAGAAGATTTTTCAAAGATTGCCAATCCATTGACCAGATTGACACAGAAGGGAGTTAAGTATGTGTGGAGAGAAGACTGTGAAGCTAGTTTTCAGTTGTTGAAGAACAAGTTAGTGTCTACTCCAGTGCTAGCCTTACCAGTAAGTGGTGAGAAATATGCTATATGCAGTGATGCCTCTATACAAGGTTTAGGATATGTGTTGATGCAAGGGGGTAGGGTAATAGCATATGCTTCCAGACAATTAAGGCCTATGAGAGGAATTATTTCACTCATGATCTGGAACTAGTAGCCCTAGTGCATGCTTTGAAGTTGTGGAGACATTACCTGTATGGGGAAAGATATAAGGTATGCACAGATTACAACAAGAGTTAAAGTGCATCTTTTACTCAAAAAGAGATGATTATGAGACAAAGAAGGTGGTTGGAGCTAATAAAAGACCATGACATAGATATCCAGTATCATCTGGAAAGGCAAATAATGTAACAGATGCTTTGAGCAGAAGAGAGTAGATAATCTTGCAGCTTTGATCACAACAGAACGCCATTTGATTAAGGATATGAGGAAGCTTGAGCTGGAGATAGTCACAAAGCAAGTAGGTGAAAGATTGGCGAACTTAAGAATACAGCCTACTCTTGTAATCAAGACAGCTCAAAAGATGATCACAGTATCCTGGAAAATAAAAAGGAGAATGGATAGGGGCAGGGCACCAAAGTTTCAGGTTGACGAAGAAGGTATTCTGCAATATAAATGAAGATTGTGTGTACCAGTTCAAGGAGAACTTAAGAGGGAATTATTGAAGGAAGCACATTATTCTAGTTATTATAACCATCCAGGAGGTAATAAAAGTATCAAGACTTTAAGAAGTCGAATTGGTGTATAACATAAAAAAGGAGATAGTATAATATGTTTCCAATATTACACTTGTCAAATGATTAATATTTTAGCATAGAAGACAGGCAGTGAGTTGAAACCTTTGCTATACCGCAGGAAGTAGGAACACAACACCATGGACTTTGTTTCTACTTTACCTAAGACAAGAGATAAGTTTGACTCCATATGGGTGATTGTGGATAGACTCACTAAAGTCGCTCATTTTATACCTATCAAGACTGGGTATCAAATGGATCAGTTAGCGAGATTATATGTCAAGGAGATTGTAAGGTTGCATGGAGTACCCGTAACTATTGTATCGGACAGGGATACTAGATTTGTTGGGAGATTTTGGAAGAGTCTACATCAAGCTTTGGGTACCAAAGTGGTTTTCAACATAGCTTATCATCTACAGACTGATGGACAATCTGAGAGGACTATTCAAATTCTGGAAGATATGTTGAGAACATGCATTTTGGACGTCAAGGGTAGTTGGGATGAGAATTTACCGTTGGAGGAATTTGCTTACAACAGTAGTTATCAAGCATCGATTGACATGCCTCCATTTGAAGCTTTTTATGGTAGAAAGTGCATATCACCTATTCATTGGATAGAAGTGGGTAAAAGACAGTTGTTGGAACCTGAGTTAGTGCAAGATGTAGTTGATAAAGTTAAGTTGATTAAACAGAGATTGCAAGTAGCTCAGAGTCAACAAAAGAGTTATGCTGATAAGCGAAGAAAACCTCTGGAATTTCAAGTGGGAGAGCAAGCTTTGCTTAAGATCTCACCAACAAAAGGGGTTGACAGATTTGGATTAAGAGGAAAGTTGAATCCTAGATATGTGGGACCATTTGAGATTGTAGAAAAGATAGGCGATATGACATATAGATTGGCTTTACTACTTAATTTGGAAGGAGTGCATAACGTATTCTATGTATCTATGCTCAGAAAATATGTCAGAGATCCTGAAGAGATAGTAGCTCTTGAGCCGCAAGAAGTGCAGCCAAATCTTTCCACAATTGAAAAGCCAGTAAGAATTGTGGATACCAAGGAACAGATCTTAACAAGACGAGTAATCAAGTACGTAAAAAGTGCAGTGGACGAATCAATCTGAACGAGAAGCTACCTGGGAACTGGAGGAGGAGATGAGAATAAAGTATCCTGAGCTTTTTAATAATCCAGGTAACTTTCAAGGACGAAAGTTCTTTTAGGAGGAGAGAAATGTAATATATAAATAAATATTTTATATTGAAGGGCAAAGATGTCATTTTATATAAAATAAGAAGGTTTTATGGTCAACCTTGATGCTTAATTAATTTTCATCGGTTTTTGTTGTGTCAGTTATCAGATGCGTAAATAAAGATGAAGAGACATCACTAAAAATAAAGTAATGTCAGTAAAGATGAAGAGACGTCATTATTAAAGATGAAGAGATGTCATTATTAAAATAAAGAGATGTCATTAAAGATAAAGAGACATTACCAAAGATGAAGAGACGTTACTAAAGATGAAGAGGCATTATTAAATAGTTATTCATTATCTTCTATATAGACTAGGCTTCCCCCTTCCCCAAAATCATTCCTAAACCTAGAAAATCCTCTCTACAAGTCTGCTAATGTCCATTGGAGTTAGAGGAGATCAAAGATTTTGGATCGGGCAAGCAAATCTAAACAGGATCTATTAAGATTACAAGAATTGATAATCGTTTTTCTCATATCTCTTTTAGTTTTGAAGGAGCTTTTATTGGAGCAAACCCTAGTTCTGTGTAAGATCTGATCTTTTTGTGATTAGCAAGGGGTTTAAGGATTTAATCACGGTAAGTTCATCTTCACAAACCTAGATCTATCATAAGATATAATTTTGATGATACATGTTTGTTTTTGCTTATTTGCAAAATTAGGATATTTGGAGTGAGATCTGTTTTATTGGAATTTTGAGGAAATTGATAGAGGAAGAAGGTACTATTTTGGAGTTTCCTTAAAAGGTTAGGGTTTTGGAGAAATTGGATATGTTAGATTTTGTTCTTGTTGAAATTTTTAATTGTTTCTGGTCATATTATATTATCAAGAGGTTTGGAGATTGTGGGTTGTTGTTAACGAAGATTGTAGTTTGGAGATTTGTTCCTGAAATTGAAAAGGTAAGACCATTCCTTGTTTGATATATGTACTTATATGTTTAGTATTTTTTTGTTGTGTTGTAGGAACAAATAATAATCAATCTAGATCTATTTGGCTTAATTAGTTTCTCTGATGGGTGTGTTTGGCTATGACTAGTAAAAACCTGGCAGACAGTGATACTAGTGTGGCACTCTGATGATCCTTGTGTATCGTTGTCCCCAGTGGAGTTGTACTTGGAGATGATTTCGATAGATTTAGGTAATTTGGCAGTATGGCCATGGTGTTTATGGAGTACTCATTTACCAATATATGTATATAATTACTTATTTACAAAAGTCGGTTAATTTTCAAGGATCTGAGTTACTTCAAGTTTGGGACTAGGGATTCATACTTTTGAACTGTGTTGTTTAGTTAGCTTAATAAAGATAATAATCTGATTGGTTGCATTAGAATAAGTTGTATTTGATATATATGTTGCGTGTGCATATGCAGTTGTTTTGTGGTTTGGCATACTAGGCGTTCTGCTCAATCCTTTCATTTTCAGGTACAGATGAAGATGACATAGTATATGATGTATCTAGATATGATTTGTGCATAGATCAAGGGGATGGCGATATGGTCTAAACTACCCTACTTAGGAATAGATTCAGATACAAGATTATGAGAAAAGAATTTTTAGATCTTTTGTAGAATTTGGAAAAATGTTAAAGATTTTATATTTTCTGAAAGACTTCGGATTTTTATATTTTTTTAATATCTTTTAAGGATCTAAAGGATTATTATGTAATAAGTGGAGTTAGAATTATCTTGAACTTGGTTGGCCTAGGTTTATGCCAATTTTGTTATGTTAAATAGGATCTTTTGAAGGATTTTTATTTATATGTTATGCAAGTTTTTAACATTGTGATGTACCCTTTGAGAGAGTTTATGGAGATTGTATCATATGTTTTTATATTGTGGATTACATTATTATAGCATTTACATATCCTATGAAAAGAGGACACATGGCAGGTTGTAATTGCCAACAGGTTAGGGCGTTACAATCTTGTAGTTTGAACCCATTTTTGTCCAATAGTAAATTTTGTTATGATCAAGAAAAGTAAGGTTTATTGTGGTTCAATCCAACGAAGTGCGATGTGCAAAGTAAACTCCTTGACTTCTAGGCTATTGCTTACCACGTATACAGATTGTATTTAACATTTATTTTATCACTATAATCATTTCTACTTATTATATCAATAATAACAACAACAAAAATCTTAAGTTGGTCGAGGTCCCCTGGTCCATCATCATTGTCAATAAATTTTGACTAGTTTTGCATGGCATGACCTTTAGGTCAATCCCATCTTGATCCCTCTCATCTTCAGCTTTATCTCTCTTGCATATCTAGATTTTTTAGTATGCCTTTAATGCTATTGAATGCTATTTCTTTAGCTTTTTGTCACACTCTCAATGGAGCTAATAATGACCATCTATCTTTTTTCTTGCCTTTACATATGCTATAGATCTTCCATTCTTATCATTTATTTTATATTTATATTAATAATTGGGGTTAATTTTTAGTACATTTATTGTAGGGGAGCGAGTAACCTTGTTGTATAGGATACCCACCCGGACCCTACTCGACTAGTTAGGGTCTGGGTATATATTTGACGAAACCTACTTTCACAGGGTAGGGTAAGGGTATGAGGTTTTCATATCCTGTACCCATTCTAAAACCTGTACTAGTACATATTTTAAGGTATATTATATCTATCTTATTAAATATGATAAAGCAATGTTAATATACACAAAATAAATAACAATACTCCATTTTTTATTTGATGACCACTTTTTATTCAAGATTATTATTTTGCAAATTATCTTTCAAAAATTTTTACTATAGAAGAATTTGTACTATTTTATTTTAGAAACACTTGTTATTTTTATTTTAGAATATCGATAATTGTATATATATACCTGAGCTCCCAAATTGTATAGATATGCTATTTATTTTTTAAGACTAGTTAATATGAAAATTGCTCCAAATTTTTTTTATTTTAGAATCTACTACAATTATTGCAATTTTGTTTAATATCATATAAACACGTTCGATAGATTTTTGTTGTAAGTTTTAGCTTCCCCACATAAATAGATTCTACACATTGCAAAACTTGTGATATTAACAAATTACTTTTAAAATTCTTTTCCACATGCTACTTATAGTGAATGTATGAAATTAAGGTACTTAAACATACTACATAATATAAAATACTATAAACCTAAAATTTATGAAAATACAAAAAAAAAAAATAGATATTTCGTAAGTAAATCAACAGGTTCCATAAAGGTACGTGATTATGTAGGTTTTTTAAGGTACAGGGTGGAAAAAGATACCACAGGGTAGGTTACGGGTACCAAATCTAATATCCTGTAGCATATAGGATTGGGTATGGGTAGCACTTTATACCTTATCCACCCTGTACCCGCACATTGTATTTAAATCATGTGAACTGAATTCCTTTCATTTTTTTTCAAACGAGCATTTAGACCTCAAATAATTAGAAAAAAAGGTAAATATGGTACCCCAACCTTACATGTTTGTGCAATTAACTATTTAGAAGTATTAATTTATTATATATAATTTTTTTGAGATCGTTTATAGTGTATAGATATGGAAATTTATCGTAAAAAAAATTATAAAATTTAATAGTCAATTGTAAAATGGACAAAATTTAAAGAAGGATGATCAAATAAATAAATAAAAAATAAGATTGAAAACTTAAATAAAAAAATTATAGCAAAATGCTTGGAACTAAACATACAATTTTTCATAGATTTATATTCTTTTAATCAATAAAGCCTGTTGAATTGCCAATAAGTTTATTATATCAGCTTAGTTGGTACAGGTATGGGGAAAATATTTTAATAAATAATATAATTCAAACTCTTCAAGAGAGGAGTTTGTAAGTGGTGGAACTCGTCTTTTAAATGAACAAGGTTAATAGAATTGTAATGATGACAAATTCCATCATTTACAAACTCATCTTTTTAAGAGACAACTTGACTCGCCACACTCTTCTTTCCCATTTCTTCAATTCCATTTGCCCTAAATCGATTGAAACTGTAACCTTAAATTTTTTGCCCCAACCCACTGCATTTGCAAATACATTCAAAATCATAAGCTTTTTTTTTTTTTAATATAATTCTACCCACTCAATTGTGTGTCTCTGGTGTGCTTCCATGCTAGAGAATATTACTTTTTGGATCGTTTGCTTTGATGATTCAACAAATACTAAAGAGTCTCCACCCCTCCATTGGATATGAGAATCCTCCATGAGTACTATTATTGTATATATGTGTATTTTTACATCTTAATACTGTATAGAAATATTTTAGTCTTTCTACATCATTGTAATCACTAAGGTTCAATCTAATCTCTCATGTATAAATATAAAAACATTTCATTGTAACAATTGATCATACGCATAATAATACATTTACTCCAATTGTGTACATGGTATCATTACCATAGAATATATTATTATAAAAAAAGTAAGGGAAAAGTTACATTCACCTCTTTTTGTTTCTTTATTTTAACATCACAGTTTTCTCAATCTCTAATCTCCTTCTCCGATCACCTTCCAATCTTCAGTTATGGACCCATACACTGACTCAACGATCTTTAACCCATTACCACATAAATTACATCTCACCAACAAAGCCATCCAATCACCACCACCACTACTGTCTCTCTTTATCCCTTAATTGGCTCCATAACCATTGACAACAACCATCTCATCAATATCTCTAACTTAACTCCTTCAACCGCTCATCTTATCACATGCTATCAACACACCCACCTTAACCCTAACCTAACTACCACCAAACCTTCTAGAGGCCATGGTCACAGTTGCTCCAGAACTAGGGGGCAAAGTCGATCCTCTAAAGCGCCTCCTAATTCCCCTATACATCACACTCAACGCTTTGATCTCTCCAATCGTGGATCCTCTACTCAATGATGATTTTCTTTACCATCTAATATCGCTTGCCCCAAAATCACATGCTAGATTTGTGACAAACCGAGTCACTTTGCCTTAGATGGATGTGTCGTAATCCCTTGCTACCCTATCAATCGAACAATCTTAACATGTTGTTTTATATCCCGACTCTATTGCCACACACCACATGACTCTAAATGCATATATACTTACTGATCTCACTCCATATGTTAGTTCTGACATGGTTTTTATAGGCTATGGTGCATGTTTAGCCATATCTCACATAGGCAATCTTATCATTCAAACTCATGGTCGTGATCTCCATCTTAAGAATGTCCTTCATGTTCCATCCCTTATACACAATCTTTTTGTCTATCATACAATTGTGTCGGGATAACTAATGTACCTTTAGCTTTAACGATTTTATTTCTTATGTTAAGGACTCCCGAATGAGACAAATTCTCCTCTAACATCCAACTAGGGCTCCCCTCTATCCCATTGCCTTGTGTCTGTCCTAATCTCCCTAATGGCTTCTTGCTTCAACAATGTCTAGAGTAATCTGGCACCTCGTCTATGTCATTTACATTTAGAAGTCCTTAATAAGTTGGCTCAATGTTGAGCCATTTGCATCAGGTCCTCTTTAACGTTAATTTGTTCCTATCAGTTTTTCTGCATTGACAAATCCACTTGCCTTCCCTTTTAGCAATTGTCTAACTTTACATAGAGGCCTCTAGATTTAGCCACTTTGATGTATGGTAGTTATCTATTAGATCAAATTTAGATTTCATTATTATGTACTTTTTGCTGATGATTGTACAAAAATATATTCATGATTTTTCCAATGCATAATAAAATTAAAGTTTTGTCTCACTTTCAACAATTTAAAGCTTTATAATTTTCCCATCGTATCAAAACATTTTATAGTGATCGTGGTGGTGAATTTGTTAAAAAATCTTTTACTACCTCCTTGCACAATAGCAGTATCCGACTCCGATTCTCTTGCCTTTACACTCCCCAGCAAAATGGTATAGCTGAACATAAACATTGCTATATTACTGACTTTGCTCGTACCATTCGTCTACATGCCAACCTTCCTCCTTCGTTTTAGGTTGATGTTGCCTTACCTGTAGATTATACTATTAATCGTCTTCCCTCCACCACCCTTGATCATAAATCTCCATATGAGTTACTCCATCATATGCCACTTGACTAAAACTTCCTTTGTATATGGGTGTCTAGCTTTCATAACTTGACCCCTCAAGCTTCTAACAAAGTCTGACCTCACTCCACTCCATGCATCTTCATTATTGCTCAGCTTAACACAAAGGCTATCGATGTCTTGACCCTATAATTAGCAAGTGTACACAAGTTACCATGTATTTTATGACTTAGAGTTCCTTTACATGCAACTTGTTCGCGCCCCCCCCCCCCCCCCCCCCCCCCCCCCCCCCCCCCCCCCCCCCCCCCACCCCCACTATAAACGAACCCCTTAACCCCGCTCCTCGCTTTACTTTCAAATTACCCACTTTTACCTCCCAGATAACTCTATAATCGTTCTCTTACCTCTTACTCTATACCTCTCACCCACTTTCTCCACGAACTCTTCCCTAATGATAGCTTCCATCTTTGTACCTTCTATCCCCATTCCTCCTCTCTGAATCCATTGATTCTCGCCTACCTGTTATTCCTGTCTATGGTTGCTCTTGGTCACATGCCTCCTAATCCTCTACAAATTCCTCTTCAACCACTACTTCCACTAAACCTTTAGTTACTCCCTCCACATCTTGCACACAAACCCCTTCAACTCTTTCGCCCTCAACCACCATATCCTCAACCACCTAACCCTCTCACACCATGCATATACACTATAGATTCGATATCATAAATCCTCGCCACATTTCCGTATACTATTCTATCAATATGCCCATGCACTACACTACTGCCCTAATTGACCCCAAGTGGGCAACTACTATGAGAGAAAATTTTGATTCAATTCTCTAAAACAAAACTTGAATCTTGGTTCCTCCACATCCAAATCAAAATGTTATAGGAAGCACTTGGAAATTCAAATTGAAACACAATACTAATGGGTGGGTTGAGCATTACAAAGCCCGTTTGGTTGCTTAAGGCTTTACTTAGCGAAAGGGCATTGATTATACTAAAGCATCCAGCCCAATAATCAGACCCACCACCATTCACTTTATTTTGTCTCAACTTGTGTCCTCAAATTGGGCCATTCATCAACTAGATATAAAGAATGCTTTCTTACATGGTTATGTCACTAAGACAATTTTCATGAACCAACCCCTAGATTTGTTCACCCTCGTTATCCTCATTATGCTTGCAAACTGCAAAAATTTCTCTATAGATTGAAACAGGCTCTTAAAGCTTAGTTCCATTGGTTTAGCAATTTCCTTCTTTTAGGGTTTCACAAAAGCAAGGCTTACATATCTGTATTTAGTCTCCATAAAGGCTCCAACACTCTGGTTCTTCCTATTTATGTTGATGATATCATATTCACTAACAATAGCACTTCATTTCTTCATCATTACATTTTAGTACTCTCCCATCAATTTTCCATGAAACAATGTAGCATTATAAGCAATATGAAATGGAAAATATATGTATATAACAATAACATTACTTTAATCATTGCAATGAAACCTATCTAATTATAACGATATAGATTATGATGGGACCATAGAAGTCTCATTTCCTTTTAGTGTTAGGGGATCTTGTATTCATTGTAAGCGCAATGACTCGAGACATACATGCATATCAATTCCTTTTAAAGACACTTGCCATTGTACGAAATTGGAGCTTGGAGAGAAGGAGTCATTATTATATTAATACTTTGAAGAAAATTCAAAAAATTCAATTTAGCAGCTAAATTTTTGACGTTTTTAATTTAATATCTAATCAAAATTTTTTTATTATTTTTACTAACTCATTAACATTGTCTTTGATCTAAGGTAGAAGAAATAATCTATCAATGCTAGACAGTATTAGGAAAAATAGTAAAAGGTCATTCTAAGTCAACAAATAAAGTAAACGTGTTAAATATATAATAAAAGTACCACAAAAAATTCAATTGAGTACTAAATTAATCGGTTCAACATTTATGTATCAAATTAAACTTTTGTACAAAGTTCAGTATCAAATCTGACATTTACCCTTCTAAAGTGGAAAATATAGGACGTATATTTCTGGAAAAACAAAATTCATATCATTTGTTTTTCAAAATACCAAAATACAGGTTATGTATATATTAAAAATAAAATCCAAGCTGATTGTAAAAATACAAAAACATATCCCTATGTATATGTTAAAAATCAAAAGTCATATCACTTACTTATAAAAGTATAAATACATAGATCACGTCTTTGTAATTTGTCCTATTTTCCTTCAATTTTATAAAATATTAAAATTACTAAATGATATAGGGTTAATGATTTGAATTACATGAACTTTACCTAAAAGATCAATTAATTATCTATACGTTAAAAAGATCATTTTACTACTTGAGATAACTCTTTAAGAACATATTCACTACCTCTGCTAATAGTGTTAAATTCATCATCCTACATAGCAAATCATCCTATCTCCTAATGAAGCGTGTCTATTATAATATTAAAATAATATCCAGACTCTTTTTTTCGTATTTAAAAGAAAATTGCCCAACTAAACACTTTAGTCCTACCAAAATAAATCTCGACCCCATAGCTTCATTAAATGGAGAAACCCTAATATTTGAAACCGGAAACCTCAATAAAACCTAAACATAGTGATATTAAAAACATCAAATCCATTCAACTAAGCCAAATTGTGTAGTCAAGTCAAAGCTCCTACGGGTTTCCAATATGGCCTCTTCTTTTTCAATAGGAGCTCGAATGGCAATTTAAGTATATAAGAGATTCTTGGTTTATGTAATTCAGCGGCAATGGTGAGTGGTTTGGTTTGGGATTTGGTGGTGGTAGCATCGTGTTGTGGATCTAGAGAGAGCTGGTGAGGCTTGCTGGGTTTGTTAGCTTGATACCATTGCCGTCAGTTTGGGTAAATATTGGTGTGTTCAATGTTGTAGGGTTTTGTGTTAAGCTTAGCTCAGTTTAACTCAATAGGATACTTGACACTATGAAGACGATGTTTGTGATGACTTGATATGTTGATGTTGCTTGGCGCCACAAGTTAATTTTGATGAAGTTTTGTGCCATTCAATAGGTGGAGCTTTAAGGTGGCTTTAATGAGTATATTTATGTTCAACATATGCTGAGTTATGTAGAGATGGGGGTATTTGGTTGATGGTTGGTGTCGTGGTTGAAAGCCCTCGTTCTCTTAGCAACCTGAACTTGGTTTCGAAGATTGGGACTGGAAACCGAAACCCTAAAAGAATACCCTAAGACTAGTTTGGATCTAGAAACCCTAAGTCCGATAATTCCAAATGAAACCCTGGAACAATAAAAATGAGTTAGCCTTAGATTATAGGCCTATATAATATATCAAAATATAAAAAGATCAGATTTCAGATAAATTCATTCGTTTCGAACAAATGGGGATCTGTCCTCAAAAACCGTTTCCCAGGACTTGTAAATAGAAAAATATTATATAGGACTCTTTAGAACCGAAATTTAATAAGGGACTAAAAAAAATAGTTATAAGAGTTTTTCGGTCTATAAAAATTACTGTTATAGCATTTTTATCGTATTTTCATTACTACTAGTAATTTAATTGTCTAATCTCCTTTTTTATTTCAATCACACTATTCACCAAGTACAACCACTCATACCCTGTTCTTACATTCTTATAACCTTACATCATTTCCTTACAAATTTGCTTTTCCAATACATTTTATTACTTAAATCACTTATTAAAATTTGAATTTTATTACACAAAATAATTAAACTCACATCTCTCTCTCTCCTCTCCCCAAAATCGGCGTGGAACTACCCCCCCACCCACCACCACCACTGCACCCTCAATTTTTTTTATTTCATTTCTTTTATTAATCACACAAAAACCCTAATCTATTTCCTATATAAACTCTATTTTACCTTTCACTTTTCACTTTTCTCACAAAATCAAACTTTTTGAAAAGTTTCTCTCCCTCTCTTTGCTCTCTTTACCATGAGCCCCCTCCCCACACACATACTCACACAAAAATTTTCGTCAAGTTTTTCTTACTCTACATATTTAATAGGTAATAGATCTACACTCTACCACAATAAAACATGTCATGGCAAGATCATACATGTGTGGTTCCACCAAAAATCCCTATAAGCTTTTTGCTAGGGATTTGGAAACACTAAAGCATGATATTCTTTCCATCACAATGTGTGGATCTTGTTATTTAAGTTGTTTTACTAGTACTTTGCTATATTATTGTTGTATATTGCTCTTATGGATATTTTGTGCATATGTTCTTTTATTACTCTCATCTATATAATGCTCATATTTCATTTGCATCAATGACTTACATAATATAATAGATCTATAAGTTTTGAGTACATAAATGCCATTAAAACTTTTTTTTTATATGAATAAAGACTTGTAGTAGTATAGTAATAATAAGGATATGCCTAAAAGTTCAAGATCTATTTTAGGTTCAACAAAAAAATTATTCTTGAAATTTAGATCTTGAGAAACAACCATTTAAAAAACTTATATTCCAACTCCAAAATGAATATCTTACATTTAAAATGAAGAGCTTAGGGGATAGGTGTCATAAAGGAATTATTTTTATAAGTTGAGCTTAGTTTTACTAAGAGAAATTTTCAAAACAAGAAAAATGTTATAAAAGATAAGTTAGGACTTGATTCAACCCCAATAAGAACTTGAAATTCGTAACTTGGGTGAAATGCCAAGTAAGCACCTATTTTTCAACCCTAAAACAAGAGTTTTATTAAAGAAATGGAAGCCTTAGGAAGTAGGTTTGGTTAAGACTTAATTTTAGAAAGATTGAATGAGTCTTACACAAGAAATGATCTCAAGCACAAATATCAAAATTCGGATCCAGAAATGACCCCCATTTAAACACCTATTTCCAAATGCCAAAATAAGGATTTTAATAGAAAAATAGGAGCCTTAGGGAATAGATGTAATAAAGACTTGATTTTCATAAGAGTAAATGGATTTTATCAAAGTATAATTCTAAAACAAAGAAAAGATTTCAAAACGTGGATCAAACAACATTCTTATTCCTTAAGATTTTGTAAAATTCGTAACTAGGCAAAACCCTTATTAAAACATCTATTTTCCAACTCCTAAATGAAGAATTTTATCAAGAAAACGAAGGTATTAGGCATGTAGGTCATCAAGACCTTATTTTAGTAAAAATATGGATTATTTCCAAAGAAATAAAGCTGGTTGCTCTCAACCAAGTGTTCTTGAAGTTGTTGCGAAGTAAAAGTTTTCAAAAAATTCTTTTTAATCAAAAATCATTAAGGATATACATATAGATAGCTCATATCAAGTCATTCATGATAATAACTTGTAGATATGGCATACTCATGTAATATACTTGGTAGGAACAATGCAAATTTCACAAAACAAATTTCGAAAATACAATTTTTAGGTACTGATCAGATCTGATCCGAGCTTTTCAAGACCTGAAAATTTCCAAAACTTAAGAATAACTTCATAAATAGATAGATCTTTCGAAGTAGATAGAAATCGATAGCTTATTTGCGAAATTCCAAGTTAAAATGACCAAGTTATAACCATTTTAAGTTAGAATTTCTATTTACGATGATGAAAATACGAACTTAAAGTTTTGTTTAATAAGATGGAATTAGTTATGGGATTGAAATACTCATTTGGGTATTTTTTCATTAGGTGATCTTGAATCAGATTTTGTCTCCGAAATTGCTACTACTAGAACGGTGTCCATGGCCGAGTGGGTTCACTTTCTTTAAATTATATACTTATGATTGCCTGTAATGATAGTGGCATTAGAACTAGGATAAGATAAAATTGGAATGTGCATGTAATCCTATTTGGTTGAATGGATAATAATAATAATATCGAAATAGGAATTGTTATAAATATGTTGTATGATTTAGTAGAATTGGAGTGTTTGAAATCTCTATGATCGCCTATAATTCAATTAAATAATATGCAATGACCATATAAATAAATTGTCCATGCATACATATATTGAGTCACATTACATTTATTATTATACTTTTATGGGAAAAAGGCATAATAACTAGGCAACGGGTGGGCCTAAAAACTCGAATATCGACGCGGGGTCACCTGAATTAAAATGAAAGTAGAGTAGGCACTTGAATCAACTACATCAATAACGAGTGAGTGGGCACCTAAAACAACCACTAAAATTGAGAGAAAAATTGAAATCAATGGTCGTATGGACCTAAAACCTAACTCCGAATGGAGGACGTAAATCCATTCAACATAGGACTCCTGGAAAGTCTTATGTATTATATGCTCATGTGCTTGTGCATTTCATATGATTGTTTAATATAAATTGTTTGCCTCATTGTTGGACCAAGTATTTAATTTTGGAAGTGAAGCTCACTAAACTAGTGTAGCTTATACCCCCATAGCTTCTTTTTGATGGAGCTCTCGTACATATGGTTGCTGTCATGCCCCATAGGGTACCCTAAACGTAACAGTCCGCCGCAAGCTATATAAGAATTAGGAATTACTATCACAATCATTCCAAAGTCTCATACAGATGCAAGGCGTACCTTTACAACAATAGAATACATGAACAAATGGGGATAAATAGTTTAACTTGACATACTATAAGCATTAGAATATAAACCATGAGTCCACATAATTAATTACAAAAGTTCTAGGGGCATTCCTCCACAAAAGAATATTAAGTTTAAACGTGGTCTTTTACAGTCATCCAATAAATATTTGGGTTTCCTATGAAGGTTTATACAAAATCGAACACCAAATTCTAACGGAAACTCCTAATTCATGTACCTGCTCGGTAGGATGCATCGGCCTTAACCATATATATGAGAACTGCAATAAGAAAAAGCTGTGGGAGCATAAGCTACACTAGCTTAGTGAGCGAATACTTCCATAAAGACATTTATTACATATCATTCGATCAAGTTAATTATTCAGTCATATGGAATGCATCAACAACATAAACAAACAATCATATGATTAGCCGGAAACCATATGTGAATGGATTTACGCCCTTCATTCAGGGTTAGCAGATTAACGAATACTGCGGTACTACCGTCGAATTAATGTGCCATTTATAGATCACAGGTAACCAACTTATGTCTGTAAGCCCCGGAAAATTTCAGTAAATAATTCCAAAATAAACATCGAAAATAAACTCAAAAAATGACTCCAAATTAAAACTAAACTTTGACTAGTCCTAAATCAAGAGTGAATCTAGAAATTTCTTAATCTTAAGAAAATGAAAATCCTTAAAAATAAAATAAAAACTTAACAGTCTTTAAATTCAAAACCACTACGTATGACAAATTCTATACTTAACTCTGACTTGTAAAATCGGGTAATATAAAACTCAAAAACAAATTATTAAAAAGTAAATAACGATAAACCTTCGGAAATAAAACCCAATTCAATAATTTCGAAAACTTTAAAAGATATTAAATACTTACAAAAATAAAATTTAAAATAAATTTTCTCAAACTAAATATGATGTATAAACAGAAACTCTCAGTTTCCAAATTAGCAAAGATCTAAACCAGAAAGTCACCCGAAAACCCTAAGTGGAATATAGTAGTTCAAGTCAGGAAATCTCGCGCCCTTAGCCCTAGAGGCCAAGCTGTGGTTTAAGTGTGAAGAGTATCTCATAGTAATATAAGGTCGCCTAAAAATATCATATTGGTAAATTTTTGACCTATTTCGAGCCTGTTCGGATATAGACTTTGAAAAGCGTGTCCCGAAGCTCGAGATATAAAAATATACCATTAATACCGTTAGACTCATATTTTCGTAAGGATTTCAAAAATATCAGTTTTATAATTTTTCAATAACTAGAAATATTTGATTTTGGCGATTGTATTCGTATTTCATGACTACCAGTAATTAACTAGTCTTTTGCACTATTCACTACTATTCATTATACAATTTTATTACTCTTGTAAACCCTTATAAGTTTAGATAAATATTTTATAGATCATAGAAAATTTTGTTTTTCTAAAATTTAGTTCGTTTCGGGTTTTTTCGGGATCAGTTTCTACTTAAGACCTGATACTAAAAATAAATAAATTAATTTAATAATTGGAAAATATTTGAAAAATATTTTTATTTTCATAAAATAACCTTTTAGAATTTTTCGGGTCATAAAAATATCAATTATAGCTCATATTCGCGTATTTTGATCATACCGATAATATATTTGATAATTTACTAAAATAAATTAATTAATTATCCTATTTTAATTATGAAAATTCTACTACAAAAATTTGGAATGCCTTTTATATTTTCCATTTTATTTTTATTTTATTTATAAAGAATGTACTCTTACAAACCTATACCTATAGTACACTTTTCACAAATCACCTCATTTTCACTTCAATCTTTCTACACTTCACTCATCACTTCATGGCAGATTTTTGACGTCTTTTTGCTGCCTTTTTTTCCTTTGAAACACTCCCAATTGGATTAAAATAAACTTATTTCAATCCTTCTTTAAGAAGTAACACATACACTTAGTTACACATTACAATTTTAAGTAAAAAACCAACTAAATTCCCTCCCTCTCTCTTCCCAAAATTCACGCTAGCCTCGGATTGTACAAGTTGCCACTTCTTTTTTTTTTTTTTATCTCATTTAAGTGTATTTAAACTCCTTCTATCTTTCTATATATACCCTCTCTCATTCACACATTAACCCTTTATCATTCTTGCAATTTTTCCTCTCTATTTTCCTTTCTTTCTCTCTTTATTTGTTCTTGTTCTTGCAAGAAACACTTGCTGCCCCTATACTATATTTGAGCTCCTACATATATTTCTTCAAGATTCTTTGGTAAAACTCTTATTCCAAGCTTCCATAGTTGATGTAGGTGGAGTATAGTGAGAGTTTCATGCATCAAATGACTTCCATAAGGTTAAAAGCTAAGGATGATGATGCCAAAATGAAACACTCATCTTTGTCCATAATTATTTTCTTGCGATCTTATTATTTTCTTACTAGAAATGGTTATATTTTGTAGATCTAACTTTTATGTAACTTTGATTATGTTTATGTTTAGATCTATGAGTTTATAGCTTACTACCATGGATTTCTTTTATATTTATGTTCATAGTAGGTGTAGATCTCGATTTTGAACTCAAACAAAAATGGTGAAATTCGTATCTAGGTAAGACCCATATTTAAAAACCACTTTCCAAGTGTCAAAATGGAAGTTTTACTTAAGATAATGAAGGCTTAACGGGTATATATCATCAAAACTTCATTTTATATGATTCAAAGGTGATTTTCAAAGATTATTTTTCAAAACAAAAATCTTATTTTCGGATTTAGGCCAAGGCATAGTTTAAAAACATGTTTTCCAACTCAAAAATGAAGATTTTATTCAAGATATGGAAGGCTCTTAAGATAGGATATGTAAAGGATGAATTTTTATAAGCTTAGATGAATTTTATCAAAAGATATGTCCAAAAACAAATTTTGTAAATTCGGATGGTTTCAAAACCATACCCTAAAAACCCTTTTATCAACTCCAAAACTTGTGTTTTATATGAAAAATAAAGAGTATAGGTCATAGATATCATCAAGTAATGATTTTTACAAGTTGAGATGGGATTTGCTAAGAAAAATATGTAAAACAAGGAGTAGAAATAAAGTAGAAAAATTTGAGTTGCTTGTCATTTTAAAAAATCCGTAATAATGGAGTAATGGCATAAAAACACTTACTTTCCAAACTCAAAATAGAAGTTTTATTAAAGAAATGAAGTCCTTAGTGGCTAGGTATGGTTGAGCCTTAAGTTTCTAAGTATCAAATGAGTTTACTTAAAGGAATCATCACAAGAATAATTTTTACATATTCGGATTTTGTAAGATATATAATATCTTATTTAATTAGTATAAATAAGTTAAATGGGTCAACTTGGCCCATTTAACTCACAAAATATGTAAGTGGGTTAAAAAGGTCAAAAAGTGGGCTGACCCGTTTAACCAACGGGCTAAAGTGGTTGGGTTAAGGTCAGGCAATTTTGGCCAGTTTTTAAAGTGGGCCAAAATTTTTTGACCCGTTTAACCCACAGGCCAAAGTGGTCGGGCCGGGTTGGCCCGTTTAACCCACTTGCCCACCTCTAATAATAATTAAAGACTTAAATTTCTAAGAAATTTAATTTATTTATATACAATTCTATATTTAGTTATAATATATATTACTATAATATATCCCACAAAAGTTATTATTGTTATCTTAAAATATTTTTAAATCAACAATACCTTATGCGTGATTAGTGATGAACACTGAACCTTATGGCTAGAATTAAACCTATTTTATTATAAATATAAATATATCACATATTTTAATCTTATTTTAACACCGGCCTATCACCTCTCAAGATGGATCCCTTATAGTGCGTTTATAATACAAAAAAACTATTATTAAATTAGAAAAATTAATATAAAATACATTTCAATGAATATAAAATAAAGTACACTGCACGTGGTGTATGATACCGGCTGAGTTTTTCTCCGGTGGACCAGCGTGGACTCTTTTACGATTTCATATCTCCGTCAACGAAAGGAATCTCCACGAGGGCAACCAAATCAGCAATTTTCTCTCTCATATCTCACTACACCCCTTCTATACTGTCTCTCTCCTCCCCCTCCACAACCCTCACCAGACTTTCTCTCTCCACGCTGCACTCACCTCCTGGTCCTCCACCTCCTCGCGACTGATCATCAATGCACCTTCCTCTTCATCTCTCTTAGCCTCCTTTCTTGAGTTTTTATCCTCTCTCGTGTGGCTTTTGACGCAGAATTTTATTCACTGGCTGGGGTATACTCTGAAGTTTTGCTCTTTTTTCTTTTTCTAATGCAAGAACTCCTGAGTTTCTCGGGGTTTTGTTTTGTTGTTTGTATTATTTGTATTACTCCTGATGTTCCGATTTCTTTTATATTGATAATGCAAGTTTCTGCGTTTCGAGTTGAATGATATTGACAGGTTTAAATACTGGATATTCCTTCGTGTGAGTGATCATGGCCAAAGCTACGAACCTTGTGTGTGATTTTTACTGAGAGATATATGTTTTGTGATGCAGCCAGAGTCATGAAAACGATGGAAAATATTAATGAAATTAAGTTATCTATGATGTGAATTCTGGATAGTGGATATATGTTGGAGTGATCGTGATTGGAATAACGAACCTTGTGCATGATTTTTACAGAGAGATACATGTTTTGTGATGTGGAAAGAATCATGGCAACGATGGAGAACTCTATGGCTTATATTAAACCATTAACTCCTTTCCCTACCCCCCACAACCACCCATGGCTTTAGAGAATAGCTGTTTTATGGTTATTTGTTTTTCACACATAATGCTCTCTAGGCTTTTTCAACATTTTCTATGATCAAAACTTCATTAATGTTAAATATTAAATTTAACCATTTCAATAGGCTGCTGTCACCGGTGGTTCGTAATATAGGTAATTGTTGGCAAAACTCGTGATATAAGTAGTAGAGGCAAAGCTAGTGGCTGATAGCTCGTACTGGTTATCAACCATCTTGGAAAATCTGAATGGAAAGCGATGGAGATGATTTTCCATGGATGTTGCCCACCACCATATACAATGGCCTACTATTGTTACTGCCTACCACTACTTCCTGCCAAAAACCATTAGCCATTGCAATTATGTGATATTGTAATATTATTTTGCAATTATAATGATCAATTTACAATAGATAGAAAAAAAAAAAGAAAAAAGAAAAAAAAAACTCATAGAATATTTTCGGCAAAATATATAGACATCCCAAATTCCAAAAGACAAAGTTAAACTGAGAGTAATAGGTCAAAAGTGTAGTGGTTATTTTAGCTGGCAATAATGACATTCTGATCTTCATGTGAAAGAGAAGATTTTCAGTAATTGTGGACTAGTTATACCTTACATTTTCTTACATGATATACCTGATTTTTATTGGGATAGTGTTTTTGTATTTGTTACCTATCAGACAGAGCAGGCATCATATACTGCAGAACATCATGGATAGAAGGGCAATCATTTTCCTTCACCCATGCCAGTAAATGTGAGATTTGACTCATCTTCCTCAGCAGTAGATCAAATGGCTTTGGCTAGGAGATGTAATAATAGGAAGAGAAGAAGCCGTTCTGGAGCTAGTCTGGGTAGGTCCAGAAGCTGCCAAGAGCATAGTGATAATAGGATGTTAATTTCTGGGATTGAGAGGGGTAATCGTCAAGGAAATTCCTCATTATGTGTGAATTTGCCACCAGTAAACGGGTGCTTAATGTTGGATCCCATAACAATAGGAGCTGAGAAATACTCTATTTCTGGTGATTTACAAAGGATTCTTGGAATAGCTTTAAGAGGGTCTACTGCAGATGGCTCATCAGGAGCTGCTCTAGCAAATTATTCAAATTCAGCAGCAACAAAAGAACTCAAGCTGTTGAAATCTAGTGTGCAGGGTGCCTGTGTTGAAGCCAGGTAAATAATTTTGAGACAATTTCAGTAATTATAAAGTTGATAGCTGTTTCTATAGACTTCAGTTTATGTATCTTAAAATTTATTAACTTGGAAACTATGATATGCATAGGCCAAAGCCATGCCCTTTTTATTCACCATTGTGATTTTGCTTTGTTACGAGGAATCATACTGAATATAATGTTGAGTTTCTGAGGCCTTAAGTTCTTTAACAGAAGTAGAGTACAAAAGATTGAGCAGTCCTTAAACAAGTTGAATAAATATTGTGAAGCTTTGTACTCCAAAAAGCAACAAAGGGTTGAGTTGCCAAGAGATGGAAGATTGGATGGGTGCTTTCTGAAGGCGGGATCTCAGATTCATCAAAATCCACTAGAGCTTGTTTCTCAAAGACTTGAAGGCATGTGAGACTGTTGCTGCGAGTAAGGGGGCCGGTCCCTTGGTGACTGAACTTAAGGTTTGTGTGACAAAGATAATATGAAGTTGTTAACACATTATCTTGTGGTGTTCTTTTCTTTCCTTTTTTATGCCATTGAACAGAGCTAGTAAGTATTTGCACATGAATGCTATCAGGATCCTCTAAATTGCTTTCTTCTTTCAAATCTTCACTATTTTTTTTTTTCCTTCATTCATTTAGTTCTTCATCATTCAGACAAATAATATTTACCAATGGCAAGTGTTTCTAAACGTAGATAAGTTTTTTCTAAATTTTCCTTTTTTAAGCAAAATACACTTGTATTTCATTTTTTTCACTATCAATTTCTGCACCGGTTGTCACTGCATGTCACCATCTTTGATCATGTTTACTGCCAGTAGCCATTACCAGCCATCTCCACCAACTACCACCATATCTAATTTCTACAATATTAGTGCATCTTTTCAACCAATTATTTTATAAGACAACCTTATTAAGGAAAAAATTTAATAGTGTGAAATACTGGCCCATCTTCAGATAGTTCGCGAATAGTGAAATAGTGGCATTGATTTCATCAGCTCTTTGTCTTATGGTTTATCCATTGTATCTGATGGAAAATTATTACATGTGGTATATTCAGGGGTGGGATCTATAATATTTCCAAATCAAAATATGTTACATGAAACAAACGCACCTTTTTTTTTGGATGTTACTTTTAATTTGGATTTGGTGCTTGATACGTGATAATGTACATTAGGAGATGTTCAGCATGTCCTGTTCTTGTTGAAACCCTTCCTTATTTATTAATTTTTTTTTTTAAGTTTTGGATCACAGCGGCATGCATTCATACTCTTTGAGATAGCAAAGATTGATATGAAGTGATTGACATCTCCAAATTTTAGCATTGTTGATCAGCAACTTCACTCTGCATTTGTCATCTTAAAAGAAAAGTAGCAGAATGTTTATGTGCCATGCATGCTATGCAAATGGATTTCTTATACTTGTTGTGAGGACCTTTTTCTGAAATTAAAGAACAATCATAGTTTTTTCACAATTATTCAGTTGTGATATTTCTATTAGTTCTCAAGTCTGGGAAACAGTCAAACTGCAAATTAAAAACCAGGATTCCTGTGTCTGATAAGATATTTTACTATTCAGACCACTTGGTGGTCCATCCTGGGTATGTTTGCATCTGAAATAAAACAAATTGCTGTATTGGCTTTCACTTTCTCCTTTGATTCTTGTTTTTTTACAGTTATCTTAGAGATAGCATGCTTTCATATCCTTGAGAAGTTATCCCTTAGTATCGGTTCATTATTCTCGTCTAAGGTTTCTCAATGTGAAGGCTGCAATCCAGGAAAATATGCTCATCGAGGCCTTGGTCATTGGTAAAGATCAAGACATGCCAGGAGACAGTGTTGATTGCTTTCAGTTGGTTGATGAAAACATTTGTGAACTATCAGCTTTTGAGGGGTGGGGAAAAAAGGAGGAAAGAGATGTTCAATAGATTGAGGCCTTTTGATGGTGATACACAGGTGAAAAGGAATAGAAGTAGAAGAGCTAAAGCAGAACATGGTTTGCCATCTTCAAATGCCCAAGCTTTGAGGTAGTTCTTTTACTTCATTTGATGTTTGGACTTCTTATGCAAAATTAGAAAAAATAAATAAATAATTTTTGGATCTTTTAAGTCTTTATATAGTTTTAATATGATACACAATTGAAGGTAATCTTTCTAACACCATGTGAAATTTCTTTTTTTCAAACATTCAGCGAAATTGAATGTAATCTTTTCAAGCATCGTATATTGAAGTTAATCTTTCTAACACCATGTGAAATTTTTTTTTTTTTTTTCAAACATTCAGCGAAATTGACATGTCATTTTCTGTCTTCTATAGGGAATCTAGAAGATCATATTCAAATCTTAAAGCCTTTAAAGTCACTCTAGAATGTTCCAATATTCTGAGAGAATTAAATTATTATCTTTGCATGTCTAAAGACATGACAACTCTGCTTGTGCTAATATACGATGCTTTGGCCATGTGGTTATGATAGAAGTCCTGCATGAATAGATTGTTGAATTGGAAAATGATTGGGCCAGATCTGCTTTTAGTTCTACTGAACTAAGTCTTTAGTAGGTTCATCTTTTTCTCTTGACATAACATGGTCATCTAATAGTGGAATGATACATCCCGGATACCTCAGTCACAGTTTAACATGAAAGCTCATTTCATCCAGGAGTATAATCGTTAAGTAAAGCATATATTTTTCCAATGCACTTGTCTGCAAGCAAGTACTGCTGGAGGTTTTAGTTCATATGATAATGTGCTAAAAGGGTCTTGGTTTAATCTAATTCTTTTTCAAAATCAATGCTACTCCCCCATGATTAAAACAAGAAAGATGTAGCTGGACATCAAAAGTTTCCTTCTGTGTGCTAAAAACAGATTCAAATTCAGCGTCAACACTTTAGAAACTTGATCCTGTATTATCTTATTAAAGATGATTATTACATAGTTCATATACTACAGTTCCTGTCAACTTATAGAAGCGTGCTCTTGTCCAATTGAAACACTGCTCTTTGACAGAGTTTTCTAGTGTTCATACTTCAATTGTAAAATTAGAAGAACACTTAAAATTGAGGTAGTAATTTTGACATGTCGTTTTTGTTTTTGATTTATACATTGTAGGGATTTTTCTCTGTTTTTTGTCCATATAATATTGAGTTCACTTATTATCTCAACATTTCATCTGAATATGTTATTCTTTTGGCACAAGAATTTTTTTTTATACTTACCAGTTTTACTAATAAATTTTGTAGATCAACTACTTCTAAAGATATTTCTACAGCTAATCAGATAATACAAATCAAAGGAAAGGATTTGAAGGGCTCACAAAGTAGTGCAATAGCAACTTCATGTTCTCGCAGCAATCTGCCCAATGCCTCTGGAACTCTAGAAGCATGGCAGAAGCCTTCAAATATTTCTCAATGTCGCCAGTTCTCTCTGACATCATCATCTCCCGTGGCTCAGTTGGTCAATAAGAACACACCAAAGCCATTATGTCCCACAGTTGTGTCTCCAGTTTCAGACCATGATGCAAAGAAGAAATTATTAGAAGGATTTGATGGTAATATTGGTACTAGAACTGCATCAATTTGATATGACTGGAAGTGAATTTGATAGGATTTCCTTCTTTATTATTTACATATGTATCTTTAAAGTTTTATCATCATATATTTGTTATGTTTATATTTCCTATTGGGTTTTGCTTTTAAGGTATTCCATAAACATTTTCTGCTCCTCAGAGCATTTGCGTAATTATCCTTCCTTATCTCACAAACAAACTTCATGCGTTCAAATTTTTTGGCTGATTTACAGTGAGAGGCTTTTTTGCCTTTCATATGTTTGGTTCATGTTCTAATTTGTTAGTTTTAGGGTGAGTCCATGGTCTTTCAGTCAAATAGAGATTGTCCTTGGATTTATTATAGCTAGAATGCTTTTACATGTGTTGCTTGCTGTATCAGGAGAAGCTGATGATGATCATGAGGAAATTTTAGCAGCTGCAGATTTTGCTGCAAAGGCCAACGGTATACATCCAACATTATATTTTGATATATGGATCCTGGAGAGTTCATGCTATTTTTATTTAATTATATCCTATGATGAATAAATCAAGCATTTGCAATGGTTTTTTGTCCTTGCAGATCTTGCCTGTCCTAGCATGATTCTGAAGGCAGTAGAATCATCGTTCTCTTGTGCTAGGATCAAGGATATGTTTTTCTTGTATGACCAGGTGCTAAAAAATTTTGGTCTAATATATGATATTTGATTATTCTTGTTTTCTTTATAATAACTTTGTTGGCCGTGATGCTTTTTTCATGCGATTGTATTGAACCAGATTGGACCCACAGAAGAGCTGGGGGCTTCTTTGAAGAAATATGTCGAAAGAAAATATTTTCTGGTAATGTTAGAGAAAGCAAGTCATTTTGGAGAAATTTTCTACACAAAGAAAAATGCTTGATTTTTTATATCTCTTGTAAATTCTGGCAAAGCATACACCATTTTTAGCTATCTTCAATCATCTATGTCATGTATTTCCCATTTAGCTTTGTTTCGTTATTGAGATCCCAGAAATTGGAAAGCCCTTTACTTATACAAGCAATTTCTTTGGTTTTTTCCTTCAAGCTCCAATTTTTGGAGATGGTTCAGTTGTTAAATAACTGGCAGCTTTTCTTGGTCTGAATTATCTATCAGCTTAGAAAATCTAAACAGTTGAATACATGTTTGAAAGAAAAAGAAAAACAGTTACATGTATGATAACCTATTACATTCAGGCATAAACTTCTTTTACTAGCCAATTGTTCATCAAGAGTGATAGAAATACAAGTGGACAATTACATTTGAGCCTAAATTTTTTCCTTCTGTTAATGCTCTGACCCACTTTAATAAAGCAGGGTGTAGGTCAAATGAAACATATGGGCATCAATATTTCTCTGAAGCATATTGATTGAAAGACCAAAGTGAAAAGAACGTACCTTGGTGCAAGGAAGCATTCCGCTTCTCCAGCCAAGTGGGGGTATAAGAAGGTGTTGGATATTCCCCAGCAACCTAAATATATAAAAAGTTAACTAGAAAAAAGTCTCATTGACACAATTGAATCGTTAATGACATTTTTATCTGGAAGGACTATCGTGTGGAAATTTAAAAAGAAAACCAACTGGAATCTTGAAATGCATTTTTGAATTTTCATGCCTTTTCTCCTTTTGGCATTATGAACTTTAGGCTTGGATTTAATTGGGAAAATGAGTAATTCGAATATGGAAAAATCTACACTGGAAAACATGTGAAATGTTATCAAACGTGACTTATCCAAAAAAAAAGGCCTTATATCGAATGAGGTAGATGCTATTTTCAGTAATTTTTTGTATTTTCATTGTAAGTGTTTCTCTGCCTCAGGGCAATCCAAGGTCCCAAATCAATGACTGTGAAGAGCAAGAGGATATTTTGCATCATCAACATGAGCCAACAAATTCTGTTGCAACTGGCAATGCAATCATTCAGTTTCAAGATTTACAAGCTGGAAAGAAAGAAGTACCCCCTCTTTATCAAAGGGTGTTGGCAGCTCTCATCGTCGAAGATGAAGATGCATTTGGCAATGGAGGAGGAAATATTCCACCATGGTACAGTGCACTCAACCATCGCAGCTGCACGCTTCTTGTTTATGGGGTGTTTAATAATACTGAGACGAGTGATTATGGCTGTTGTTACATGGAAGATTACAGAATACTCATGCAATCTAAGTCTTTAACATTTTTGTGCAGTGGGAATGCAAGTAGACTTCATTTACCCAGGGAAAATTGTCTTGAAAATTTTTGTGCTTACTCTGGTGAAGAATATAATGTGCACAAGTATGTGGAGGAGGATATACGTGTGTTGAGTTGCTTAATATTGGCCTATATCCAGAGTCTATGGTAAGCTTTAATTTCCAGAATGCTCTTTCAATGAACTATTTAAAATATCCCAGATTATGCTCACAGCTTCCAAATGTTGCATTCTATTGTGATTGTTTGTCATCATTGGTGGAACTAGATAGATGACAATACGTAACTCACAATTGGATTTGCCTCAATACTTGTTATTTACTTGTAAAGGAAAATTATCAATACATGGCTTGTATTTTGACACTTCTACAATTAACTAACCTATGTTTTTCCTTTTAATGGCCGTGTGGCATATGTTCTTCTTCATTGTATGAACATTAACTGGTTTGTAATATGCACATGACCCAAAATAACCCCTCAAATCATATAGTTAAAGATTATGGACAATTTGAATATGATCTTTTGAATGTCGGATGCCGCTTTTCAGCCTGATCTGACAGACAAAGAGGGTGAACCAGTTGACAGAGATATTGCAAAACTACAGCAGGAACTCAGTCAGCAGGTTACAATACTTATTCTCCTGTTCTTTAATTAATCATTTTCCCTACTTAGTCTACTTCACCTTGAGCTGAGTGGAAAGCTCCCTCCTTCCTCATATTGTCTTATAATCTTGAAATCTATTCAACTCAGTGAATTAAATCTGGTGGTAGTATCTTCCTCTGATCATTGTTTACTTATTTGAGTTCAGGCCAGTAAAAGGTTGAGATTTGCCAAAATGATTTCAGAAAAGATTAGAAGGTCAGATCTCTGGCAACTTCTCCTTTTTTTTTTTTGTTTGGCCAAAAGATATCTGATAACTTGAATTATTTAATTAGAGAAAAATGATTTCCTCAACTAATTCAGGGAAATGAACCAGTTACTCATTTTTTAGCAAAAGTAGGGTGGTAATATTCATTAATGGTACCGTATCTGTACTGAATTATTCTTGTATTCCCTCCTCAGGGAACTTGAGCAGCTTGCAATGGATAGACTTGTCGAGATAGCTCAAAAAAAACTGATGGTATGGCTTCTTCTTTATTTGCCTTTTTCTTCAACCTTTGCATCCTACTGTAAAACCTAACATATGAGCCATTATACTTGTCTGGTTGACACTTGACATTGCATTCTTGATTACTCGGGATCCTATGTATCCACTTGGTGTCTGAATTCTAGAATTGACCGGTTTTTTCTTTGCAACACGTGAATTGGAATGGTGATTAGATCATCATGTTTTTGGATCTTAACATATTCAATGTCTTTCACTTCATAAGCTTCTTTCTAAAACTTGCTGGTGTCGCATAGCTTTCTTCTGTCAGTTCTTTCCCTTTAGTAATTGATTGGTAAACTAACACTCTCAAACTAATTGGTGCATTACATTGTGGAGCTAATTAGTTAGAGCTGCCCTTTTTGCGGACACTTTGCAGATCATTGCATGTTGTCTCAAGCTTTTTTTTTTTGGGGGGGGGGGGGGGTGGGTGAGCGCTAATCTCAAGCTTATTGTGTATTTCTTTAGCTGAGAACTATTTTTAGATCCCATCTCCTCATCATATCCTCTAATTTTGTATGCTTAAATTTGATTTAACAATGCTTAATTTGAAATTTCCATTCACTTTTTTACCCTTTTCTGTTAATGGGATATGATTTACAGGTCTAAAGTCTAAACATTCCGTGTCATATCATGTAACATGCATGCCTCTCATCCTAATTTGACCTTTTTTGCCCGAACTGCATGTTTGGATCTTAGAGCTAAACAATCTGAATCACATATTTTGTAAGTGGATTGTGCCAATTTTCAGTTCTTAGCACAATTCAAAGCACAATCCAATAAGACTCCATCTATATTCCAGAACAAAGCTCTGCACACTTTTTTAATAAATGGAAGATCCTTTGTCTCTATTTTTAGGTTTTTATTGACCCCTTCAGGGATGCATCCTTAAGAATAAAGCGATCAGAAGAAGTGCATACAGTCATTATATCATGATATGGCCGTGCATTAGTGTTCTGCGGAATCATTCGATTCGCCTCAGCTTGTGCAAGATTTAAATAGTGCAATGAGCAATTGCTCTTGCATACACTCTCTGGGCAATCTTTCCTGCATATACTTTAGGGTTACTTATGTTTCCACCCCAAGGTCACTGTTCAAATTGCCTCCTAAGCTTTACCATGTTAGCATGAGCCTCCAAAGCAGAGAGCAAAGTAGGGTTTATCAAATGAAATATATAGGGGTTTAAATTTTGAACGACAAATTACACATACATCGCTTTTATGATACTCTTAGCAGTGGTTTTGTGGTTTAGCAATGTTTTTAAGGTATGTACATACTCTCAAAAACTATAAGAAGGCAAAGTCACACATTGAGAGTTTAGGAGTCTATTTGTACATGGCCAATAGTTTTGTTGGAATAACTGCTATCATTCCAATTTAAAATTCTTCATTAGTTCAGGCAGTCATATACAGCATCTAAAAATTAGATTAATAGAAATTAATGACGCAAACTGAGTATCATTTTGGGGGGTTGGATGGTAATTCCATTCTTACACTTGATCTTTGACAATTGGCTTATCTTTTGCAGCAATTCTCCACAATCTTATGTTGTTTATTCTGACCAGATTAAGGCACTACATTTTGCTATTGACAGGCTACACAGGTCAGTATTGCATCAAAAAGTGAGGTTTCTAAAGATACTGCCGTGGCATTTATGAGGAGGACCCTCACCAGATGCAGAATCTTTGAAAATACCGGCAAGAGTTGCTTCAGTGAACCTCCATATAGTGAAGTCCGTTTTGCTCTTCTTGTCTGTGAACAATTCTCAGGCTGCAGTAGGCTATCTGAAACTTCTAATTCCATAAAAAACCCTTCGCTATTAGGTCTGCTTTTTTCAGAATACTCATCGAATGTAATATTGCAATGGAAGTTTCAGAGTTGATCATTAGCAGTACTAACCTAGTGAATTCTCTTACCCATTCTGTAGGGTCCTTTCATAGTACGGCTGACCATTATGGTACTCAAATTGATGACATGGGCCCACACATCTCTATGAGGGCTATTGAAGAAGCCAGACCTGCATTGAATAGAGAGACTAATAGAGAGGAGCTAGTTGATGATGGTAGTCACAAAATTTCCATGCAGGCTATTGAAGCAGTGGTTCCTGTTGATATCTCGAGTACCAGTCAAATTATTGATGACGGTCCCGACATCACTCACAAGGCAGGAGAAGTTGAAGAAGCTGGACCTATATTGAGTAGAGAGGAAAATAAGGAGGTGTTAGTTGCAGATAATAGTCACAAAGCTTCCATGGAAGTTGCTTCATTCCTTGGTAAGAGGGGAAGGGCAAGAGATAAAAGCTCTTTTCCAAAAACTGACCAGCAGCGTACAGGTAATTTTAGAGGCAAGCGGCGCAAGACGAGAGCTAAAAGGAAGAAGCGAAGGACAGATCAGTTGTCATCCGCAGGAAATGGACTCGTGAGCAACTCCACTGAACCAATGGTTGCTGTTAATACTTCAACTATTGGTCAGATTATTAATGCCATTACCGACATTACCGACAAGACAGGAGAAGTTGGATGGTCATCTGCTGCTAATATTCCCGTTGAAAACTTTCTGAAGATCGAGGATTCTGCTGAGATCCCATTGTCCATAGATTTGGACGGGTTAGACGAGGATAATTTGCCAGAGGATGACTGCGTAGGACTTGATATACCTATGGACGACCTGTCAACAGTATTTGGATAGGATTGACGTCCGTGAGTCGCTGATGCAGGGCAATTACATATATCATGTTCCTTGGATAACATTTGTAACTAAGAACTCATAACATTTGTAACTATGAACTTCTCTCCCTAACACCCCCTCCCTCTTTTTGCCCCCAAAAAAAAAGAAAAAAAAGAAATCCTTATCATGGCTATTCCTTGAGTATAGTTTCTTTAGGGCAGCCAAATTGCCAGCAATTCACAAACAAGGAATAAATAAATAGGTCAAATCACTCCTCTGTGTGTGTCGAAATTTGAGGTGCAGACCATATAAAATTTGTCTTTTTAATACTTATAATTTATCTTATATTTTAGCATCTCGCTTATCACTATTCTCTGGCTCTTATCATATCCTCTACTTCATTGAACCAAATCATAAAATACGAGTTTTTTTTATATTTCAATTTAATTTGTGATTCGGTTTAGAAAAGGATGTAAATGATTACGGCTCAATTCAAACGGTCGAATCGAACCAAACCTTTTGAACCTGAATTGAATCGCTTCTCATTAAAAAAAAAAAACAGGAGTCATTTTATTTATTTATAACTCTTAAATATTAGATATTAAGGTTATAAGTAAATTTCACTCTAATATCGCGTATTTAGTATGTTAGAATAGACTTGAAATAAAATTAAAATTCTGAATGCTAATATCATTCTTGTGTTTAGATGCCTTTTGAAAGGGAACTGAGTAAGATTTCAATTTGTAAATTTACTCAAAGAAATTGTGATTTTATTTCAATTTATGAAATGTAGATTAGATTTTTAACCATATTAATGTTATTTATAGATATAAATGTTGTGTATATATATTTTGTATTATATATTTTATAAAATACATCGTTAAATGTATTATATATCTAATAATACTAAACAAGCAATTTTTTATTTGTCTTGAAATTTTTCTAATATGTTTTCTTAATTTTTATTAAAACTAGTAGGCATGCATCAAATTAAAATAAAGCAGTATAATTGAGTTTTGAATATGCACAATTATTTAATTGGTACAACGGAAATTTCAATATGTTATAATGGAATAATATTATAAATAAACATGGAATTAATATTAAAAAATGATTTTTTAGTTAGTATTATATATTTATTGAAAATATATGTTGCTTTAAATTTGCATTGAAAAATATTTTTAGGACGAGATAATATTTATATCTAAAATTATATGATACACAACATAATATAATAATAAGTAATTTTAGTTCTTGCACAACATTTGTCAATCTAAACATCTTTTTTTTTCTTAGTAACTCAAATTACTATTAATATTATTTATTAAAATTAAATGCTTTTAAAAGTAGTTCAAACCAAACCACACCAAAACTGATTGAAACAATTCGGTTCATTAGGGATTTGAACTAAACCATTTCAAATATAATTCGACTAGATCCGACTCCTGAAACGAACCATGAATATCCTTAATAACTCTACCATCAATCTTGGTAGTTGTCATTCTATCTTTCATTATCATCCTCATTCAATTTGACTAGAAGTAACACCTAACTATTGATGTCCTTCCTACTATTATTTGTTCTGCAACTGATAACGTTTGAGATTATGTAGGATTATACACGGAACAGTCTCATCCTTGGAAGCCTGCCTCCAGTGCTTGGTATTTCTGGAAAACACTTCTTATGGTATAGATAGTGGACAACCTATAATGTTAATGTCCTTCATACCTATATTTCTTTCATTTTATAACAAAGATTAGTTATATAATACACATATATACAGATATATATATATATATATATATAGTTTTGCTTCTATAAGCGATTCTTCTACAATACGAGGTGAAGTAGACCCGACTATGTCCCGGGTCCGAACTGAGATCCACTCCGTCATGGTGGGTATTGGCCCAGCAAGCACCCATGAGCATGAGTGGAAGCTGAAAAATCATTTAAGTTCGCAAAAGAGATTTAGACATTTATATTTGTAAGTTGCCCTAACCGAACATTAACTCTTCAAATTTGCATATGAAATTTGATCGTTTTGAGATTTGAAAGATTGCAAGACACTTATCATTAGTTGAGGACAACATCTCGATCTTAGATATGTAAAATAAAAGCTCCTTTACAAGCTGTTATTATAGTGTTTAGTTGGAGAAATGATCATTCATAATTAATTTTTATTAAGTAAAATAATGAATAGTAATTTAATCCCTATGCCCATGAATATACAATTGTTTTTTCTTTGTAATAAAAATAAGGATCGTTATAAATACTTTTACCTCTTACTCCAAAAATCACTTGTTTTATTTTTTATATCAAGTAAACATTATAATGATCATTATTACCCTATTCTATATGGTGAAGTGTATCAGCCATTAATGTAATATATTTAAGTAAATAATGTATTAAAAATCAAAATTTTTAAAAACAAAACTAAATTAAATGAGAAAAAAAAAAGGAAGAGAGAATGAGAGAAAAGAAGGTATCTTTGCTTTATCAATCTCGTAGTTTCTATGGACACAATTAAAGGATAGTGATGGGTGAAGTTCTCATCTATTCACATTGTTCACACTTTACCCCCATAAGTGTCCATTGCTTCCATAATTGATTGATGAGAACAAGAAAGATTAATGTCATAAATAGTACCCGAACTTTAGCAAAATATGTAATTAGGTATTTAAACTTAAAATTGATCAATTTAGTACCTAAACTTTGAAATTGATCCATTTAATACTTGAAAAACTTTGAAATTGATTAATTATATGCCTAAAAGAACTTGAACGGGGTATTAATGGTGTGCACAAAAAATTCTTTCAGGTATCAAATTAATCGATTTCAAAGTCCAAGTACTAAATTGACTAATTTAAAAATTTGAATACCAAATTGCATATTTTGTTAGGGTTTAAATATCATTTGTTATATTAACTCGAAAAACAACAATTTTCTGAAAAATTTTGATGCTATCTTAAAATTTTAGAGAAATTGGTTACAACGTACAAGCCCACATACTATGCTAATTAAATTTTCTATTATAATAAAATTTTCAACAATACAAAAACATATGGATAAATGACACAAATGATACTTAAACTTTAACAAAATATATAATAAGGTACTTAAATTTTGAAATCGATCAATTCATTACCTGAATCTTGACATTGATCAAGTTAGTACCTAAAATTACTTTTTGTGTACAATATCTAATATCACGAAAGTATTGTCAGTGTACATGAAAAGTTCTTTTAGATATTAATTTAAGAGTTAGTGATGAAAATGGTACCTCAACTTTCGCAACAAGAACAATCAGATACTTGAAGTTTGATTTTAAACAATTTGGTATATGAACAAAGTTTTCGTTGGCTTTTTTCATACCATAAGTTTGGTTTTGAGAATTTTAATACTTGAATAAACTTTTCAAGGACTTTTTCATACCTCATTTTACTTACTTTAAGTACGAAAAAAGTCAATGCAAAACTTTGTTCAAGTACCAAAATTGTCAAAAACAAACTTCAAGTATAAAAAAAGTCAATGAAAACTTTTCAGTACCAAATTATTCAAAATCAAACTATAGGCACCTAATTATTCTTTCTGCGAAAGTTTAGATACTATTTTCGTCATTAACCCTTAAATTAATCAGTTTTAAAATTCATGTACTACATTAATTTTTTGAAAGCTCAGATACCTATTGCACATTTTTTTAAAGTTTAGATACTATTCATGACATTAACCCTCTATATATTATTAAAAGAAAAGGTAACACTTAAAGGGTACAATAGAATAAAAGTAAAGGATAATGTGACAAATGATATAAACTTTTGCAAAATATCAATTAGTATTATTGATTAATATAGTACCTAAACTTTGAAATTAATTAATTTAGTACCTAAAACTACTTGATAGCAATACTATTGGTGTGCACAAAAAGTTTTTTTAGATCCCAAATTGGTCAATTTCAAAATTCATGTATAAAATTGATTGATTTCAAAATTCAATTACCTAACTACATATTTTGTCAAAGTTCAAGTATAATTCGTGACATGAACCCTTAAAGTAATATTGAGAAGGTACAGTAATAAAACCTCACATTACGATGAATTGATTTATATTAGGTAAACATTACATTCGGTTTATTAACCTTATTAATTTGTGTAATTAACTACTCAACTTTAAAAATGTCAATTTACTACCTAAGAACTTTTTGAGGTCATTTATATTACACAGATTAGGTAGCTAATTGAAAAAATAAGTAAAGTTCATATAGTTAATTGCAAAATTTGCCACATTTCAAGTTTTTAATTGCATAAATTGATGAAGTTCGAGTACCAAATATGGCATTCATTAACACTATATGATATTAATTATTATAATATTATATATTTATATAATCGAGTTGTAATTCTTTAAATTGTGGAAATTATATGTTATGTGTCCACAGTTACTTCGTTTACAATTGCATCAATTAGACATTGCAACTTTTTGCTTAAAACTAAAAAGCACAAGCCTTTGCAACTAACATGAAAAACTTATTCAAAAGTAATTAACTTGAATCAGTAAAATGTGTAAGTGATAAAATGAAAGATAATGAATCACTAAATAATATTATTAATAAAAAGATATGATGATTGGAAAAATTAAACAAAGGGCTCCTCAAACTAACCCAATCTAAACAGGACACAGGTAGGGCTAGATCACTCATTTGTTGACCCCATAATAGATTCGATCCAATAAGCTTGACCTTAAATACAGCCAGTTGAACTAATAATGTTCCATGTTCACTTAATCAAAGACCTCCATTGGGACTTCAATGGTCAGTCTCCTCTCAACCATTATGTATGAACTGCCACAACTTCTACTATCATAACTGATAATTGCCATGGGTAACTACGAAACTCCTGACATCCCATCAAGATATCTTAAAACCAAGGTCTACATATATAGCCCTTACTCTATCATTTGCTTGCTTTCCATTAAATATATTTACTAAGTTGATCGTCAAAGTGACTACATCGATAATCCTCCTGTACCCACTAGCTCATTGTTGTTTTGTAAGCCGGTTAATCTAGAGGTTCAGATCAAAGTCACTTACCTGTGAAATTAAGGCTTCAGCAATGTACAAATTATAAAGCTTTTCATATTGAAAATTTATAATAATCGAACAAATTATATATCATAATAGATATAGCACAACAACTATTATTTCTTTATACATACATTAAAGTTTAATATGGCAATTTTAATTTTGCAATAATACGTCATTTGAATTGACTATCATTTTTCAATAATGGAAATGAGGCAATTTGATGCAAGTTATGTCATTTTTTATAAATCATATAAAGGTTACACTTATTTCTTATATGAAAAAAGACGAGGTCAATGTTCCGCGTGAACCTCATGGCTTCAAGAGACAAGGTTCATTGTAAGTGATGAACTCGTCTCTTGGAGAGACAAGGTCAGGCCGAGTAAGACCTCGTCTTTTCAAGATGAGTCAGCTCTACCATAACAAAAATTCGTTGAAAATCATAAATGACCCCCTCATTACATATAATTATTGTAACCTGTCAAAATCATACAAAATGAGCCATAAAGATCATTCATTAGCCATCATCCACCATGGCTAAACAATTCGCAGACTTCATAACATGACCACAAAAGTATTCCCAAACCCAATCCATCAAAAAACTTAGTGCAAACCTATTCATTCTCATAGAATTGTAAAACCATTCACAGCAAACATAAAAAAAAAAAAAAAAAAAACTCAAAATATGAAGAATCGAATGAATGATGTTAATACATGAATGTTATGTTAACTACAAACACCAATGAGAAAAAAAGAATCTATATACAATAATCATAAAAGATAAAAATCTACACAACATATACTGTTGGGTGCCCCGCCTCCCTCATCCTCGCCTGATAAAAGTCGGGGTAATGGTGTACGTGGTAGACATCCTGATGAAAAGTTCCATGGTCGGATCCACTTGAGCGAGTATGGCATCTCCATCTCCACCACCAGCACCATAATAAAATGGGGACAGGGTCTGGCTCCACCTGGATGAGTCCCTCCCCCATATCATGTGGTGGTGACGTCCGACTCTTTTGTGGAACAGGGAGGTAGAACTTGGTGATGCTAATTTCTGCCATGGGGGTCTCATGTAGATAGCATATGATGATGATGATAACCAGCTTGAATGAAGAAAATGTAAAGCATGGCTTATCAAATACGTCTCATGTAAGGTAAAGGCTCGTCTTTGATATGTACATACCGGTTCGCCCTCCTCCTGACCCCCCCGACCCTGTCCTTGCCATGCCTCTCTCTAGTTGGCCATCGTCTCTTTAGGCTGAGGCTGTGGGTCTTCACTGTTGGTGCTGGTGCTGGTGCTGATGCTGGTACTAGCACTAGCACTAGCACTGGCACTGGCACTAGATCATTCAAATCAAGTGTCATAAACTCATTCACTATACGAATGACATCTCGTGCAGTGATGAGTTCCCTCTTGGTGCATGTCCAAGACTCTATAGATGAAATATGCCTGCAAGCGAGAGGGAACAAGTAGATCAGTGAATAACAAACATAGTTTAAATCCATATATAGTTTATGTAGTCAATGAACTTACCATATACCGAATAATGTCCTTGTACGACTGATCCAACGCCTGTGATCACATAGTACAAGTCAAAATAATCTACAGATGTGCCAATTGGTATATTCGGTACCTCGACAATGTGATCTCACCTGCCATCCCATTCAGCTATCCACTTGACGTGCTCCGATGCCCAGTTCCATTAAGAACACCCTCGTAAGTCTAGCTCATGTAGGGCTCTCATATCAACTGGATGGTCAAGAATCCCTTGGAAATCACCAAATTGTTTGAGTACCCTATCTGAGTAGTAGTGTTCGACAATGTGAAAGCAAACCAAGGGGACTCAAGCATGCCATATGTTATTGCCCGCTTGGCAGTGCACGGGAAGGGAATCCATAATAATAGCATAGGGGGCCCAAACAACTTGTAGAAGAAAGAAAAGTATAATAGACATAAGTAAGTAAATACAACATAATTATATACATGTGAACACATAAAATATATGAACCGATACCTAATTAGGGGGCTGTCTATTGAAACACCCTCTATACTCAAATAACAAATGTGTGGGGGACCAAGTGACATCGAAAGTAGCATCCCAATAACTGATCAATGGGCGATCCACGGTAACTGATGTGATCTGTCGTCGCAGCGAAGCAATGGGTGGGAAGTGCTCCCATGCCTAAATCTGGAGGACTAGTAAGGGTCCTACTATGTCACTCGTCTCTACATGAGAAGCCATGCATAGCTATCTTTATAGCCAGTCATTCATGCCAAGCAAGCTGCTCCCCATGCGAACTGCCCTGCTCTCTCCAAGTCATCGAGCAGCTGGAGATACATGATGTGAACCATATTCAATGATCTGTCCGTAACTATGAAGCCCCCCAGTAGCAATAGAATATATGCTCTAGCATATCGTCGGAGAGTGATGTCATCTGCCTAAGCAGGTAGCACTCTAAAGTGTGTATCCAATCATGACATCTTCAGCTGGCCACCATCCATGTCCACACCAGCCTATGATCTAACTCCTCGTAACTAGTGGCATAACTCCAACCAATCAATTCGAGATATTCCAGTAACTGCATGGCCATCGACGGGCAAGCTAGTGAGTGCAGCAATGTCCTATAACGTCACAGTCCACTCTCCCGTCGGCATGTGAAACGTATGTGTCTCTGGACGCCATATCTCTACTAGAACTGTAATAAAGTGCCAATCCAACTATAAAAACGGTATATGAGCAGCACCTATGAAACCGGCATGCGATAGAACTGGAGCAAGTCTCTCATCTAGGACTACAAGCATGCCGTCTTGCCGTCTGAACTTTGCCTCTCTATGGCAACAATGTAACACCACATGCTTCTGCATTTGAAAACAAATCCATGGCTCAATCCGTGTGCAGATGATTTAAGTAATTGGATGATGAAATAATCTTACTTGTCCCTCCCATGCCAGCCTCGATGTGTAGACAGGCTACCCTGTAACTATGGAATCATCTAACGGTCCCGGATCCATCTGTAATGAAGAAAGTAGGGAATAGTGTTAGCAGAAGTATATGTAAAAAAAGAAGCAAGAATAAATAAATTATGTGATGTAAATGTAGCAAAAAAATGACATGAACCAAACAAATACCACCACGACTCAACTGGCCAGTAAGGGTCCTACTAGCTGCTCGTCTACTAAGATAACTTCTGATGTTGTAGCCTGTCTGCTCACACGAATTGCATGAATAACCTCGTGGGCCATCTGGAATATCCATCTCATTCCATAACCATTTTTCTATAGGCCTACCCCTTTTCCTAATAAGTCCTGCGATAGGGTGCCACTTTGGAATGTCAAAAGGAGTCCAATTAGCCTTATCTGCTGTAGGTATGAAGGATCACTCATACACCTATAGCTAATTCTCCCATCTGTACCATTGCCCTACTTGGCCAACACAATCCATGTGCAAAGTTCCCATTACTGCCATTGCATGGGAGCATGAGATTTTATGCATCTGTCATTTATTGCATGTGCATCTATATGATCACAACTCCACTTTATGAATGTGATCTCCCTTTTGGCCATACATTATAGGGCGCGGAGCGGTTACAACCTCAAATACTCGTTCATGGTAGTCGAAACACATTACTCGATGGGCACTTGCAACATTGTTCGACCTTTCAAACTTCTTTGTAGCATACAGAGTAAGTAACATACTCAAATTCATTGCTTTGCTAGCCTCTCATCTTTGCTTGTTGAATATGGAGTTTTAATTATAGAAGGAATTCTTTACTAATGTTGCTATGGGTAAGTACGAGCATCTTTTAGAACGGAATTGTACCTTTCAACCATGTTGTTGTACCAATGGACTGTTTTGCTTTACTGCATTGAAGTAACCATGAAACTTCTCATCTGCGTTTGGTATGCTGCTCTTTTAATTAATTCCTTACATTCCTCGCTTTTGGCCTTCAAGTTGAAGTTGCTAACAACATGGCTTATACACCACCGCCATGGCCACCCTCTAAGCCATATAGCATGCTCACCTTCAACTGCACTCTTAATGCCAGCATGTCGGTCAGATATTAAACAATGTTTGAACGGTCCTTGATAACGTGTTCCAGCAATTATGTAAGGAACCAACTCCATGAGTCATCTTTCTCCTCATCAACAAGACAATACGCTAATGGAACTATATGATTTGCCCCATCTACTACTACTGCGATGAGCAATTTGTGCTTGCACTTGCCATATAAAAAAGTCCCACCAATTGTGACTACGGGTCTAAACAATTAACAGATACAACTTATTTCATCAATATCGATCATTTGTATATATAAGCATATATCCAAAATATACCTGCGGTACTGTAACGCTTTAATGCAAGGGGCAAATGCCCATAAGAGCTTGTTAAGGAATACGTGTCCTACTGTGTTTGAATCCACAGTTCTCCACTCAACCTTTGTTCCTAGATTTGCCTCTGTTATTGCATTAAGTATATGCAGGAGCTCAACATATGATTGTTCCCAACTTCCATACACTTGTTCAATAGCTTTTTACTTTGCTTCGTGAATCCTTTTCATATGAACATTGTACCCAAACTCTTTCAAGCTGGTTAATTTCCGGTCATTTGCCCTCACATCTGGAGAATTACGAATCTCCAGTATAATGCATCTAAAAATGCTAGTCGAGTCTAACTGAGAGTGGTCCTATCCAGTGATTTCATCTAAGCAGGTGTGAAGTCCTTCATATTTGGTGATGTGAAATCAGCCACCATGCTTGTTGTAACTACCTCTGAGTCTCTACTTGCAATCCTTATTATGAACATCAACACATTTAACTGCCCATGATCTGGGTCTGAGTTCACCACCTTGAAGTTATAATGATTCGATATACGTCACATTTTAACTACTTGTATGAGATGATCTTTGGTCTCAAACCACATATCAACCTTGAATTCATCATTGAAACTTTAATTGACAGCACTTGTTTCTTGCTCAACATCAAATGCAGTATAACCACTACCAACATCGGCAATGAAAAAAGGTATTGGCACTGAGCTCCCAATTGCATCAACGACTATGGGAGCCACAAAATGGTACCAATCATTTCTATTACGCTGTACGCCGATTACAACATCTGCCAAGGGAAAAGCTACCACATTATCATTTCCATCATCGTCATCGTCATTGTCATAGTCATCACTAGATTCACTTGCTAAGGAGTCTTGCACCACATCAGTCCCGTGATCACATGCCCAATCTGTTGCAATATTTCCAAAGTTACTCATCTGTACCTATGCGCTACCTATTGTCTGGATTGGAGTTGAGTTTGAGTCTACCAACTCTTAGCTACCAACATTTCCATCAATACCCACTTCCCCTGCAGGTGCTTGAGGCAAATCGTTCTTAAATATCTACACATACACAGGCACAGACCCCTTAATGTATACCAACATCTCATGTGCGTCATCATCAGTCATTGGAATAACATCATAGCGTAGCGTCCTATCTCCAATAGCTACCTTATGACACAGTTTAACACGACATGTATACCTATTTACCTTAAGTCTATTACAAATTATACTAACTATTTCCTCATACGTTGAATTCCTACTAACACTAACCACCGCAACTAGCCGCTTATCATAATCAAAACCATCATTCCCCTCCACAATGTTGCAATGAGCGTACAATACAAACTTTGTCTTATCCATTTTCTCTCCTCACCCACCCTGTTATCTCATAAAATATAAGGTGAATACATGAAATTCGCACTATGAATCATCTATTGCACTCATCTAATATTTAAGAATATTTACTAATGCTACTATATTCAACCCAGTCTTCTAATAGTATATTATCAATGTGTATGATGTATACAGTATATGATTTCATGATTTGGTTCCTAATTTCAAAAACAAAATAATATAATCACAATTACATCATAATTACATTAATTATACGGAGAAAACTACAACACTAAAAAAAATGGAAAAAAATATAAAAAATTGGTCTATTGGTCTGAAATGAAGGAACAACACGATACAAATAAAAAAAAAAAAATCACCACACCAAGCTCATTTCCCAAACCCATACCACAATGCAGCAATACTAATAGTAAATGTAGGATCTCAACATCCAATGCAACATCACAAATAGCAAAAAATTCACGTGAAAATTAAAAATGAAATTACTTATCGATTTTGGGATTTTTCGCTTAAAATTCTTCACTTCCACGCAATCTTATCACTTCCTCAACACTTGACAATCAATCCAGCTCCAAATGATGCCCCGATTTTGTGTCAATCACAATTGGGAAATTAGGGACTAGGGTTCGGTTTGGGATTTTGGGAATTTGAGAGTCTTTTCCACTTGTAAAATGAAGAAGAAGAGGTGCTATCGTGAATATAGAGCTCGACAATCTCATCTGTTGAAGAGACGAGGTTATCTACTATGGACCTCGTCTCTTCAACAAACAAGGTACTTAGTGAAAGACATTATCTCTCCAAGAGACGAGATCATTACTTACAATGAACCCCATCTCTTACAAGGTTCATGCGGAACAAGAGACAATGTCAAGTTGTCTAAAACTGAGAATATTGTCTTCCTAGTAGCATTTTCGTAATTTTTTAAAAAATAGATAGTAATATTTTTTTCCTTTTCCCAAAAGACATATCCTGTAAACAGAATTTTCCTAATCATTGCTTTAGATGGAGATTGCACTTTGTTAAAGCAGTTATAAATACTCCTCAGGCTATCTTAATAGAAGTTCAATAATTTATATAAAACCAAGAATAATTGCTATAACAAAAAATTATCTATGGATCAAGGCTTCACATACAAATTTCATTTATCTTATATATCAAGATGGTATTAAAATAAAAATCTTAACAAATAGAAAAGGATATGGATAATTTGATATAAAGGTAGATAATTTCATAATATTATTTGAAAAAGACTAAGAATTTAAAAAACTTAAATATATTTTTCTTGCACAATTACTAGGATTCTAAGTAATGAATTGAAAATTTTTGCAATGAAGATTTTATAAGCAAATTATACATAAATGGAATATAAAAATAATAATAAAGTGTAATATCAAATATCAAGTTTCCAAAATTTATGCATTCGCATTATTTCAATTTGAAATTGAATTTACTTATTGAAATAATGAATGTCAATACATGGTTGAAAAGAAAATAGATAATTATAAAAATCTTACTTGTGTTTTGACTAATTTACAAATGCATGATCTATGTTAATTTTTTGATAAATTGGTAATTTGAGTTCCATATAAAATATCAGTATTATTTAATAATTTTATAATAACACGTGTTAATATTTTATTGGTCATAAAATTAATTTTACATTTTTTTCAATTTTCTCATTTAAAAAAATAATTTTATTTTTTATTTAATTTATTTAGTAATATTTTTCATTAAATTAATTTTTTTGACCAATAAAACTCTAACACATGTCATTGTAATAGTAATTAATTATATTGACATTTTCATATGAAACCGAGATCACCTATTAGTCAAAAAAATTAATATGGGTCATGTGTTTGTAAATTGACAAAACGCAAGTAATGCTTTTGTAATTAACCTAAAAGAAAATTAAAGAAGAGAGAGAGAGAGTTGATAAAATAAACAATATTAATCATTGTGCTATTTCAATATATAAAATGATGTTTTCTATTTTTTCTATTTAAATATATAAGATCGTCTGACTATTATGTGTGAAAGAACTTATATATCATGGGTGAATGTGGAAAATGAAATGCAATTTGATACTAAAGATGAAGTTAATTGGGGAGAGAGAGGTAGCAATTAAATGAAAAAGAAAAAATAGTGAGAAAGAGAGAAAGAAAGAGCAAAGAGAAAATAAATGAAAGAAAATTGTTAAAAGAGAGAAGCAAGAAGAAGGCTGGAAATTCAAAGAAAGATAGGGAAAAAATGATAGATTTATAGATAATTGTATCCATTGCAAAGCACTGAAATGATTTTCTTTTACAAATGCTTCAAAAATTATATATTTACGGATTTGGTATGTGAAAATTTCAACTAATGTTATTAAAAAATAATCAATCGGCCATATAAACTAGGAAAATGGTCGGCTTTAATTTTAAATTTTTCTTTAATGATAAATTGATTAAATCACTTAAGTGTCAAGATAGCTAAATAGGGCATAAATTTCTTTTTTTTTATATATATTTGTAAAGTATTACTTAATTAAATTTATTAAATTAATTTTGTCTCAATGTCAAATAAACAAATTTTACTCAAAAAATATCATGTTAGTTTTTTCAAGAGATACAAGTGTCGAGGAGAAAAGAGAAAAAATATTTTCATTTCTAAAAAATTACAAAAATGCCATTATAATGAAAATAATCTCAGGCAAGTTGAGCTTGTCTTTTGAACAAACGAGGTTATCAATAGCTGACCTCTTATATTGAAGGGATAATGTTAATATTTTTTTTTAACCTCGTATGTTGATCAGACAAGTTTGGCCAAAAACAAAAAGAATAAAAACACGCCGAGGTACCTCACACATGAAACATGAGTAAATTATAGATTTAAAAGGCATCATGCCTCTATGAAAAATTTCACCTTCTCTAACTCTTCACCATTTTCTCGTCGTCATGAGGTATGAGAAGATAGGAATGATCACATGTGAAATATCGAATGGTGATGAGGTATAGGAAATAAAGATTGACAAGATTAAAAAAAAAAATAGTAGATGAGTACCTCTTCTTCTTCATTATGAATGGTTCGATTTTCTCTTCTTTATCGGGGCCAGCTTATTGTTGTCACGATGAGTGAATGGAGATGGAAGTTGTCTAGAGAAGAAAGAAACTGCATCAGCACACCAATGAGTGAATGGAGATGGAAGTTCAGCGTCATGTGATCGTTGTTATTATTGCTTTTGTTTTTAGCTAAACTTGTCTATTGAGCAGACAAAGTTAAAAAAGTATTGACCTTGTCTTTTCAACAGATGAGGTCAACCACTTATGTCTAGTCTATTGAAAAAACGAGTTCAACTTGTCTAAATTTGATATTATTTTTATCCTAATGATGTTTTTGTAATTTTTTTAAAAATAAAAACATTAATTTTCTTTTTAGTGTCTACCATTCCTAAAATATTCAAAGGTTTGCATAATTTATCATTTTAAGTATAATGATGTAAATTGATAAAAATTAGTTTTTTAGTTTTATTTATAAAAATTAACATTTTTTTTTGTAATTTAGCTTATTCGGCCAATAAAATAAGGTGGCTGGACAAATACACGGACCAACCAAAACCGAACCACTAATTCGATCCGTCTTTCTTCCAACCGTCTGCTGCATCGAGTTGGGTTTTACTGGGAAGTGGGAACTGAGGTTTTGGAATTTGGTACTACTTTCCTTTGCTTTTTCTAGCAGCTGCTTCTTCTTCTCCTTCTCCTTTCACTTGAAAATCGAACCAAATCAAATGCGAAGAGCAACTCTAGGAAGACGTTTCTCATGTCCCGGCACCACTACCGCCACCACCTTCTTCGCTCGAGCTATTCCTTTCTCCACATCTAGTGACGGCGGCGGCGGCGGTGGCGGTGGAAGTGGCCGTGGCCGCGGCCGCGGCCATGGAGCAGCTTGCTCTCCTTTCGAATTCGTACGCCCACCACCACCAAATGACACTCCTAAAACCTCTGCTTCTCCTCCTTCTGCTCCCGTCGTTGGCCGTGGCCGCGGAAGAGGAATCCCCCGACCGTCATCTTCTCCATCTCCTCCACTTCCCCAATTCCCCTCTTTTGGTTCCGCAATCGGCCGCGGTCGCCCTGATTCCCCGCATCCCCAGAAGCAACCGGTTTTCTTCAAGAGGGCCGATTCCGATGCAGACTCTGAGATTAAGAGAGAGAAGGAGAATGGCAGTAGCATTCCGAAGTCCATTGCTGCAGCGTTATCTGACGGTACGGGCCGCGGAAAACCGATTAAGAATATCCCCGGAGCTGCCCCTGTACTTGGCCAAGAGGAACAAAAGCGTGAGCCGGAGCCTCCGAGATTGAGCCGGGAAGAGGCGGTCCAGAGGGCGATGGGAATCCTTTCACGCGGTGAAGACGGAGGAGGAAGAGGACGGAGAGAGGTTGTGGGTGATAGAGGGAGAGGGAGAGGGAGAGAGGAGAGGTAGAGGTAGGGGGAGAGAGGTCAGGGCAGCGTTTAGAGGGAGAGGTAGAGGTAGAGGGAGGGATGAATCCGATGACGAGGATGTTGGTTACGCGGGTGCCCTTAATGCTGGGGACGATAAGGGTGGGGAGATTCTGGCTGAGAGATTTGGGCCGGAGTTTATGAGTAAATTCGCTGAAGGGTTTGAGGAAATGAGTGATAGAGTGCTTCCTTCACCGCTGATGATGTTTATATTGATGCATTCCATACCAATTGCTTGGTTTGTGCATTGTGAATTTGTGTTTATATTGGTTTTGTTTGTAGTGCTTTATTTTCTTATTGATTTGTTTGTTGTTACTGTTTTGTTAGATTGAGTTTGAGCCTGAGTATTTGATGGAGGAGTTTGGGACTAACCCAGATATTGATGAGAAGCCACCTATTCCACTTCGTGATGCCCTTGAAAAGATGAAACCATTTTTGATGGTGTACGAGGGTATCAAGGATCAAGCCGAGTGGGAGGTAATGCTTGCTTTCACTTGGAATTTTAATTTGATGGGTTTTCTGTAGTTGGCATTTATAGCTGCTGAAGTGAAGTTAGTAACTAGTTATATGCATGTGTGATTTATGAGTTTCAACTTGAAGGTAACATTGGATGCAATAAATGCTTTATTATTTCTATAGAGAAATCCGTTTGGCTGTTCATATATATGTAATGTACTCATGTGCTTTCCAGTGTATGAGAAGTTTATTTGTATATAATATGTATATATTTATATACAATCTTCAAAATGGAACCAAGTGAGCATCTTAACCTCGATGATGGTCGGGGTAAATAAGCAGAAAGTTGAAGGTTAGAAAAAGTTATCGCATATGGGAATGATAAATCAAGGTTCTAGTGTTTGTTATGTTTTGTTACTTTGGTGATTGGTTCTGTTCTTGTGTTGTATACTCAAATAGTCAAATGGATTATAGCCGTGCCAACCATGACAAAGGGAAAAGAAAAACAGAATAAAATTTTATTCTTTTAACCAGACCTTCTTCCCATATATCGGCACTTGTCACGTATATTAACAAGTTTCCTTCTCTTTTATTATATAACTTTCAGATAGAACGAAGTAGGATAGGTGTGTATATACAGGTTCTAAAATTGCAATTTACTGTGAATATAGTGGACATGGACCTCTTCAGTTAATCAGTGAAAGAAATATTCCTAGTTCTCAATAGATTTCTTCATATAGCCCCCATTACCATTAAGTGTGGGCAGTGCAGAGCATCCCTACAATTACATGCATAGACGTATACTATATAGAACCAGGACGATATATTAAAAACCATCACTTGAATTTGTCCAAGAAATTGGAAGAAGACTCCGATAGCTTTAATTGAGCAATAAGTGTAGCTCGAACAGTTTGGCTATAGCCACGATAAATCTTTCTACTATCATTACTATCAATATAATTATTGGCTCATGTAAAAGGTGTTTCTCCAAAACAATAACATAGATAGTATTGTTGAATTCTTTGCAAAGATTTTAGACATCTTGGAATCTCTTTGAGCATCCCATTTACTTGATGCTTCTATGACCACTTAGCAGGCATTTTGATCTTTTGTACGATCCATTTTTGAGTGCACTGGTGTATTTAAAAAAATTAATTAATAGAAATTCATCATACTAAATGTGTTTTTGTGAACTTCTATATATTTACTTTCCTTTCTATCTTTTCCCTTGATTAGGAAGTTATGAAGGAAACAATGGATAGAGTTCCTTTGATTAAAGAGATTGTGGATTACTATAGTGGACCTGACAGAATAACTGCTAAGAAACAGCAGGAGGAATTAGAGAGGATTTCAAAAAAGCTTCCTGCGAGTGCTCCTGCTTCTGTAAAACGATTTGCTGATCGTGCAGTTCTTTCTCTTCAGGTTAGTGTTATGTGGTGGATATCATTATCATTATTATTATTATTATTATGGCCTGTTATTGTGTGCCCTCAGGCACATGCAAAAGAAAACTTTATTCCTTCAAATCTAGTCTCTATTGTTAATCTTGTAATTATTATTTTGGAAAGTATAATAATTTCCTTTCTAAAGTTGATATGATTAGTGCCTAAATGTCCCTCGTTAGTAAAAACTGATTTTGCTTCATTGTGCTATATCGAAAAGTTCCAATGGGTAATTAAGCTCTAAATGCAAATCCCACCCATGGCTGCCACTATTGGTTCCAAAGTCAAGATTAGACAAAAACAAAATATGTAGTTTAAAAATTGTTTCGATTGGATATTAACTTACGATTGCTAGGATTTTAGTTACGAGTGGAAAGGACAGTCGTGCTGATTTTCAACCTGAATCCATCACTCTAGGGAGAAGTCACAAATAATGTGCTTCAGGCACCTATTCATGAATGGGGAAAGAGAGAGAGCTTATAGTGTTTCGTGAAAAGGACTATTGACCAAACTTGAGAGTAAGCATAGTCATGTTGAGATGATTCACTTGCTGTTGAGCTAGGTTGAAGTAAATTACAACCAACAGCCTTTGGGCAAGCTTTTTGTTGCGATCCCACATCAATTCCACCAGAAATTGTGAAAGGATGTTTAAGCTTGGAGGGCTCTCCCACTCAACAGGCTAATCTTTTGGAGGGTTCTTACACCTAATAGGCTAGTCTTTTGAGTTGAGCTCTCTTCTTGGACTTACTACTTAACATTTAGTATTTTCCTTGAGAGTGTTGACGCCAATAGAAGTGGTAACCTAGCAAGGCGAAAAAAAAAAAAGGAAAAAGAAAGAAAGAGCTAGAGTGAAAACCATCCAGAATGGGCCGCCAAGGGCATTGGTTTCTCAAGGGATGGGCAAATGATCCCACACCGATTCCACAAGAAATTGTGGAAGGATATTTAAGCTTGGAGGGCTTTCCCACAAATGTAGGAAAAAAAGAGGGAGCACCTTTATTGCCCATATCCTTTTCAAGGGAAAAGGAGTCTTCATATTTCCCTAATTGGTTACTTTTGGAGATGCTCTTTGATTAGTTGGGTGTAGTTGCAATGGTTACTTCTGAGTGTTATTGATGGCAAGCATCCTTTTGAGTGACTCCAAATGTAGGAAAAAATGAGGGAGCACCTTTATTGCCCATATCCTTTTCAAAGGAAAAGGAGTCCTCACATTTTCCTAATTGGTTACTTTTGGAGATGCTCTTCGATTAGTTGGATGCGGTTACAATGGTTAGAGAGTTGATTGTGCTAGTATGTGTAAGTTAATACTAATTATTCATGAGTTTACTTAAGGCATTGTTAGATATGATTAATTGCATAACATGAATAATTTGTATACCCAATTATAATAGTGTAAATGCAGCTCCATACCTGCAACTGAATAGCTGCTCAAAGTGAGAAAATTATTTTATGGACTATTAGTTTGAAAAGTATCTTATATGATTCTGCAGAGTAATCCTGGGTGGAAATTTAACAAGAAATGCCAGTTCATGGATAAGCTTGTAAAAGAGGTTTCCCAGCAGTACAAGTGATTTCAAAGGCCTGGGCTTCTGTTCTGTACGTTGAAAGCATCATGCCGTGCACTGCCATAGACATGGTGACACTCTCATTAATGACATCAAGATTGAACTTTCAGAGAGGTGATAGCTTTTATAGCATGTTGGCAAGTGCACTCTTTGTATAAGAAGTTTATTTATTCTTAAGAGGGATTCTAGACAAATAAGTTTTAGGTCTAATGAGCTGCTTTCAGAATTTTGAATTTTTTGAATTTGTTTAGAAATTATATCGGGTTTATTATATTGGGACATTTTATATGTATGCAAGCTTGATAGTCCCCCTCCATTGAAAGAAAAAGTAGCACAACTCAAGAAAAAACAGAGAAAGAAGTGGCACATGAAACATAATGCATAATTAGCTCATTTTTGAGTTTTCCTGCATAATTTTCAACATCATAAGTCTATATCAAATTACATGATCAAGGTATGCCGCAATATCATATCCCACTCTGAAGATGTATTACTGGAGAGGCTGTGTCTAAGACATTCATCATTGATTAGCTGTACTTGAAATTTAGGTGCAATTGAAGTTTTAATTATTGTTAGTTTGGCAGTATTCTAGATGTGCCAAGTTGGATGTAGGCTATTTTTATTGACTGGAAGAATTTACTGATATCTAATTCTTCTGTTAAAAACCAATTAGCTCTTAGTGGGCATGTTAGAAGCAATGTAATTTATTCATTATTGTACATATGACAAATGCAGAAAAGCATCACAGTATACCAGCTTTTTTTTTTTTTAATATATATATAAATTGGGTTTGTTATTTGTATTTCCTATGAGTATGTTCCTTTTGAGTGGATGAATCAGTGAATTATCTATATAAATATATTCATGGTGGACGATTCTTTCTCCTGAAAGAAAATCATATGGATGCTCAAAGGGCATCAAGTGAGAATTGTACACGTTAACGTTTCTTCGTGTATCCAACCATTAACAGGTGTCTTTAACTCCTGGTGGCATCCATTGACAATTTATGAATTTTTTTTTTTTTTTCCCGTCTCTCTTTTATCCATTAGCATCCTTAACACCTCTTAAACGAGTTTAGACTAGTGCAGTCTAGTTGACTTGAAGTCTGTTGCCTGTTCATAATTTTTAATGATCCTATGGAGATTGTATTGTTTATGGGTTGCACTTAAATAAGCCCAGCTTTGCTCTGTGTTTTAAAAAACAGCTATCGTTTCTCTTTTAAATTTTTTCTCTTTTGGTGGGGTTGGGTGCTTGAGTCCATTTTTCTGATTGATTGGTAAAGATTTCAGCAGGTATATAACAGCTATAAGTGGTCGATTACAGTGTCTTTAGGTTTGTGTCAACACTGTTAAATCTTTCCTGGAACTGAACAATCATAATCTTCATGTCATTTGTACTCTATATATGTTCAAATTCTATTGGGATTTTTTTACATAATATGATTTGACGTTTGATGCCTAAATAATTTTTTTTTTCTTTTTTGCTCGATAGAATGCAGAAGTCGTCTCATGATTAGGCATACAGGTCAGGATAGAGGTCATTTAGTTTCGTGCATAATCGTTCATGTAAAAGATGCAACGATAGAAGTAGAACAGGGCGCAGGCTGGGCCGGTACCAATGGATTGGACCCATTGATCCAAGTAGGCCTTATGGGTCAAGGCCTAGGTATTGACCTAGCACTTGGATGGGTCATGACCGGATCAGCAGTCGCGGTTTGCCGATACACTATGTTGACTAAGGTAGTTGTTAATGAAAATAACATTGTCAATTTACAAACACATAATTCATGTTAATATTTTTTTACAAATAGATGATTCAAGCTTCATACAAAAGTATCATTAAATTTAATTACTATTAGTGGAATATATGTTAGAGTCTTAATAGTCTATAAAAATTAATTTAATAAAAAATATTACGAAAAAAATTAAATAAATAAAATATTTTAAAAATAATAAAATTAAAAAAGAAATGTAAAAATAATTTTTCTAGCTAATAAAATATTGACATGAATCATTTTAAAATTATTAAATAATATTAATGCTTTTATATGAAACTCAAGTCATATATTTGTCATAAAAAATAATATAGGTTATGTGTTTGCAAATTAGTTAGAATAAAAGGTCATGTTTTTGTACTTAACCTTAATAATAATAATAATACTAGAAGAAGAAGAAGTGCAAAGATCTTATAAGAAGAAGTTTCTTAAATTACTTACGTGCAATCTAAGACGTATAAAAATTCTGATGTTATTTTTAGTTTATCGGAAAAATATTAATAAAGTGACATTGGAATGAAAAAATAATAAAATAAAGTGGAAAAGCTTTTATGTTATGTTTGGAATCTGACAGTGGACCAAAAATGAAATTGTGATTTTTGGTTGGATTTCATTTCTTATGTTTGGATGTATTATTGCAAGTCGGAATCATGATTCTTAGGAATTGGTGATTTGGGTTCTAAAAGAGAATTCAATTTTGCTTTTCAGAATTGCGATTTCATTACAATTTCATTAATTATATGTAATTTAATTGCAATTGTATCCTAACACATATTCATAATATACATTTATTATTAGGGATATTTCTAACAAATACACTTTATAACCATATCATTCCATTCCATGTACACTTCCAAACATAGAAATAGATTTGTTATGCATTTCATTCGAAATGATTCTTATATATCAAAGGTAACATTATAGTATTGGTCTTTAATTTAATTGATCTATTTATATTTTAAAATTGTAGGATTTAGAATTTAGCACTTAGTAACAGAACCTTGTATTATATTTCATTCATCATTATTATGGTACGTATAGGATTTGTATCCTAAATATCTTATAATAGAAGTTGTACAAAGATATAGAGATACTGAACCATAACACCTTATAAATGTAGATTCTAAAAAATTATACCTACAACCTAATTATCAATTTTAGTACCCAACTAAAACCTATCCGGTCGAACAAGATTTTGCTGAGAATAGATATAATGTAACAAATGTAACCAGTCACCCGCAACACATAGTTTACAATATTTCTAAAGATTCCAAATTTCCCACCACGCTATTGTATTGACGAAAGGGAAAGAAAGCTAAATTTACTTGTCTATTCGAAGGTTGTTGTCCTAACTGATGTTTGTATCCTCAGCAAAAGTCTTTATATCATGATATCTATTCTTTTCTCTCTATGTAAAAGCCAACCAATTGAAATGAAGTACATAAAGCTTTACAAATACATCCCTGATGCAGACGATCAACAGCCATTTAGATCATCCCGTAATGATCCAATTAGTTCGCGGCCACTTGAGAGCGAGGATTATAGGCGTAAGGTGACCAGATTTGCAGAAGCCATGCAAAGAATCATTGCCCTTAAGAGAAAAACATCTGTGAAACCACCACTTCCACTTGCTGCGGGACATGACGATGTTGCTGATGAGCGTGGTGATCGGCTTCATCAAACCAGGTTGATGAAGTCAACTGCATAATTTACTTGAAGAATATAGCAGCACTGAGCAGACCACAGTGTTGCTGGTGCACTAAGAATGAAAAGAATGATGCCGAGTTTCTATGGGGTAGGAGTTTGCTTTTGCTCCTTGAGCTCTGCTTCCATCATTAGGCAAAACATCTAGGGATATCATATGTGTGGTGTGATAAGAAGTATGAAATTTGGATGAATTTCCAGAGAAATTTTGATTTTTTTGATAAGAATAGCATTATTCTTTTATGGATAAATATATAAAAATAGACACCAATTAGCTTTCAAAGGACACTAATCTGGTAGGTTTAGAGTTTTCATAAACGCAAATCTATATGGATGCCCTACTAAAAACTTTAAACCCGTTTCAAGTCTTATAAATTTTTATAATATTTTTTTTTTAACTCATACTTGCATTTCCACTTGAGAATTTAATGGATTACAACAACTTACTTGTGATCCGTCCAATAAATTAATAAAAATTCACTAAACTTCGTATTTTAATGAATCTTAAATCTAAGTTAAAAAAGGAATTAATATATACGTACATTATTTACTTAAAGAATGTGCATTAGAATATTACTTCATTTCATTGAGTTTCCACATCCAATTTAGGGTTTGTTTGTTTTGGCTTTTTTTCGACAAATGCAGACACTTTTTCAAACTTTTTGCTAACAAATTATTTATCAAGAAATAGATATAGAAAAAAAAAAGTTGACAGTTCTTATCAAAAGATTAAATAGAACAAATATAGATAAAATTTAGATACAAATCGGATATATTTACACATATCATTTTAAAAAAGATACAGATATAGATACAGATGAAAAACAGACAATCCAAACAGATCCAAGTCCAATGGCCATGTAAATAACGTTGCTAACAATAGTAGGAAATTGCTGACACAAATAACATTTGAATGTGAATATCAACGCGGATACCTATTATTTAGAGTTTCGCAAGTAAAATACAACCTATAATCTAGAAAGTGTCAATGACCCCATAATAATTATAATAGAACCAATCCCACTGTATCATTGAACGGTTTAAATCTCTTTCAACTATAATCGAAACTTTTAATATTTTTCATATTAATTTTTTATAATCAATTTAATAATAATGACAGCAGCCCTGTAATGAAACCTAGACATCTCTCTGGATCGGATTCAAAGTGGGTCGGCATGAGCCTCAACCCTCATGGACCAATCCAACAGAGCTGATCTTACCCATCGAGTCCATTGTTGCAAGGTGAGTCTACTAGGTGGATTCTATGACCAGTAGTTCGATATGGATCCACCCTTAAGATAATTAAAAAAAAATTAATAATAAAAAATGAACTGGGCCCATCCTAACCCACCCTAGGTCCTTTTTTATTTTGACCCAATGAATTGAATTAACCCGCTCTAGGAAAATGCCTAATAGAACCATAAAAATTCCCACAACCCATAAAATTTTAGAGTTTTAAAGATTCTCTAAAATTTGCTCCAAACCTTTAATGTGTTGACTTTAATTATGCGAGATACCTCATGAGTGCATGCAGGCTTTCATGCCTAGTACCTTCATTAAGTTAGATTAATTTTAATTGAATGCTTTGTCTTATTCACTGAATCAGGTTGCTTGATCAGGTTTGAGTCGACAAACCAACTTTTTCAGATCAATTTAAAAAGGTCAAAAGACTCAAATAGGAAAATGAAAAAGCAAAAAGGCTTTTAAAAAAAAAAAGTAACAGCTCGAGGACTAAATTAATATTTTCACCTTTAGAAATAAAGATTCATACTAATAAATTCTTTAAAACGTGTACATGGACCTCTATCGAATTTTTACAGCTTAGGGAAACAATCAATTAATAAAAATTTTCAATGATCAAGGATATAAAAGGAAAGGGAAAAAACTGACTGTTAATACATTTTAGGAGGCGGCCTCCCATGAAATCACCTGGCTGTGAAATTTATATATTATAAAATAGAGTTAATGACGAAAATTGTATCTAAACTTTCGCAAAAAAAATAATTAGGTACCTAAAATTTAGTTTTGAACAATTTAGTCATAAATAAAATTTTTATTGATGTTTTTCAAATCTAAAATTTGATTTTGATAATTTTGATATCTAAATAAAGTTTTCGTTGACTTTTTTCATATCTAAAGCAAGTAAAATTTGATATGAAAAATATTCACGAAAAGTTTATTTAGGTATCAAAATTATCAAAACTAAACTTCATGTATGAAAAAAATCAACGAAAGCTTTGTTTAGATACAAAATTATTCAGACCACTTCAGGTACTTAATTATTCCTTTTACGAAAGTTTAGGTATCATTTTCATCATTATCTCTATAAAATATTATGTGAATACAGTAATTTTTTCCTCTGCTGTAAATATATTTTTAAGCTCACAATTAACATCCAAATGGATAGTTATTGATGGCTAATAAATCAAGATAGCTTATAGATATAGCGAATTCTGATGAAGACACTAAACAATAAGAAGTTAGATAGAACAAGCAGGGATTCTTATTATATTTTGTCAAATTCAATCATGTATAAAAGAAACAGTTGAGTACTAAGGAAGGGCTCCCATTAAGATGCTAAATCCTTTGCTTGAGTAAGTTGTGAAATTCAGAATCAAACTGTACATTGTAGTATTTAATGCTCCATTCCAAAACCAGCTGATCAGATCTAGCAAGGTTTAAGATCTATACACATTTCAGAGAGGGTAAGCGGCTTCCTACCTTATTAGAGTAGGTTTTAAAAATTTATATCCAAAATCTATCACTTGGCATCTAACAACAATCCAGGAAATTATCTAAGGTTTTAATTTCCAGTAGGTTCCATGCTCACACAAAGACAAAAATCACTTTTTTAACAAGTGTAGGAGTTGTATAGCACAAAGTCAAATAGAGTATGGGGGTTCATCTGCACCAGATCACTATTATTTTTCAATTAACACTCCTATTAATGCCACAAGCAAGAACAGTTATAATCAGTTATATATAATCAGCTCTCTTCACTTAATGGAGGTCTTACATAGGAACTAATTTGAGGGAAGATTCAAGATTTGTTGCTATTAATTGCAGTGCTGGAATTCCTACTACAGCAAGAAGATCACACCTAAATTTCTTGACAGTTCAGAAATCAGATAAAGATTACGTCCCTTGAGAGCCACCTCCAACTCCATGCATACTCCCAAAATTTGATCACTTTGCAGGAGAATCAACCTTCACCAGCAGAAAAGAGAGCTCAAATAAGTTTGGCTTGTTTTCAATTGTGTTGCTCCACCATGCAGCATATGCCAACTTTCACAAGGAACAAAGAAAAAGGAAAAGCCAATGATTTGACGGCTGCAACCGTCTCGGCTTTAAGAAATGCTCAAAATTTCTTTATAAGCAGCTGTCTTTTGAGCACCAGTTAGAGGACAATAGATTATAATTCAAAAAAATTCTGCAGGAACAATCTCTAGAGAAGCACACAATCTATTTCCATAAACTTATATTACAAAATCTAAGAGCTCAATTATGATCTGAAAGCTGCATTGACAGTAGATCCTCCACATCAGTTGCTCATAAAAGTAGTGATGAAACGCCATAAATCTAATATCCCTTATCTCTAATCCTTGCATTCTTACATAAGTTGAGAGATGACCTAATCTCATATTGCTTGTGCCATATTGTGAGATTATATGATTAAGAATCTCTCAAATCATCCCGTACACATCATCCAACACTAAAGATCAATCCAAGAATGATTCTCCTCCGGTTTTCTTTTAAGTAATAATTCGGACCACATAAATTATTTTCCGTTTGTGAGATTATTTTTCTTTTGGGGTCATCACAAGATATTTTAAATGGAAGATATATTAGGTATTTACTTTGGAGAAAACATTGTATTTCAGCCTTATTCATGTTAATAATGAGAGCAACCAAAAATTGTTATCTAGTTTTTTGTAAGGTAAGTCTTCTTGAAAATCCTTGTGAAAATTAGGATGTTTGATTTCAGATCAACTGACTCAGCTTTTAAGAGATATAATCTTTCAAACATTGTAAAGAAATAGAGGACACAGGCATAACTTTTTCTTCATTACTTTTCCATTTATCCAGATGTACATATACAAGATGGACGGGGATCTGCAACAAAGTCACCAGAGACAAATAATACTGGCAGTGGCTCATGCATCCAACTTCAGATCCAACAAACAACTACAAATCCAACACAAGGCTGCTAACAGTTGTAATAATATTCTCTTATGACATATTCGATACATAGTTTTAAGATACCTGGAGAGCAATTCTGCTGGAAAAATGTGGAAATTTTATGGATGGAGACTCACTGGACAGAAATGGTACACTCCAGAGAGCAATTCTTTCGGGAAAATGTGGAGATTCTAGGAATGCCACAAAACTTCTTAATTTAGTCTATTGCCAAAAGTTATCGTCACCTTTTGCATCTATACATGGGAAAAAGCGATTTATCCATACATTGCCACCAACTTATCCGTACATTGCCCAAGAGGGGCAAAAGCAAAAGGAAAAAAAAATACATAAAAAGGCACTCAATCACCCATGACATACCAAGTTATGCCAATCTAAACAACATAAAATAAATTGCCCTGCAAAAACAGGATAACACAAGCTGCATAAGACAAAAGGACAGTCCAGCCTTTTCAAAAATGAGAAAGCAGCTCAAGCTTCCGAGATTGGAAGAATTTGCAGCGCCCTTTTCCACTTGACTCTGTATCATCTAGTTTCCTCTTTGATGTGAAACCAAGACTGCTTAGTTTCAATTGTCGTTTCCCGTTGCTATTGTTTGATCCATCTTCATCTACTCTATCAGATTCCCTACAACAAAAAAAGCTTAGGTATTCATTCACTTGAATGACATGGCATGCTAAACGAGAATATGCAATGATAAACATAACCAAAATTTTAAGGATGAGAAATTTACGTGTTATCCAAGTTACAGAAGCTAAAATCTCTTCCAAGAATTCAACACAGGCAAAATAAGTGGGTCAATATAACTCTGGAAAGAAAGCAAAGCGAAGATCCTATCTCAAATCTAAAGTGTGCCTGCCAGAATTTTACTGGAAGAAACTGATCTGAATTGATACAAATATGTAACTCTCTTTTTCCAACTCTGGTTCTAGTGTCCACTAATGATTAAACCTTGCTGTGTGCATCCATCAAGGGCGTTTGCAGGAGAGAAAATATTGGGCTACTAATATGTAATGAGTTCATTTCAAAGGATACCACTTGTTTTCTCATATAATTGTCACTGCATATGAATTGAACCAGACGGTACTTCAGCATAGCTCCGACTTTCTCATCTTTCTTTCTATCTTTTTTACTTCTTCTTTTTCCATTCTTTTTTTCCCCTCCACCAGGGGTTGGGTTGGGGGATGCAGGGGGTAACTACCATATTTTCTCATCCTTGATATGCCAAGCAAAGAGAGAACAAGATTTTTCTTCTTTCTATTTTAGAAAACAGAGGGGCACACCTTATGTGAACTCAGTAAATCTGGGCACATAAGCAATTTACAAGACCTATACACCATTCAAGTAAAGCTTTCATTATATAGATGGTCCTAGGAAGTGCACTGAACAGAAATTGAACTCAAGTGTGTGATTTGTCAAGAGATTCCTAGATGTTGAGCACCTGTTAGTCTAATGCTCAAGACATTATACAATTTGTTACAAGAAATCCTAGGTAATAATTACAATTTTAATAGTATTCCTAAGAAGTTCCCTCGGCAAAATTTGAACTTAAGACTTTGTTGTTTTGTCATGAGTTCCTAGGAATTGATTACTAGACCAGCCCCTCTAGGTTAGAAAGCAATTTTCAATCCTTCATCATTGTATAATTTAATCATGTTCTACAAAAAGGTTACAATAGCAACAATATAGTTAACAAGATTTTACTCTTTAGTTTTGTGGATTACATGCCAAGTTCACCCTACTCTTTTGTGTTGTCTGCCCGAGCAAGACAAAGGAAGCCACTTTCTACTTTCTTATCATCCACTCTCTGTTTATCTTTAGCATCGCTCATCTACCTATCTTCCTATTTCCCTCACAACACATAGAATTAAATATGATGAAGTCTCAAAGGACAGGACTAACCACAACACTTCAACACAATCCTTCAAATGCGGAGTACAAGTACCCCAACTGAATCGGACAAGGGTTGGAAAGCCAAAGACTGTGCTTATGTCGTTCCAACCACGCCTTCGTATCAGGATCTGCACGTAGAGTTGCAAACAAGCACCCCTTTACAAATTGCACATCCCAGGAAATTAAAAATCAGAATGTATTATGAAAGGTCACACCCAGGATTCACCTCCAGGATATCCAGAACCGAAATTCCTATTTATGTCTTCTGAGATTTCATCAAGCACCCATTCCCTTAAGGCTCTGTCTCTTGTTACCTGTGCTATATTGAGAAATAATAGGGTAATAATAAGAGATGGATTGAAGTGACATTCTCAGTGTAGGGTGCCCATCAAGATGAGCCAATTACCTTTGCAACTATACTTGCACCACTGACAACTGGATAGAGACTATCAGCCTTCTTGGCAACCACAAATTTGATAGCAGGAAACCTTTCAGAAAGCTTGGTTCTGTATTTTTCAGCATCTCCTACAGTATCAACATAAACCTGCAATCACCATATGGATGTAAACTGCTCCCTGATTGGTAAATTATGTTGGAAGGCTCTATAATTCTAAAAGCCTATTATTTAAACTACAAATGATAGCAAGAGTTCTCTTTTTCTCATATGACCATCAGTTCTTTGTTAAGCATAAAAACAAAATGGCCATAGAACCAGCAACAAACCTAGTTGGCAATTTTGAGCCTAAAAAGTAAAGGCTTGGATGAAAAGAATCCTGAAACTTGACAGAGATTATGTTGGAGGCATCTTTTAAGAACAGAACTGGCTTCTCATTTTACTTTAGTAGCCATGCTCATGAGGAGTATAAAACATTTCTTTAATTTTCTCTTACATCAAATGAAACTACTTGATTCACATGGTTATCATAGGCTCATAAATTCCCCCTATTCTCTCTGCTAGATATAGGCAGTCAACTCACTCCACCTTGATACTACAAGAAAGGAGAGCATGACCTGTTCTAACTCTCTTTTACAGTATGTGGTAAACATACATTAGACCTATATGTCTGCCTATCCAGGGTCACCTCTTTGGAAAATGATAGCAGCACTAACAGATGCTCCTTGGATAACATAACGGACCATTACATGGCAAAAAAGCAGCAGCATGGAACATTATGACATGGTAAAAGGAGTACAGCAGTGAAGAAGTACGTGCCTATCTTTGCCTGGGTTCAGAAATTTGAAATAAAACAGGAGCATTAATTTGGAAGCAGAAGTTAAATTGACATTGTCTAATGGCATTGTTAGAACTATTATACAAATACATGAAACAGTAGTTACTCAGACTAATGTAACCCAATGAAGCTTGAAAACCAAGTACCTCAGTCAAAAGAACCCCCATGTTCAGCACTCTTTTGACAAGTCCAATAGCAGAGTCGTGTGATATTTCATTCAAATTGATTTTTTCTCTGCATATAACAGAAGTGAATTTCAAAAAAAAAAAAAAAAAAAAAGATGGATGCACAATAACACCAAGCAGGAATGACAACTCCAACTAACTTCCTCAGCATTTTAGCTGAAAGTTCCCTTGGATCTATGACATCGACAGCCCATCCCAATGAGTCATCAGCCTTCAAATTTTCAAATAATTCCTCTCTTTTTTCTTCCTTTAATGTCTTTGAGTCTACAGTGCAACAAAACAAGAACAATCATAACAAAATAAATGATAACAATCTTCTCTAAGCACTTAGGTTTGCTTCAAGAGAATGCCCATCAGCAGGAAAATTATAAAAAATTGACTCTATGCATGTCACAAGGATATGCTTTGATATTCACTCTATTCATATCAAAGCATATCCGCATATCTGGGACAGCAAACTTGATACTAGCTCAAGTCAAAGTTGCTGTTTTGTTACTGAGCATCACAGGATCACAGACTATAGCCTTTGTACACACCCCAATAATTTTTAAAGCGACAAACATGTGAAACAAAGCCCGGATCAGGTGCATCTTATGTAGCAATCCTGACTATAGGACTGGAGCAGCAAATAAACAGCAGTGAAGTTGTTTTCTGTTTTCATTTTAAGGTAATTATATAGGAATGTTTTGCATTTTGCTTCTTAGCAAAAAGAGATCCACCTGCTCCTAAATCTCAGTGTCCATTGCCCATCAACATCACATATATATATATATATGCTTGATCATTATGCTAAATAACTAGAAGTAATATGTAATAATGACAATTATTTAAAGCTTCACTAATTCCAATTAAAAACTGCTAGAAAGACCTTTTGATTTGAAGAAACCAGATATCAATTAGAGCATGACAACCATACAATACCAATACTAACCCTCTTTCGCTGGCTCCTTTCCAAACTAGCAGCATATGAAAAACTAGTCTCATAATCTTTTCTTATGATTATACAAGAAGAGGGTCTTCCAGAGAAGCTTGATTTTGTGGTTATTTCAGAATATTGGTATCAGAAAATCTTTAACATTCCTGCATTTACTGGCAAGCCCGAGTTTGATTCTTACGCAATGGCCACGGAACCACACAATCAAAACCCTTTTTCTCTTTATCCAAGCAAGGAATTCGACCGGCTAGAGCAGTATACTATATGATGGAAAACAAGCACCACAATGTAACGTAAGGCCATAAATTACCTCAATTTTACTAACTTTTCAAACCTGAAGTATCCTTCACGGATGAAGTAATATAAATGGCAAAAAAGAGGCACCAAATCACTGAGCACAAGATCCGGGCTATTTTACAAACAATTATTAAGTTTTCGTCCTAAAACCCAAATAAAAGCAAGAAAACATGTTCCGCAAAGAATGAAAAGCCATCTTTCTGCTTTGTATTATCTATCAAATAACCCACATTTGTAATCCAAAAGAAAAACAAAAATGAAGGTGGTTCGTGATGAATTTGAGAACAACATACCAGCAAAATTCAACGTGGAGAGAGTGTCCTGATAAGAAACAGCACAGTATAAACAACCACACCATTGGTCCTGAAAGAAAAAATGAAACCCATTATAAAGCTGAAGGGGTTATTAAAAGAAGAGGAGATTGAAGGTGTTGAAAGAGAGAGGACAAAGGGAACCTAAGACAGGACCACGACCAGCTTCATCGATACCCATAATGCAGGGAGTAGATGATGCCCATTTGGGAAGAGGGTTTTCAGCTTCAGATCCCATCCTCTACTCGCTTCCCGCCACAATACACTCTAGCGGGCGCCTCTTTGTCTGACAGAGACACAATGGAGGGACGATATTGATGACCTACTCGGTGAAGCTACCCAACTTACGGGTCTGTTTGTTTTTGCTTTTTTTCGGTCGATACAGATATTTTTAAAATTTTTTTTTATAAATTATTTATCAAGAAATAATATATATATATAAAGTTGACAGTTCTTGTCAAAAGATCAAATAGAACAAATATAGATAAAATTTAGATGTAAATCAGATATATTTATACATATCATTTTAAAAAAGATACAGATACAGATGAAAAACAGACAATCTAAATAGACCCATAACTTTTATAAATAATTTTTTAAATAAATCAATAACTTTATTATAAGATCAAATAATAAATCTTACATCTTTCTTATAAGTAATTTGACCTAATTCTAATCCAATGATATTGGATCAATTGTCTCTTGGCGACTTAAATTAAAGTCGCACCATAGCAAGTACCAATTTTTTTTATAGGTTTTGGTGTTTTGTGAAAATCTAGTATTTTCATTCAAAATTGATATTTTAAAAGAGTACCAACTTTTTACAAATTATAGTATTTTTATGCATATCTAATATGCTCATCCAAAAGAGCCAATATATGTGTGTGTGTATGTGTGTGTCTGTGTCTGTGTCTATGTTTGTGTGTGCTCATCCAAATTTGGTATCTTGAGCAAGACCAAGCATTCTATGGGACTCAGTATCATCATCGAAATATGGTATTTTCATTTAAGTTATTAGTGGTTAACGCTAAGCCATCAAGATATTACTATTATTTGCACATTCATCTTTATTTAATAAACTATTTAGTTTATCATACTATTGATATTGATCTTCTAACACGATAAGATGATTCATTAGATAGATTATTTTTACTTTTGTCATTTGAATCCATTACTTTAATATTAAAACTATAAATGATAAGAATATTATCCTAAACTATTCCTAGTCACTTATTATATAGAATCATAATGAATTAAAACTAGTATATTGGTTGATTAATGATCACATTTTATGGATCATGGACACGAGATAACAAGTCAGCACCTTAGATGTATATATAGAAGTACATTGTATGAGATTGACCCATCATGAGACTATCATCTGGATCTTTGTTATGAATACTTCTCTTCATGGTGTTATTTTAATCTTTTTACCTGGTGACACTATGGTTTCTACATAGTGGTTTCTATATTTTGACTCGATTTTTCATAATCCTTAACTAAACGATCATAAGACTATGGTTGGATATTGAATAAATTATCTGAAGGGATATAAGTGTTCGTAAAGGAATTTGTCCCTCTCGTTAGTTTGAGATAGATATTTTTTGGCCCTCTTAAAGAGTGAGACTAAGAAAAATACATGGTCGTCCTCAAACGAATTGGTAAAGAGTTATCAATGACATTTAGTTAAGTCAGTTAAACTCTATAATCGAGAAAACATGTGATTAAACAATATATGAGTGACATGATCCATGCCTCGTGTTTAATCATAAGATATCATGTGCAAAGAGATTGGATAATTTACTATTTATTAGGTAAAGTGGGATCAATGACCTTCATTTAATTTGGTATGTTTTGTAGGTTGGAAAAAAGTTTTATTTCTATTGCCAACATCAAGTGAACCTAGACATCGGCACGGGATGGTTCCGAACTGCGAACTGTCCCGAATCGTCCCCGGCTGTTCCGTACCCTGGAACCGCCCCATCGGGGATGGTTATGAACGGCTGAAGGACCAGTCGGAACCGGTGGGTCTTAGTGGTTTTTCACGAGGAACCAGCGGTTCCACCAGTTCCGACTCGCCATTTAAAAAAAAAACGTACACACATTCCGTGACGGAATGAATTTAGGGAAGAGGGAGAGAGGGGGGTGGGGGTTGTTCGATACGTGGGGGAGGGTGGGGTAAGGGGGCCAGTAAAAAAAAAAAGAAAGAAAAAACTGGTTCACTATTTACGTGGAACCGAAACTGTCAGAACCGGCAGTTCCGTGGAACCATGAACTGCCCCGGCTCTGGCGATTGCAGTTCTGGTTCCACAAAATGTGAAACCGTGAATCAGCGATTCCGGTTCGGGTCCGGAACCGACCCGAACTATGCCAATGTCTAAGCGAACCCACAGGGTCACAAACAAATAATAAACTAAATGGGTTATGGGTTTAATTTAAATAAGCTCAACCATAATTTTCTAATTATTTATCAATCTTAAATGGTTAAGAATATTAAATAGTGATCTTCGCTGTTTTTACATAAAATGATTGAAATGGAATGTATCTTTTAAAAGAGGAAATCCTAATTGGAGTATGGATCCTAATAGTATCAATATCATCATTTGTAGGGATATTATTATCACTATAAAAAGACAGTAATGACTCACATTTAGGATTAACAATGTTGGCTATCAACACTAGACTTACAGAGAAACTACTCCTTCAAAAATAAGAAAGAAAACATGATAGCTATGAAATAATTCCCACACTGATCTAGAATGGTAATAGAGAGCACTGGCACATTGATTTCCTATTACTAATGTATTCATTTATGTGGATACCATAAAGGGTGCTCGTGATATTGCAGCATTTGTAGATCTACTTCATCACGTACTTCAAAACTGCGTAAGGTAAACATTCATTCTTTTCAATTAATAAAACCGCATAGATCCACGATAATTTTAGGGATGAATTTTTCTTTTGTTTCTTTCTTAATTTATGCTGCAACGTTTTCTAGTTCGAACTTTTAAAACTCAACATAAATTTGGTACCTTGAGCGAGTACCAAAATAATTATAGATTCTGGAATTTTTGTGCAAATCTTATATTCTCATTCAAATTTGGTACTTTGAACAAATACCGGCTTTTTATGAGATATGGCATTAGTGTCTAAATCTAGTCTTTTCGCCTAAATTTGGTAGTTTGAGTGAGTATCAACTTTTTACAGGTTTTATTTTTTTATTTTTTTACTTTTTTTTTTATTTTGCAAATTTGGTGTTCTCGTCCAAATTTGGTTCTTTGAGTGATTACCAACATTTTACAAGTTCTAGTATTTTTATGTAATTACAATTTAGTATTTTGATCCAATACCAACTTTTTTATATGATTCGGTGTTATTGTAGAAATTTGATATTTTTGTCTAAGTTTAGTACTTTGAGTTAGTACCAACTTTTTATGGGATTCATCATTATTGTCATAATATGGTATTTTCATCCAAATTTAAAACTTTGAATGAGTATCAACTTTTTTAGTTTCTACTATTTTTGTGTAAATCCAATATTCTAGTCCAAATTTGGAATTTTGAGTGAGTACTAACTTTTTACGGGATTTAATATTATTATTAAAATCTGGTATTTTCATATCAACTCTTTGTAGATTCTTATATTTTTTGTGCAAATCAGGTATTCTCGTCCAAATTTGGTACTCTTTGCAAGTCCAACTTTTTAAACATTATGGTATTTTTGTTCCAATCTAACATTATTGTTGAAATATGATACTTTTCATAGACCGATTTACCCAATCATAACTTTATTTCAAGTCGGAAGATGCAACTTACTATAATAACTTCTTCACGAGTAGACAATGAGGGGTTTTCCTTTAGGGAATTCACTTAAGTCGTGTGGCAAAAACCCAATCTATAAACAACAACAACTAAGTTTGTTTTATAATTGATCACTGAACTTTTTTTTTCCTTTTTTTTATGAAAAAAATTAACACACATGTATATATAACATATATTCAATTTTCTTTTATATTTATGGCTCAATTGGTTATCTTCACAAATTGAAATACAATAGATATTCATTCTTCATGATCTGTTATTTTATCTTAAGAAAATTATGGCTAAAAAAAAAGGCTATTCTTGATTTTTTTTAAATCATAAATCCATCCCCACCTTGTACAAGATGTCAAGACACTATTTAGAATATACGTATCCAAGCTTTCCTTTATGGTGAATAGTTTATATTAAGAAGGCACGTGCTTCTAGTATATCACATTTTCACCAAAGGCATATGCCAAAAATGTACCTTTAAAGTAAATTTGGTTTATACTGAAAATGCATTCGTAGCTTGCACCTTTATTGTTGTCTCCCTCACATACCAACAGAGTCAATAAGATATTTATTTGAACTTATTTGAGTAACTAAATATATTTATATTTGAATATAATTTCCTTATTTTTCTTCGGATTTAAGTCTATAAATTAAGCATAAGTCATATTTAAATTAGATTAGTTTCATTAGTTTGGGTGAAATAAGCATTGGGTCTAGACTTGAACACTGGGACGACAAAATAAATTACAATCAATGGTGCAATAGGGTGTTGTATGTGTGCGATTACTCCAATGTATAAGACAAATTGCATCTCAAATGCGCAAGAGTTAAAAGTAATAGAGATGTTAGAGTAACATACATGTATTAGCAACAAATAGACAAAGGATTTATAGGGATGGCCTCCTAGTAGTTGACTACATCATACGATCATGGGGTAGTGAGGAGTTTATGTGATTATCATGGACATAAGGGTTAGGCCACTAATCTACAACTACTAGTATCCCTTGGTGGAAATGGTGGCAATTAGGAGGAGTATCCCTAGTGGCCTTCTCTTAAAGTTTAGCCAACACATGATTCGGTAGATCAATCTCCTAAGACAAGGGAGTCAAGATTCCTTTTGGGATTAAAGATGGGTCTGAATGGGTTAAACCTCTACTTGATGGGTTGGCCCTGATGAGTATATATTTAAACTAAGCCTAAGAATGTCATAATCTATAATTGACCATCAATACTTCTCCCACCCACCCCCCAACACATGTCGAAACATGTGAATGTTACAATCTTATTTTGATGAGAAAATAAATTGCACAAATGCTCCACAACTTTTAAATTGTATTTAATAAGCAAAACATGTTTGTGATATGTTTGAGCTTTGTTATGCATATATATGTTTGTGTTCTTGTTTGTGCTTATATGTTTTTTTTTTTTTTTGTACATATGATTCATTTGGAATTTTCTAAAACTCAAAATATGAAAGTTTTAAAGCTCTCTCTAAGCTTTCCTTAGTATCTTGAATCACCTCAATTGGAATCTAAATGAGAGAGGTATGACCAAAATACAAGATAGTATCGAACTATCCAACAGGTTCGAACCAGTTAAAAAAGGTCCGAACCTTTTGAGCCACGGTATGCCTAAGAGTCCGAATCATTTCAAAAGGCTTGGACCTTTTATATGAACAAAATGTCTAGGAGTCAAAAGGTTTTGACCAATTGCAAAAGGTCTAGACTTGTTGCAACTTTTCTAGTTGTTAGAGTCTTTTTTCTTCCAACCATTAGTAAGTGTTTTGAGGGGCAACAGCTAGCTTGTTTTGGGAACTTATAAATAGAAGTGTTATGGTGTTTTTTATGTAAGAAATATAAGCCTATTTAAAATCTCTATCTCAATTTGTATCCATGATAGTTTGAGTGAAAGTGTGAGTAGTACCATTTAGTGAGTTTAGTTGGTAAATTTTTAGGGCACTATTCACATGTGTTTTGTATAGTAATGAGTGTTTAAGAGTGTTATAATGAAGTCCTCATATATTACGGCAATCATGTGAAGTCCTCTTCACGAAGCATTGTGTGTAGCTCCTATAGAGCAAGTTAGTTTGTGTTGAATGGATGTGTGAAATCCTCCTTGAGTGGAGCATTTGTGAACCATGGAAACCGGGGAGCCCGCCAAACTCCACGTTAAATCTAGTATGTATTTATGTTTTGTTGTTTAGTTTGTTGAAGTAATTGACATAAAATTTTTTAAGAGATAATGGTTAGGTTGTTTGAGATTAAAATTGGTTTAGAAACCCACCTTTGTAGCTTTCACATATTAGCCTAATGGTGTGTAGATCTCTTTACAACTGGTATCAGAGCTAGTCTCTAGGTTTTAATGCTTAACCATATCTTAGAGTAAAGTTTTTGGGTTTAAAAATGCTAGGCTTGTTTATTTTTGTGCTAAAAATGATGTTGTTTATTAAGTGCAATTTAAGTCATTTGGAGCATCGTATCTTTTTAACTAAATGAGCTTTTTTATGGATGCTCAACTAAGAGAGAGTGCTAAATTGAAGAGGAGCAAATTTTACAATGATTATCCTCATTAAAAAGGGGAGATAGATGAACCAAAGGAGATTACAATCTTATTTTGATGAGGAATGCATTGCATATATGCTCAATGATTTAAGTTAGTTACATTTAATAAGTTGTTTATTAAGTGTAACTCGGGATAAGCATTACATTTTTTACAAGTGTGTTTTTACACCCAGTTGTTTAATTGAAGAGAAGTGCTAAGTTAAGGGAGAGTAATGTTATGCAAAAATTGTTCTCATAAAAAAGGGAGAGATTACTATACCATAGATGTTACAATTTTATTTTGATGAGAAAATGGATTGCACAAATGCTTCACGACTTAGTTAAGTTACATTTAATAAGCAAAATATATTTTTCATATATTTGAGTGTTGTTGTGCATATATATGTTTGTGTTTGTGTTTGTGCTTGTGCTCATGTGGTTTTTTTTTTTTTGTAGGTTTAAAGTGTACCTAGGTTTTAGGAATGATTAATTTGGAATTTCTTAAAACTTAAAACATGAAAGTTGTAAAGTCTCTCTGAGCTTTTTATAACATTTTGAATCACCTTGATTAAAATTCGGATGATAGAGTTATGGATAAAATACGAGATAGTCGAACTGATACTATCTCGTATTTTGTCCAAAAAGTCTAAACCAATTACAAAAGGTCCGAACCTTTTAAACCATAATACGCCTAGGAGTCCAAAAGGTTCAAACCAGTTGCAAAAGATCCAGATGTATTGTAACTTTTTTAGCGTTAGAGTTTTTTTTCTTTCGATCGTTGGTAGGTGTTTTGAGGGGCAACGACTAGCTTGTTTTGGGAGCTTATAAATAGAAGTATTATGATGTTTTTTTTTAATGTAAAAAAGATGAGCTTATTTTGAATCTCTCTCTCAATTTATATCTACGATAGTTTTTGTAAGATACATATAATTAATTTATAATGAATGGCAGAAATGTATTAAAGTATTGTTTAAAAGAGTATTTTTGTCCTTGAACAAATGAATTTAGACATGAGGAAGTCACGAGGAAGTCACATGCGAATGATCGAATGAATTTGGCTTAGGCTGGTATTTAAGCCGCTAGCCTTTAATCCTAAGCCACCGGCCTAAAGATAATGGACGACAGCCTAAACTTCGGTGTTGAAGCTTTGAAAATTGCTGAGGAAATTGGTCCTACGCCATATTAATTGCCGCCAGCATACCTAGCTCAGCCACTGACGTGAGTAGCTAAATCGTCGATAGAAATGCCAGCCTATGGCTGCGTTTTCTCTAAGCTATGTTAGCATTTTTCCTAAGCAAAATCCCTGTATAAATAGATCCCTTGACTCACAAATTTGTCACACTTCTTTCTTAGCAAAACCCTAAGTAAGTGGATTTATCTCTAGTCTTTTTCAATTAATTTCCTTAGATAAATTAGTCTAATTCTAGTTTTTCATATGATTAAAAGAGATCTCAGATCTAGTGGAGAAACCCTAAATCAGATTTGGAGAGTTATGGTTTTGAATCGAAATAAAGGTAAGATCTCTATCATAGTCTTGTGATTTCTAAGATTAATAGATTGTAGGAACATGATTATAGCGATAATTAATTATTTGTGATAGGAGAATTGATTGAATTAGGGTTCTATTGCAGGCAAGATCTACCAGTTCTAGGTAAGTGTGAATCCATCCCATCTTTGTGGATTTAAAGTTATGAACTTTCGTAGTATTTTTATTCATTGAAGATTGTATATATATGTATCTTGAAGGAATTGTGGAGATGGTTAAGAAATCTAGAGGAATTGTGATAAAGGTTTCATTGAAGTGCGAATGAGATAAATAGGGTATTGATATTCAAATAGGCTTATGAAAATTCGGGTTAAGGTTTCATTTTATAGTTGAAATTGAAATTGATTTGTAATATATTAATAGATAGGAATACTTGTGAGATTAGGGTTCCTACTCTGTTAGTAGTTACTGTTTGAGAGATTTGGATTGAAAGCGAATCCAAGTACGACCTTACCATGTTTGATTATTAGTTTATAAAGCTGACTTAATTATATCGGACTTTAATTGAATCGAGTGTTGGTTGTGAGTGGCTACGGTTAGTAAAGACCATACAGGAGTGTAATACTAACAATGGCAACCTGATGATCCTTATGCATCATTGTCCCAATTGAAGTTGCACTTGGAGATGATTCCAATGGATTAGAAATCGTTACCAGCTTAAATATGGAACACAATTATATATATATATATAGATATATATACTATCTAGACAATAGTTTTCAACGGGATCATGAGTTACTCCGGGTTTGGGATTAGATGCATATATTCCTAAACTATGTTGGTTGCAGGCTAATGAAGAAGATAATCAAAATATGCTTGTTGCATTAGAGTATAAGTTATATGTAATATTGTGTTTTGCATGATCATATGTATGTGTTTTTGGTTTGGCGTACTGGGCGTTTTTCACTCAATTCTTTATTTTTACAAGTACAAGTAAAGACTCTATTATCTATGACTTGACGGGCTATGATGTATACGTTGACTATTGGGAAAGCGATAGTGGATGTGACAATTCTATTGATATCTAGTCGTTAGAGATGAAAGATGAAGACTTATTTCCTATTAGATTTCTTTAGAGATTTTTAATGCTTTTAAGGACTTTGGTTATATTGTACTTTTAGCTTTGATATTATGAAGACAGATTATATTATTTTGGTATTGAAGTTTTGAGTATCCTATTGTGAGTAATTTATGGTTTATATATATTTTTGGTGGATTTTAGAAACATATAGCCTTAGCGTGTCTATCTTGATAAGGACACATGGCAGGCTGATAACACGTTTAGGTTAGGGCGTTACAGTTTGAGTGAAAAGTGTGAGTAGTACCGTTTAGTGAGTTTAGTTGGTAAATTTTGTGGGGCACTACCCACATTTTTTTTTTGTATTGTATTGAGTATTTAAGAGTATTGTAGTGAAATCCTCATGTGTTAAGATAATTGCATGAAGTCCTCTTCATGATGCATTGTGTGTAGCTTGTGTGAAGTAATTGGATTATGTTGAATGGATGTATGATGTGCTCATTGAGTGGGATATTTGCGGACTGTGGAGACTGAAGGGTAGGCCGAACTTCACATTAAATCTGGTGTACTATTTTCCTTCCCTTAGCTTTTTATTTATGTTTTGTTATTTAGTTTGTTGAAATTGCATGAAATGCACATAAAATTGTATAAGAGATAATTGTTGAGTTATTCAAGATTAAATTTGGTTTAAAAACCCACTTTTGTAGCTTCCGCATATTAGCCAAGTGGTGCGTGGACCTATTTACGATACAAACAACCCCCTTGTTCGAAAGTCAACAAGGTATTCAAAGGGGGTCCTAGCTATTAGTTGAAGTTTTATTTGGAAATATCAACCTTGGTTATACATGATTGTTGTGTGTCCATAGAGGTTGAGTGTAGTGTCATCGGTTATAAGTTGGCCTGTGGGGACAACTTTACCTCATAGTTAGGACTAACTTAGTTTTGTTTGTTTAATAGGTTATCCCAAACCGAGTGCAACATGTGTTAATTAAGGGTGGGGATATACAAGCTAGGGACGTTGTTGTCTAAATGTTGTCGTTGGTTCTAAAACGTGCTAGAGAAGTCGCATCGCTTTAAATTCTAGTGAGAATGGATATTTGTAGCCATGTGTCATGAGATCATTGGATAATCTAATGTCATGTTCGTACTTTGTCAAAGGCACTATTGGGTTTAACTTAGGATCCTTAAAGGCCCAATAAATCTAAATAAGAAAATCAAAATATAACTCTGATGGACTTGATCCCAATTAGCGAGTCTAATTCCTAAATATACTCTAATGGACTCGTCTTTATTATCATAAGTTCATATAGTTAACTTTAGGTTCAAATACAAATTGTTGTGAGCTTAATAAAAGTTCCATAAGCCTAATACCTTTAAGCCTTGAACCTAATCTTGTTAAGGCCCTATTTCATTTATGGTTTTATCTTTAAAGATTAATCAAATAATAATATGATAATTAAAATTTTATATATAATTCTAATATGAGATAATTTTTTTAACAAATACATCTCCCTATCTATAACTAGAGTATTTGTTGAGATACAATACGTTGTCAGGTACGCAATGACATACATATTGTGTTAGGATAAGCATCGTAAGCTAGACTATACTTAAACTTAACTTAATTATTTGGTTGAGTTTGCTTGAACATTTCAAGCTAGATAGCGATGCCCTTGTTAGAGTTTAAGACTCTAACATGGTAATTAGGCTCTTAGACCATTATTGGTGATTCGGTAGGTTGTTAATCGAGGAAATGGTATTAAGATAGCAAGTTATCACATTAGAGAGAAGTTGCACATGTGATCATGGGCTCCATTAGACTATATGGCATAGATAATTTGATGTAGATAATGTCTGCATAACGACTATGAACTATAGATTAGGCTATTACTAGATATGTGCTAAGAGATAAGATGTCGACTAGCCTTATCAACTCATTGAGCAATTGTTATGACTCATATCCCTTTTTGTTTCTCATTATGATGCCAGAGTCTGAATACTCCACAGTTGGTTGCTACACTTAAAATTAAAGATTTAACCTGTCGTTTGATTGTATGGTTATGTTACTGTGGTATAGGGTCTCGACCCATTTCTTTTTTTTTTTTTAGGTGATGATGATGATATTGTTGATGATCACTATGATTACATGGGTTATAGGTCTGACATTGGGAGTAGCTTTTATGAGTCATAGATGCATTAGTTAATTCTTTCCTGATTTGAGAAAGTTCTAGTTATATGTTTGAGAAACTTGTTTTTAGAGAGATCTTTTTCGAATACTTATAGCTGTACTAATAGTAGTTTTGAGATAGACCTTAATGGTTTTGCTGTATGCATTTAGTGGAATTGGTTTCAGATTTAAGATATCCTTTAGGGTATTTGAGTAGTCTACTCTTATTGAGTAACTTTTCAAAATCCTTTTATAAAACTTTATTTTTTTTGCCACGTATCAAATGTTTACATGACCTAATCAATAGTTTTCCTAAATCTAAAACTAGCTACAAACTCACTTAATGAATGATAGCCTAATATTAGTGTTGTATGTAGCGGAATTGGTGACACCATAGAACCTTTAGGAATGTGACGATATTTTTTTTTCATCAAAAACTCACCTTTTAACACGTTCTGCTCTCAATGTCTCTTGTTTTATGTTCTTGAAATTCTCCAAATGTTTCCATTTTTTTTTTAAGTAACCAAATAAACAATCATGGCAGGTAAGAGTGCGAATTACAAAGGGGAATTTGCAAATACCCCCCTAAACTTTTACCAAAGTATGAATTCACCTCCTCAACTTTCAAAGTGAGTTTTTTGACTCCCTTAAACTTTCAAAAATTAGCACAATTAAGGATGATTTACATTTTTCATGAATTTAGGGGAGGAAGGTGGTAAATTCACACATAGATAAAAGTTTAAAGGATGAATACGCACATTGGTAAAAGTTCGAGGAGATATTTTACAACTCCCTTTGTTTTATTTTAGTGGAAAATGTTAAGTGTCCTTAACCGTGTCAGTTTTTTAAATTTAAGGAGTCAAAAAGCTCTTTTTAAAAGCTTAGGAGGTAAATCCACACCTAGGTAAAAGTTTAAGGGGGTAATTTGCAATTTCCCTTACTCCCTTATCAAGTCTCTTAGGGATCATTTTGAAAACGATGTTGGAGATGGTTCATATGTAATTGATATTTATAAAGTCCCTTCATTGAATTAAATAAGTTGTGGCCTAACTAACTAGATTAGTCAAATTGAAGAATGCGAGATAGAAGCTATTATGAAAGATTTTTTTTCCATAAAATGCCCCCTAAATATGACATCCATCAACCTAGATTTGAGGATGGGGTTACTTTTGTTTATGGGACTCGATTTTGTGTTTATTTGAAGTGTTAGAGTTTATTTCAAGTTACTATTCTCAAAGATTGAGGATGAGTGCATAAATCATTTATGGGTATCTCCAAGTCATGGCTACCATTGGTTTATTTTGAGGCATTATGTGAAATCTTGCTCTAAATTCCTATTCCATATTTGATTTGTTTCTTCTTCAATAGTAAAGAGGACAATGGATGGATCGATTTGTCTTAGATCCATAAGCCCAAGATGATTTATGGTGTCAATTTGGTGTGGAGAACTGAAAGCAAAGACTTTTTCATTGTCGAATCTAATAAAGACTATTGATTTTGGACCATGTGTGGTGCTCATCGAGATGGAGTCACTTAAGGGGCTTGGCAACAATGATCAAGAGATCACCAAAGGGAATGATTGATAGATGAAATGGAGAAGCAAGCAGAGTTTCGGTCTTCCTCTTGTAAGGAAGGTGGTGAAGGTATGTGAAATGATCCAAAACACCAGTTATCAATAAAGAATCGAACCCACAAAGAAGAAGATAGAAGAAAGTTAAATAATGTAATCTTGGGCCCATTTTTATTAACTTACAATTTTAACCTTAATTGGAAATCTAAATGACTTAAAATTCAAATTTTAATTTAATTGAATTATTCAAATCATAATAAACCTATATGATCAATCAATAACACCCTAGACTAACTAAAGCTAGTTATATCAGTACACATGTAAAGATTAGACACCTAAGGTTATGCCATGTATACAATATGATAAAAAGGCAATACCGTACCCTCCAAAAACCCTACCAACCACATGCTTCTTTCCTCTTCCTTTCAATGTCTTTCTTTCCTCTCTTCTCCCTTTGATAACCCTCTCTAGAGCCTTAATGTAAGTGCCTCTAAGAAGCTTAAATCCTAATGACTTTTTAATGCTAAATAAGTGAGATGGGAT